>VXBW01004298.1:25715-41789 GCA_013400375.1 Thinocorus orbignyianus
CCTTTGTCTCCTACCAGTGCCAGCCCTGGTGGGACTCCAGGGACACCCACCCAGGGTACCAGTAACCCCTGCCGCGCTGCTTCCAGCGCATCCCTCCGGAAGTGACGCTGCGGGGAAACTGAGGCACGACCCCTCCTGGAGGGGGGGTGGGGGTGTCCGTCCCCCTTTTTTTCTTTGCTGGCTGCTGCTGCCCCCCCGCAAACACCCACCCCNCCGCGATGGGACTCCTTGATGGGACCCTCCAGTTGGGACCCCTTGACGGGACCCCCCGGTTGGGACCGACAGCAGGACCCGCTGGTGGCTCCATCCCAAAGCAGCCTGGACTGGGGGGGGTCCAGCTCCCTGGGGGAGTGGGTTCACGGGCAAAGGGGGTCCTGGCGTGGGCACTGTCACCCCCAGGAACCCCTCCGGAGAGAAGGTTTTAGGGGGCAGCTCCAGAGGTGGGGAGGGATGAACTTTCCCAGCCCCTGCGGGAACACAGAGCGCAGCCCTGCCTTCTGAGGGACCCCGAAATCCAGGCTGCGTCACCGGGGCCTCGGGAGGTGTCGAGGGATCTTTGCAGTGTCCTGGCCAAGGCAAGAGCATCTGTGGGACCTGGGGCAGCTTCTGTGCCTCCCCGGCACCGCGGAGTGTGGGGTGGTTTGACTGGGAGCCAGGGTGAGGAATGGGAAGAACCCTGTAAAGCCCCACATTGGCCGCGAGGACGGGACTGGGGACTTGGCTGCCTCCGGAGCAGCCGGGCAGGGAAGAACTAAAGCTGCACTGAGCTCCCTACAAAGCCACGGGGAGAATTTTGAGTGGGGGACAGGCATGAGGACATCCGTGCCAAACAGAGGGCAGGGAACTGGGGGACCCTGGGACGTGACCCGCTGGCAGAGGGAAAGGGAACTAGGAAGGCAACGGCAGCCTGGGGAGGCCGAGGCTGGCAGCACAGCCTGTCCCGGCTATGGCTGTCCCTCCTGGCCACCACGGGGCCCAGTGCTGCTGGGATGTCCCCACTGTCAAGTTCTGTGCCCGCTCATTGCCTGCTGTCACCCCCTGGTCACTGCCCAGTAGCTGTGCCAGGTGGTTCCCGTCTGGTGAGGTTCTGCTGTGTTGGCTGTGTGGGCTGTGTCCCCCGTGGCTGTGCTGTTTGGTCCCCATCCTACACCGCTGTGCCCTACAGTCCGTGTGTCCCCTGGCTGTGTCATACAGTCCCTGTCCTATGGCTGTGCCCTGCGGTCCCCATCCTGTGCAGATGTGCAGTGTGTCCTGTGTCCTCTGTAGCTGTACAATACGGTCCCCATCCTATAGCTGTGCCGTGCAGTCCATGTCCCCCATAGCTGTGCCATACTGTCCCTGTCCCATGGCTGTGCCATCTGGTCCCCACTCTACACAGCCGATCCAAGCCGTCCCTGTCCTGTGTCTCTGTGCCATGCAGCCCATGTCCTTTGTGTTTGTCCCGTACAGTCTCTATCCTTTATGTCTGTGCCACACAGTCCCTGCTGTGCTGTAGGGGCTGAATCCTGTGCAGCTACGCCATATGGTCCCCATCCTGAGCACTGTGCCATGTGGTCCCTGTCCTGTTGAGTTGTGTGATGCGGTTCTTGTCCTAACTGTCCTATATGGGCCCTGGCTAATGTAGCTGTGCCATATGGTCCAGGTCCTGCGTAACTGAGCCATACAGTCCTTGACATATGGCTGTGCCTGTGTGTTCCGTCTCCTGTGTATTTCTTCCATATAGCCTGTGTTCTGTTCCTCTGTCCATACCATTCCCAGCCTATACTGTGCTATATGGTCCTCATCTTGTGATGTGCATCCCATCCCTGTCCTATGTAGCTGTGCCATATGGTCCCCATCCCGAGTAGCTGTGTTGTGTGGTCCCTGACCCAGGACCCTGTGTACCTGTGCTATATGCTCTCTCCTGCGTAGCTGTGCCGTAGTCTCTGTCCTGCCCAACTGTGCCACACGGGCATGTCCTGCCTGGCTGCTGCCTCTCCTCTACAGGGACCCGTGGGGCTGGGGGTGCCATGGGCTGGGGTGCCCATGGCAGATACAGTGCTGTGGGGCCTCACAGACATTACAGGCTTCCAGAGGTGGGGGACTTTGTGCTCCCTATCCTGACAGGGACCAGTGCTGCTTCCCATGGGATGAGTGTGGTGCTGGGTTGTCCCTTCCCATCCCAGGGGACCAGCTGCTTGGTGCCTGGGTGACTTAAGAGAGAGGCAGAAATGAGATGCCCCAAAGGCTGGTCCCTTCCACCCTGTCATCTGAGTCTGAATCCCACCTCCACGTGGTGCAGCAGCCAGCAGTGGCTCAGGGAGGGGTGGGGGGAATGTGTGTGTGACAACCTCCCCACCCTGAGTTTGCACCACTGGGTCCATCCCCATTCCTGACCTCGGCTGAGACTGGCCAGCTCATTACACAAGTGCTGAAGTGGCACAGCTGGATGCTGGGATGCCAGAAAGGCGCTGCCTGTCCCACAGGGCATCTTGGGCTGCTGGAACCACCCCAGCTCTGCACCCCCCAGCCTGGCACCCTTGGGCGTTGCTCTTTATCTGGGGCCTTTGATCTACTCCCAAAAATCAACAGGCATCACTCCCCCAGCCCCCAACCCACTGGGGAGCCATTGTGACACCTTCCACGCTGCCTGGTTTCAGCCATGCTGGAGCAAAGGAGAGGGCGGGCGGCTGGAAAAACATAAAGTGGATTTTCTTTCTTTCTTCCTTTTTATTTTTTTTCCCCTTTCCCGGAGTACAAAAATAACAGTGCCCTTATCTGATCGCCCCGGGCGGCCCAACTGAGCCCCCTTATCTGATCCTGACATAATGCTGGAGCCCGCTGCCTTCCCCAGGGAATGATGGTGCCCGGCTGGCACCGCTGCCCCGCGTCCCCTCCACTGGCATCCCTCGCCCTGTGCCGGGGGCAAGCCCGGCCGTGGCCCCCTGGCCCTGCCCGACCTTCCCGTGGGATGCTGCCGGAGGTGTGACGAGCTGCCTGTCCTCTGCCAGGCCATGGCGGGGGCTGCGTGGCCGTGCCCAGTGCCGTCGGGGCAGGAGCAGAGGGGAAGAGGGACGCAGCCTGTGGCGCCCAGATAAGCAGCTGTTTATCTTCCTCCCGATGCTGCCGGCCACATGGCCGCCACGCCGAGGGGAGGAAGCTCCGGACAATAGGGGGAGCCCATGGCAGCGTCATTGAGGGGGTCTGCACTGTGACCCCACCACCACGGTCGAGCCACCCTGACTGAGACAGGGGCCAAGGACGCCGTGGTGGACATGGCATGGCATGGGTGGCCCTTTGCTGGCTGCTGCTGCATCTCGAAACCTCGATGCCTGGAGCATCACGCCCTCTGGTCCAGGTCCGTGAGGACCCTGGTGACCCTGGCACAGGGTCTGGTCACTTCCCAGCAGCGTGGCTGGAGCCACCAGAGATGGGAAAGGATGGATCAGGAAGGGATGGAGCTCAGTGGCCACCTCCAAACCAAACCATGTGCCCATGGAGAGCCCCCGGCGATGGTGCTGGGCTCCATCCTGCCTGGCCCCCTAGAAGGAGGCACCCATGGGTGCAAGCGGGTGCCACCACCACCTCCTGGCACCAGGGCCAGCCTGAGGACAGCCCGAGGGCTGCCCAGGGCAGGGGAAACGGTGGAGGCGAGCAGGGATTTTCAGGATCAGGCCTTCAAACGGCTGTTTGCACTCAGGATTTCCCTTGGCAGCCGCCCCTGGCCCCACTCGCTCGTGCGTGGGGTGGGGAGCGCGGGGGGAGCTCGGGATGGGGTGAAGCTCACGCCTGGGCGCCCGCAGAGGATGAGCTTTACAGCCATTTCCATACCTGAGCTTCCCGCTTTCCTGCGGCACGGGGGGAGGCCGGGGGGGCTTCCGCCACCGCCCAAGCACTGGGGGCAGCCGGGTGTGAGTTTTGGCACGGGGCAGCGCCGAGCAGGGACAGCAGATTTTTCCAGCCTGGATCCAAGGATCATTAACGTGATTGCGCCAGGGACCGGCAGCGGCAGATGAGCCCCGAGCCAACACGTAGCACATAGTCCCGGGGGTGCTGTGCTGTGTTGGGGACCGCGGTGACGCCGTGCTGGGGACGCGGGGGCAGCACCAGGGCTGGCGTTGCAATGCAGCCCCCTCCCGTGTCGTGTCCTCCCCCGTGTCATGTTCCCTGTCCCCACGTCCCCACGGCAGGGACTGATGGTGTCTTGTTTTCCACTCAGACCCCGGGAGAGCTGAGGGCTGTGACCTGCAGCCGGTGACGGCAGAGCCACCCATCACCCTGTCCTATGCCACCAGCACGGTGCCGCGGGGCTGTGTCAGCAGCAGCTCCATGAGCACCGAGCATGAAGTCCACATCCTCAACGTCGAGCGGTCCCAGGTGAGTCAACCAGGGTCCTAGTGTGTCACCTTGGCTGTGTCACCTTGGCAATTTCACCCCACACTGTCACCCCACACTGTCCCCAACAGGCAGGGTGTCCTGGCTGCCAAACTAGGACCCAGATTGTCCTTTTCTGTGGTGCCTTTGCTGAGCTTCCCCTCCCAGCGCAGCCACGGGTGTCTGTGTCCCCAAGGGGGATTTAAAGTCTTCAGGGGCAACTTCTACATCAGGCCACGTTGCAGGGGCTGTCCCTGTGCTGGACACCCCAGGAACCCTTATTTCCCTGGGGAGGTGGCCTGGTCCCCGTTGACGAGCAGGGCAGAGCGATGGGTACCCGATGGAGACAGTAAGAGGGAGGGGTGGAGGAAGGGATGGAAAGAGACCCATCACTTGAAGGTGGCCAAGCAAACAGGAACCTGGTCACCAGCATCTGCGCGACCTGCTGAGTCATTGTGGGTGCTCTGGGCAGCTTTTGGGTGAGGATGGGCACCAGGCAGTGGCAGGGCTGGGGTTTCATCCCTGGCTGGTGCCACTGCTGGGTTATACTGGTGGGAGGGTTAGCATGGATTTGCACCAGCACACAGGTTTGCACGGCTGCTCTGCAGCATGGCACAGTTCCCCTGGCACTGCCTGGGTCCCAGCAAACCCAGCACTCCATTTTGGCCCAGCTTTGGGCTGCCCGGCGCCACGTTTCCCCTCCGCCACCTCCCAGCTCTCCCAGTTCTGCTTTTCAGGGGGAGGCAGGAGCCACTGGGCCCAGAGCCACTGAGGAGGGTGGATTTTGTAAGGGCCCCTCTGCTGCCGCAGCCGGGTGTGACCTGGCCCTGGCACCCCAGCGCCGGAGCCGGGGGTGCCCTGGGGTTGTCACTGACAGCGTCAGGGGACACACACTGATGTCACGGCTGCGGCACCGAGCCCTGCGGTATGCGGGGGGGAGCCGGGCAGGGATGCAGCTCCACTTATAGAAGAATTACTGGAAGCCGCTTTCTATAAGCAGATCCCCACGATGAAAAAGAAAAAAGAAAAAAAAAAAAAAGAAAAAAATAACCTGCAAGGCGTCGTCGGGGCAGTGGCGAGGCTCCCGTCACTTGCACAGCTGAACAATGGAGCACGGCAAAACACGCGGCAGGAAAAACAGCCGCCGGCTCCTCCCCGACACCCGGGGCCACCCGGGGTCCCCAGCCACCCACGCTGGCCACAGGGCCACCGCCAGGCTGGGATGCCCATGCTCCAGTCCCACCGGCCCCGTGCCCGTGGCTCTGGTGGCTGCCTCCACAGCCCGGCCAGGTGTCCTTGCCCACCGCCTGGCTCAGCACTTTGCGAGCAGTGATTCAGGCAGTGGTTGCCAAACTTAGCACCTAATGTTTCAGATTCCCCATCTGGCTTTCCCGCTGGAGGCTGTGCCGGCTGTGGGGAGTGGTGTGTGCCACCGCTGTGCCCCCAGCATCCCTGCACATGGGTTTGGCTGGTCCTGAGCCTGGAGAGGCTGCACAATGCTGATACTGGGTTGTGGAACCCACAGAGGGATGTCCCAGTGCCTGGGGTGGAGATGCTTCAGTCTTCAGTGGGAGGACACCTTGGTGCCCGAGGTGGGGATACTCCAGTGCCCAGGGTGGGGGTGCCCTGGCCCCAGCATGGGAACACCCCAGTGCCCAGTAAAGGATGCTCTAGTTGCTGGTATAGGGATGCCCCAGTGCCCAGTGTGGGGACATGCCAGTCTCTGGTATGGGGACATCTCAGTCCCTAGTAGGGTGACATTGTGGTGGCCAGTACAGAGATTACCCGGTCCCTGACACAAGGATGTCCTGATCCCCAGCTTGGAAGGTCCCTGGTCCACAGCATGGAGAATGCTCCTGGGTCTTCATTGTGGGGATGCTCAGGGGAGCTGGGGGGATGCTTGCCCCCAGCAGTGTGGGTGCACATCCACATGGCAGCTCTGCATCCCCCAGCCTGCTCCCTAAACCGAGCCATGGCTGCCTCCTGCGTGGTTCACGCTCAGGGCAAGCTCAAGGACTCTTTCTGCACCCTCCATCTCTGGGGGCAGGTGGGGTGATGGGGGAACAGCCAGGTAGATGACAGCAACTGGGGCTTGGTGACCACAGTGGTGATGCTCTCCCATTTTTCCCCCCAGGTTTCTGCCTTCCCGCTGAAGTTATCCGTCGTGCCACGAGCTGGTGGCTGCACTCGGCAAGCAGTGCTTGTCCTCCTGTGTGCCCGCTGCTTGGCCGTTGTCACCTCCCCATGCCCAGACCTGCTCATCCACACCGTGAGTGCCAGAAACAACCCCAAGGGCAGCAGGGATGGGGCCACACCTGGAGATATTTGTGGGGTATCCCTGGAGGAGACTGGTCCTCCATCCTCAGAGGCGATGCTCGCGGTGCCCCGGGGAGGAGGGGACACGCCTGGCTGCTGCCGGCGGCGCTGAGCACAGGGCTGGCCGGGCAGGGAATGACGCACAGGGCTGGAAAAAGCTCCCGTTTCCTCCGGCCGGCGGGAGGAAGGTCAGGGATGAGGTTTGGCTCCAGCGAGCTGAGCCGGGGCCGGGGCGCTTTGTTAGCAAAATAAACCTCCTGCTTTGTTTGCAGCTAATAATAAAGTGGGCTGAGCTCTCCGCGTGCCGCCGGCCGCCCACGCTGCTCCCAGTCGGTGGCCCAAAAAGCCCCCATTCATCCAGGGTGACCCCCAGCCACGATGGAGCCGGGGCTCCAGGGATGCCCCGCCAGGCTCAGCTTTACATCCACATCCTCTATGCCAGGGGTTTTCCACGCTTTCCTCACACCAGCTCAAGCTGGGGAGGGGGGAGTGTGTTGCACCCTCAACCCAGCTCAGGCTGCTGCTCGCTCTGCAGGATGCCCTGCTCAGCCTGGGGACCACCGTAACCAGTCCTGAGCTACCCACAGCCGTTGGAGAGGGGCAGCTGCTGGACTGGGCTCGGGCCACCTACGGGGGCATCACATCCTACAGCAAACTGCGGGACCCCCGCTGGATCCAGCTCCGCCTGGGAGAAGGTACGTGGAGCCAGGTACCCTGCTCCTGAATGGTGACAGCTCACTGAGAAGCAGCTCAGTCCTGGGGGAGATGCTACAGGGACCAATGTCACCTGGCTCAGAGCATCAGGGTTGGCCCCAAGCATCTCCCCAGCCACTGAGCTATGTTTGGTTTTGCTGATAGTCACTCCTTCCCTCAACCTCCTCAGATGCCAACAGACACCCGGATTGCATCCCCAAGGAGCACTTCAATGCCATGCCACACCTCGAGACCGAGGTCTTCTTCCACGGGGTGAAGGGCTGCTCGCGTGGGGATGCCCAGAGCACCAGAGCTGCTCACATTGTCCGGCTGCAGCCCGAGGCCAGGTACGGCATGGTGCAGATGGTGGGATCCCCAGGGGAGGGTGGAACAGGCAGTGGGACATGCTTGGGAAGGAATGGGGTGTCTTGGAGCCACCCCCCTCCATCCTGAGGCGCAGGAGGCTGATGCTGGGGGGGGGTGTCTCATGGTTTTGCAGCTTCCCCATCTCAGAGGTGAACCTGTCCCTGAGCTGCCCTGAGAGAGTCGTGAGCAACCAGATCCTCATCCTGCAGAGCCAGGCCAACCTCACCTGGTCCCTCTCGGTCAACAACTGCCACATCCAGTTCCTGGTAGGGCTGAGCAGGATGTATGTGTGTCCCCTCATCCCTGCCAAGGGGGTTGGTGGCACGGGGTGTGGGCAGGAGGGCACCTTGGGACATTGGGTGTGGGGAGGTGGCAGCCCTCTTGCTGCAAGCTCTCCTAATGGGGACAAACCCAGAAGCCATCTCTGCCTTGAACATCCCCAGCTGTCCCCACCCCCACTCAGTGCCCCCCTGCTCTGCCCACCCCCACCGTAGGTCTCCGGGAACTACAAGATCGCGCACATCTCGCCCCTGCTCCATGGGGAGCACCTGCCTGATACAGAGCAGGGCCTCATCGCCAAAGCCTTTGAGAAGAACTACAGCATCATCGCCTCCTACTCCATCATCCCCACTAGCCCCCGTGTCAGCCTGGAGATCCAAGAGCACGGTGAGGCCCTGAAGCTGGGTGGGATGGGGCTAGGGGAAGGTTCTGCTGTCCCTGCTAAGCCTCCCCATCTCGCAGAGGCAGTCAGGAGGATGCCCACGACCACTGACCCCCCGGCCCCCACTCCCAACTCACTGCCCCACACGCTGCTGGTCATGCTCCAGCCTTGGAAGTGCACGGATGAAACCATGGAGATCGTCATCGCCAGGTCCCACCTGGAGGTAAGGGGGGGAAGTTGTGATAGTGTCCCTGCTACCCACCAGCATCACCCAGATCCTTTTCCAGGTGCTCAAGGTGGGTGGAACAGGGGTGTCCCCAGTCAGTGGGTGAGTGACTGCTGGATACTTTTTTCCCAGCCCATCAAGGACGTGGTGAACATCACCCTGCGGGACATCAACTGCCAGGCTGAGAAAAACGCCACTCACTTCATGCTGAAAACTCCCCTCAGCCACTGCGGCACCTCGCTGGAGGGCAGGGGCCATGCCAACAACGAGGTGAGGTGGGGGGCTGGCCAGGACAGTGCCCCCAGGCCCTGTAATGCCCATCCCATCCCATGGCGGGTACCCTCCGTGCCACACCATACCATACCATACCATGTCATGTCATGCCATGCCATGCCCGGCGTGTGGGGACAACGGACCCTGGCAGTGAGGATAACTTGGCTGACCCAACCTTTCCCACCTTCTTGCAGCTCATCCTCAACCTGGCTAAGGGTGCAGTGCTCCGGAGTGTGCGGGTAAGAGCTGGTTTTCCTGGCAAGTCCAGGGTGGGACCACGGGAGGAGGGTGCCAGTGCTGCCACCAGGTTCTGGGGATGGCCTCAGCACTGTCCCCGCTTGCAGGTGGCTTTCCAGTGCAATATCCCGCGGGAGCTCTTCCTGCGTCTCTTCCCCACCGCCGCCTTTGAGGTGCCACAGACAGAGCTGGAGGTCAACAAGGAGGCTTTTGTGCAGGTACTGCCGCCAGCTCGGTACCCAGGAGGTGGGTGTCCGGCTGTCCCCGGGCCAGCATCCCTGACAGTATGTCCCCCTCTGTCCCCATGGCAGGCATCCATGCGGTGGGAGGACCACCCGACCGACCTGCAGCTGAAGGAGTGCTGGCTGGTGGCACCGGGGCGGGAGCCAGTGCTGCTTGTGCAGGGTGGGAAGGCACATGGGGCAGGGGTGGCTGTGCTGGAGGGTCCTCCCAGCAGCCGCGGGAGGAAGGTCTGGCGCTTCCGCTTCACCTACACTGTCCCTGAGGGTGGCCGCGTCCCCTTCTCCGCCACCCTCAAGTGCAAGGCTGGTTTGCAGGTCAGTATTTCCCCCTGGCCACCTGTTTGTCCCCAACTACCAAACCCCATCACCTGGCTGGGAGCAGCATCCCCCATCCCCAAATTGCCTGGTGGGTCCAAGTCCTGTCCCCCACTAGGGGTGCAGGAGGGGACAGGGGTCTCCCCCTCCTCTCACCCCAACCTCCACCTCCACAGAACAACACCATCTTTGAGAAGGTCCTGGAGGTGACAGTGAAGGACAGCTGGCGGCCACCCAACAGTGAGTTTGGGACAGAGGAGGGTGTCGAGGTGGGAATGGAGGTGGAATGGAGACCCCTCCATGCAGCATGGCAGTGCTGACGGCCTTCTCCTTCTGCAGACCGTGGGCTGGGACTGGCCGCTGTCCTGGGCATCACCTTCGGCGCCTTCCTCATCGGGGCACTCCTCACCGCCGGGCTCTGGTACATCTACTCACACACCCGTGAGTATCCACCACCCCTGGAGATGCCCATGGTGGGATGGAGGGGTGGCCCGTGTACCCCTGGCCCAAAGCCCCCTGGATGAGGGACTGGGCTGCCATCATCCATACAGCCCCTCCTGGTGACGCCACAGTGGAATGGCCCTGCGTGGCGTGGCCATGGTTCCGCAGGGTCCCACACACACTGCCCTGGGGTCCCCCCCGCCCTTCCTCCTGCACCTGGTGCCACTATGGTCCCCCATGCCCATCTCCATCCCAGGAGCTCAGGGGGCAGCTGGGGAATGACCCAGGAAGGTTCATGCATGGGGGCTGAAAGCAGGGGACAAGCCATGGCCACCACTGGCCACCCTCATTCTGCTCCCCCTTGGTGTTTCTCCCCCCGGCCCCGTGGCGGGCGGCGTGAGCCAGGTCCCATCTCCAAACTGCAGCCGGTTTCCAGCACGGCGCCAGCCTCGGAGAGCAGCAGCACCAACCACAGCATCGGCAGCACCCAGAGCACCCCCTGCTCCACCAGCAGCATGGCCTGACTCCCCTGGGCCCCCCCGAGCCCACCCAGCCCTTGGCCGCCGGACTTGGGGACCCACCTCAGCCCCATTAAGCTGGTTTTTTGCCCCAAATCTCAGGCCAAGCCCGGAGGGGGCCTCCGTTACTCATTCAGTGAATGCTTTGGCTCCCTAAGGGCAGCCCACGCTGGGGAGGGGGTGCACTCTGCAGCCCCCCCCGGGGTCCCCTGCTGCTGGGTGCACCAGGAAGGTGGAGAGAGCAGCTATTACCAAAGCCCCCTCCCCAAAGCTCCCCATCAAATGGGGTTGGGAGGAAAGCGGTTGCCCCCAGGATGTGCTGCAGCACTTGGGGGGACCCCCAGGCCCCTCCCATGCCCCCCCAAGAAGGCAGCGGGCACCACTAGGAGCAGCAAGAGGTTTATGGGGGTGGGAGGTGCAAGACTGCTGCCACCGCGTGGGGTGATGAGCAGAAACCACCCTCCCTCAGCTCCTCGTCCAAGTTACAAACTCTTATTAATAATAATAAAAATCTCTCCTATGTTAAATTACTTGTGCCCTGATACCGAACCTCCTCCCATCTTGAGGTTCCCACCTACAGGTCCCCCCCAAAAAAACTGTCACCCCCACCCCCAGGGTGCTGGGACCTAGCACAGCATGGGGCAGCCCCCCAGAACCCAGGGTCCCATCAAATCAGTCTCACCAAGTCAGCCTGGGGGCCAGGAGCATCCCCCCGATGGTCGGTGTCCCCGGGGCGGGGGGACACAAGCAAAAGGCACTGGGGTGAAAAGGGCCGGGCTGGGCTGGGGTTTAGGGTCCCACGCCCCTCCGTGGGCCACCACCGAGCATTATTGGCAGCAGAACTGGCGCTTCAAGTAAAAAAAGAGGTGCAAAGCCCCAGTCCTCCCAGTAGTTACTGGGAGAGCGTGGGGTCGAGGAGCCGCAGGACGCCCCCCACCAAGTGCAGGCTGCCGGTGACCAGGACACGGACGGTGGTGGCCTCCCGCAGCAGCACGGCCCCGCTGCTGGCGGCGGGGTGGGGGTGAGCCCCTGTGGCCATGGGTGCCCCCAGCTGGGGGTCCCGGCCCTGAGCCACCCACCGCAGCGCCTGGGCCAGGCAGGGGAAGACAAGGGATGGGGAATTGAGGGGTCGCGGGGCCGGGGGGACCAGGAGCAGGGTTCCTCGGGGGGGTGTCGGCTGCAGCAACCCCCCTGCCCGCAGCGGGGCTGGGAGCCAGGGGTCCTGTCCCGCTTTCTCCTCCAGCAGCCGAGTCCATGTCCGCTGGTTCTCCAGGCAGCGGGTCAGGGCGTTCTCCAGCGTCACGTTGAAGTTTTGCTGGTCTGGGAGGAATAGGGATGGGGGTCAGGGATTGGGGGGGGGGGGGCACAGGGAGAAGTTGGAGATATGGGGGCCGGNTGGGGGGGCCGGGGGGAACCCAGCCCCCCAGCACTCACCTGCATTGCTGGCCACTGACACCTCCGTGAAGTTGGGGCAGAAGACGGCATAGTCAAAGTGGCAGGGCTGTGGGGAGATGGGGATGAGCATTGTGGGGGTCCTCAGGACCCCCCCATGTGATTTCCACTGGGACCAGTCCCACACCGTTGGGGTTACGGCGATTTGGTCCAGGGAGGGGGTGACCTAAGTCCCCCCCCGCACCCAGGGCTGTAAAAGCCTTGAAGGGGACACTGAGGTGGGGACAGACAGACAGACATTAGCTCCTCCTCGCGGCTCCCCACACCTGCAGCAAAGTGGGTCCCAGCTCAGGGACCCTCCCCCGGTGCCCCCTTCCCCAAAACCTCACCACCAGCAGCTTGAGCAACGCCGCCGTGTCCCGATCACCTGTGGCATTGAAGAGCAGCACACGCACCTCCGAGCCGCTGCAGGGAGAAAGGGCAGGTGGTCCATGCCCCATGGGGACCTCCAGCACCACCACCACCACCACCATGTGGCATGTGACCATCTGTCCCCCACCCACCATCATGTCCCCTCCTTACTCATGGGGCTTGTCCTGGTTGAGGGCAGCCTGGCGGAACCATCTGACACAGGCCTGGATGCTGCTGGTGGTGTGGGCACCATCCAGGTACCACGTCACAGGGCCACGGGGCAGCACCTGGGTCCGGCCAAGCCACTCCGTGTCCCGCAGGCCTGGGGTGGGGGAGCAGAGGGCATGGCTGGGACTCCCAAAGCCCCCTCCAGCACTGGGACCCACAGGTGGCACTAGCCAGAGTCCAGCGTGGCCACCCCCAAGCCCTGTGATGTGGGTCCTTGTCATGACCATACTGCACCTTGGATCATGGCATCAGTGGGGCAAAAGGCAGGGGCCAGCGGCACTGACCTCCCCACCAGCTTGGTGACTGGTGGCACCTCCTTCAGCTCCCCGAGACCTGGGGGGACAGGCACCCCACTGAGACCCCAGGGGCCACAGCAGGGTCAGACCCCCTGTCCCCATCCCCATGGTCAGGTCTTACCCTCCCAGCCACGGCGCTGCAGCCACGTCCGTGCCAGCTGCAGGGCCAGGGCGGCGTTGGAGCGCTGGTGGGCACCTGCCAGCCCCAGCTCCAGCGCCTGGTGGTCCCCCTCGAAGGCATCCAGGTCTGGACAGAGGTAGAGAGGACACTGTGGGGAGAGGAGAATGAGGTCCCCCGCCCTAGGGTACCCCCCATCCACCCCATCGCCACCCAACTCACCTCCAGTTCCCGGGCTCGGTCCCTCAGCACCGCCAGCGGCCGCTCTGGCTGCGCCACAGTGAATGCTGGCACGCCGGGCTGTGAAGGATGGGGGTGCTCAGGGCCATGGGGGAGCACACCCCAAAACCGAAGGATGGGAGAGGACCAGGTCTCCCTACCTTAAAAATGCCCCCCTTCTGCCAGGCAATCTTCTCCATGGTGTCCCCCAGGATGCTGGTGTGGTCAATGCCCAGGGAGGAGATCCCACACACCACCGGTGCCCTGGGGACACAGCGTGGCAGTGTCCCCGCTGTCCCCCCATCATGGGGACACACCAGGTCCTGGCACCCCCAGGGGACAACCTCGGCGCCGCTGGCTTCTACCTGATGATGTTAGTGCAGTCATAGGCGCCGCCAATGCCAACCTCCACCACTGCCAGGTCCACCTGGGGATACAGGGACACTGGAGCCATCACAGGGCCACCAGCAGCGTATGTCTCCGTGGATTTGGGGATGTGGGTGGGGCCAGGTCCCTGTCACCACCCCCCCTAAATGCACCCCACTCATGGGGGGACTATCCACTGGGCACAGTATCCTGTGGTTACAGCCAGGACAGCCTGACCGACGGAAGTTCTGCCCCAAGTGGAGGCTGGATCCCATCCATGTCCTCCCTTCCCCATCAACCTGATGTCCCCATTGAAAGCCAGAGGTCCCCACCAACCTGATGTCCCCACCAACCCGATGTCTCCATTGAAAGCCAGAGGCCACCACCACCTACCTTCTCCTGCAGGAAGACGTGGAAGGCCATGATGGTGAGGAAGCGGAAATACGCTGGCATGCTGGCGTGTGCTGGATCCTGCTGGGCAGAGCGGGCGTAAGGGGACAGCGTAGGGCATCCCCAGCCAGCACTGGGGCACACGGCCCTGGGGGGTGTCCCTGAGGGAGACAGCACCCCCCACAAGCCCCACCGCCCACCTTGGTCTCCTCCAGGCGGTTGTAGACAAGCCAGAAGTACTTGCTGAAGAGCTCCTTGCTGATGGGTTGCCCATTGATGCGGATCCGCTCCCGCACCTGCACCAGGTGAGGGGAGCTGGAGGGAGCAGATCGGGGGGGGAGGGGAGGTCAGGCACGGCTCCACCAGCCCCCCTAAACCCTCCCAGTGCCCCCCCTGCCCACCTGTAAAAGCCCGTCTTCAGCCCGTAGCTGCGGAGGATGCACTCGGTGAAGGCGCACGCCGAGCCCTGGAGAGGTGGCAGCATTAAACCCCCGCCCCGGGGCAGGGACAAACAGAGCCAGAGATGCCAACACCCCCGCCCTGTCTCCCCCCAACACACACACCCCGCCTCACCTTGCCCTTCGTCCCTGTGACGTGGATGATGTTCAGTCGATCCAGGTCCTCGACCTGCCAGAGGTCAACCACCCCGTGAGACCCCCGCGGCAGCCAGCGCCGCTGCCAGGACGGGGGCAAGGGGTGGTGGCACAGGGGACGCCCTCCCCCCCAAAACCTCACCTTCAGCCCACTCCTCTCCAAAAAGCCCCTCATGGCTTCCAGCTGGGCACGGGGGTCTCCGCGCTCCCGCTTCACCTGCTCCAGGTAGCTGGCGTTGGTCTGCAGGGTGTTGAGGGTCCGGATGGCATCCTGGAAAAACACCCCCCCAAAATAAGAGGGTGCTAAGGATGGCGCCCATCACCGTGGCCTCAGGGGCCAGCCCACCCTGTGCCCAAACCCACCCCATGGGGCTCAGTGACCTCGCCGGTGCCCGCGGCCGCGGACGCTGACGGCAGCTCCTCGGCCATGGCCCCGTGGGGATGTGCCGGCAGCGCGGGCACCAGCTACTTAACGGTGGTGGCGGGGGGGGGAACCCGCCCACCGGGAGGGGGACGGGGACACCCCCGGCGGGACAAGGCCACCCATGGGTGTGGGTGGGCGGCGCTCCGGTGCCCGCCCCGACGGTGTTTAATTAAGGAGGAAGCCACGGCGCTGCACGTGCACCGGGGACAACGCGCCACCGGTGCCACCGAGCTCCCGCACCGGGGCGGGGGGGACAGGCGACACGGGCACCGCAGCGAGACCTGCCGGGGACATGCCCGTGTCCCAGTTGCGGGGACACCCACCGGAGCAGCCCGGTCCCCTCCCAGCGGACGGCGGGGGGGCACCGGTGGTACGGGAGTGGAGTAGGGCAGTCCCCGTCCCCCGAGGGCTCCGCACCGGCCATCAGCCCGGGGGTCGCCGCCGTCCCCACGGTGCTCGGCAAGCGCGGAGATGCCCCCGCCCGGGATGTCGGCCCGGTCAGCCGCGTGGGTTTGCGGGGTGACGGTGGGGCACCGGCGGAGAGCGGGGCGAGACGGGGAGCGGCAGCCGGGACAGTGTCGCAAGCTTTGAAACGGGCAGCGCGGCGCCACGTAATGGGGGGGGGCGCATCTTTGTGAGAGGCAGCGGGAGTGCGGGGGCCCGTCCCTCCTCCCGCACCGACACCGCGGGACCCTCCCCGGGGCCGGCCGCCTCCTCGGTGAGTGCGGCCCGACCCCGGGCCCAACCGGCGGCTGCAGCCCTGGGCTCCCACCTCAGTCCCCACAGCGAGACGCAAGGAGCCCCCCGGCCCAGCGCGGCCCTCAGCCTGGCAGCATCGCTCCCCCTCAGAGCCCCCGGGCTGCCCCAGNTCCCGCGGCTGCCGCTGCCCCCCGGGCCGCAGGCTGCCGGTGCCGCAGGGCCCAGCTCCCCCCCCCATCACCGCCGGTTCCGGTCCCGGTCCCGCTCCCCGGTACCTGATAGTCCATGGCGGGGGCG
>VXBW01004298.1:49500-62682 GCA_013400375.1 Thinocorus orbignyianus
CGAGGACAGGGTAGGCCCGGTGTGGGCCAGGGCCGGGGTGGGGAGGGCCGGTGCCGGCAAGACACTCACCCGAATGTTCCCTGCCCGATCTTGGCGAGCTTCTCGTACTTGGAGACCTCATCGCAGAAGGGACACTCCACCATATCGTACTGTTTCGCCATGCCGGCCGCCGCCGTTGCCACAGCACCGCTCCGCTCCACTTCCGGATTTTGCCACGCCCCTTCCGGCGCGGGCGCTAGCGCGTCGTCCGCGCAATGCCTGCTGGGAGTTGTAGTCCGCCGGTGGGGGCCATGTTGTCACCGCCCGCGTCCCTGTCCACGCCACAGCGTCCTAATGGAAACAGCGCAGTGTTGTCCCTCCACATGGCCCAGGGCAGCGAGCAGCCCTCTGTGCTGGTGGCCCTAAAGCGTGTCACCTCATCCCCAGTGTGTTTAACCCCACCAGGGACTGAACAGGGCTTCTGCTCCCTGGCTCCCCGGGGGCTGTGGCGAGAGGACACCATGTCCAGGGCAGAAGGACACCAGGGCTTTGTCCCAGGGGGACTTTTGAGTTCCTACCCCACCGCAGAACATGCCTGGCTGGGGACACTGACACCCCCCGGCAACACCCGTGTCTGGGTGCAGGGTGAAGAGCTCAGTTTGGGGTTGTTTGAAGGTGGAGAGCGCAGGGAGCCAAGGGCAGCGCAGCCGCAGAGATGGCTGCTGGCATCCAAGCCACGGGAACCACCAGGTGATCCCCAGTTATGGAGAACAACACGGACACTGGATCCGTTCCCAGCCCATGCCGCCTTGTCCTGCATCCAGAACTTCTACAGGGCATCCCAAAGTCCTCCATCGTGAGAGAACAGCTGGTGGCAGTGATGCCATCATCTGACTGTCACCCCACAGGGACTGAGTCCCACATGTGCATGGCAGACCCTTGTCTGCAAGGCTGGCATCTTCCCCATAGAGCTGGCACCCTCCTCCATAGGGCTGGCACTCTTCTCCATAGGGCTGGTACCTTCATCCATAGGGCTAAGACCCTCATCCATAGGGTTAGGACCCTTGCCCAGGGCTAGGACACTCTTCCACAGGACTGGCACCCTGTGGAGGGTTTTTTGGGTGTCCACATCTCCCAGGCATCCCCAAACCAGGGCAGCAGGGGTGGCCCCTGAACAGCCAGTCAGGTTCCAGCAGACATGGGGAGAGCGGGGACTGTGGGGACAGCAGGAGGGTGGGCAGGGACAGGAGTGGGGCTGGGAGCAGATGACAGCACTGGGGAGGAAACGAGAGAGCGATGAGCGGCTGCGAGGCGGGGGCAGGAAGGGAGGAGCGGGCAGGGAAGGGCTTCACAGTTATAAACTTGTCCCTCTCGGTCCCCACAGCCTCCGAGCGGCGCGGCCATGGCCGAGGGCCAGAAACGAGGGGGCTTCAAGAAGTTCAGTAAGTGGCCATGGGATGGGGTGGGCGGGCGATGGGGTGCTCACCTGGCGGGGAGGGGTGATGTGTGGGATTGAGTGTGAGAGTGAGTGTGAGTGTGTGCTCACATGCTCCACCAGGGATGTTTGGTGGCAAGATGGGCTCTGTCCTCACTAGGGGTGAGGGGCTTTGGGGGTTTCCACCCCCAGGGCTGGGGGAGACCCTGGGTGCTGGTGCTGGGACCAGTCTGCTGCAGCCCAGCCCTGCACTGGGTGCTGGGATGCACCCAGGGGGATGCACAACGAGGTTTTGGGGTCTTCACTCCCCAAATCACACCCTTCTGGGCACACAGTTTGGGGTACAAGCTGGTGCCGGGGAGAGGATGGCCAAGCCAGGCCCCCCACCCCGGGATGCTCCCCAGCATGGGGATGGGGGTGACAGGGAGGAGCTGGGGTGGGAGCCTGGGAGCAGATTCCTGCTGGCTGCTCCTAGAGGAAGCGCCCAGTACCCACCGGGAGCGAGCTCTGCTCTTTCTCACAGACCTTGGATTGTCCTCAGAGCCCCGGGAGGCAGCTGCAGTGGCCTTCACCCCGCTTCCCAGCACTGGGCTGCGCGGGAGCCGGCCCTCACTGCTGCTCTCTGCATTCCTGCCACGATGCTGGCGCCGGAGGGGGGCCATTCCCTCCGCTCCCCTGGGACCCCTCCACTGGCAAACCCACAGCCCCCATCCCAGCTGGGATTTTCCTTTGGAGAAAGGGAAGATGGGGAAAGTCCTCAGCATTGCCTTTCCCACCCAGCCAGCAGTGGAGGATGCTGGAACCCCGAGGGGATGTATAACCCAAAGCAGTTTTATATTTAACCATGTCCAGCCATGAGGTTTCTGCAACACAGAAAGTCTTTTGGGCTGCTGCAGCCCCTTTGCCCCATCTGCAAAGGGCCCTATAGAGCCCATGGATGGTGGCAGGAGGCAGGGGGTCCAGCGGTGGAGCAACCCCCAGACACTGGGTTCCTTGCACAGCACCATCGCAGCCTGCAGCTTCCTGCCTCGACAAATCATGCCCGAAGGGGAAGAGGCTTTGCAGAGCCCGATGGCAGCATAAACATTACAAAACCCCCGGAGGTACCCAGGGTTGCGGCAGTGAAACCCTGCCTTGCAGAGTTGTGGCTACATCTTGCTTCACCCTGCGTGCCGCCGGCCTCATACCGGCACTGGCACCGGCCCGGGGTTTCACCACAGCGGCACACCGAGCCGAGCTGGGGCTGAGGTGTGAAATGCAAAGCTGCCTGCTGGAGTTATAAATATTTCTCCGGTGAACGCTTTGCTCTCAGCGCTTGCAGGTGGCCGCTGGGAGCTCGAGGGGCTGAGGAAGTGGGGAGGTTATCTCCTGTCCGCAGCCAGTGCTGCCGTGCGAGCGCCGCTGGTCCCCACATCGATGCTTGGTTCCTGCTCCACCCTGCTGATGAGGGACATGCACACGTGGGCACCACACATGTGGCCGGGACCTCCATCTCCCAGGAAGATGCGGTGTGTGCCATGCTTTCATCCTGGGAAGGGAACACCCCATGGGACTTCCCTGAGTCTACAGGGATGGGCACAGCAACCAGCGCTGCCCAGAGTCCCTGGGGGGAAGGCAAGGTGGGAGGAAGAGATTTGAAGTGATTTCTGACACTGCCTGCTGGTCAGAGCTGGGTGTTTCTTTCTCTACCCTTACAGCTGCAGTGGGGAAATGCAGCCATTAGG
Source organism: Thinocorus orbignyianus (assembly GCA_013400375.1). Taxonomy (NCBI): domain Eukaryota; kingdom Metazoa; phylum Chordata; class Aves; order Ciconiiformes; family Thinocoridae; genus Thinocorus; species Thinocorus orbignyianus. The sequence continues at coordinate 52,639 of VXBW01004298.1, forward strand.
TTTAACAGGGCATGGGGCATGTTTCCTCCCTGAGGAACAAGGACAGACTTCCCTGGGTCCTGATAGAGATGCTCTGGGCAGCATCACGTACGCCTCAGGCCACAGGGATGGGACTGGAGATACAGGGTGTAACAGAGCTGACACCAGGCTGCACCATGACACAGTGTCCTGTGCCCACTACAGCCCAGGACCCCTCACCATCACACCATGCTGGCAGTAACACCACACTCTCCTCTCTCCTTGGCAGAGTTTTTCAAGTTCAAAGGCTTCGGGAGCCTGAGCAGCATCCCCCGCTCCTTCACCCTCCGGCGTGTGTCTGTGGCCCCCAGCTCTCCCGAGAGCCTGGGGCCGGGTCTCCCTCCTCCCCAGAGTTTCCTGGAGGAACCCTTCGACGGCACACAGGATGATCTCAACACCATGCCCAAGAGCCCTGGCCCCTACGCCCGGTCATCAGACATGTACAGCCACATGGGGACCATGCCCAGGATGAACGTGGGCAAAGCCAAGAGTAGCCAGAGCTGCCAGGAGAAAGGGACACCCAGCAACAAAACCCCCCAGACAGCCCCAGTCCCCAATCCCAAGACCACTGATATGTCCAGCACCCCTGACCCCGGCATAGATCCACCCTCAGCCACTGGAAAAGCAAAGCAGGAGGAGGAAAAGGCTCCCTGGGACACCTCAGAGGTAGCCACAGCCAGGAAGGACCAGGAGCCTGTGGGGAACACATTCTGCCCTGGGACAGAGGCACCAAGCGCCAGCCTGGCCCCGAACACCAGCTTGACCCCAGGTCCCAACGTGGCACCTGGAGTGGAGACTACAGACCAGGATCTGCCAAAAAAGGGGCAAAATCATCCCGAAAAGAGCTCCCTGGACAGGTAAGGCCATATTGTGTTTGTTCTGCCCTTTGCTGGGACCCATTTTCTGTCCCTCTAATCCAAGGAGGGGGTGCTGGGACACGGTGGGGTCTCTGTGGTGCCCCCCCATCACCCAGAGGGTCAGCGGGATGCACCTGGAGGGCAGGACAGCATGGTCGGAGCACTCCATACCACGGCCAGGTCAGCAGCTCCATGGGAGCAAGGTTTCCTGTGGGATTTCTGCTCCCTCCCGTTTCCGGACTGGGTGGAAATACCTCGCAGCCCCGCTCAGCCCTGACATCCCTTTGTCCTGCCGGCGGCTCCATTCCAGCCCTGAGACACGCTGCAGAGAGCTCAGACCAGCATTGTCCCGGCCCCCTCCACCTCTCACTCCCCTCTTTCCCACTCCCTCCATCCTCCTCCCCCTCCCTGAGCAGCTCTGCCTCTCTCAAGGCAGAGGAGCAAGCCCCAAAACCAGTTGCCCCAGCCCCATTTCCATCACCTGCCAGTAAACCTCCTCTCTGGGCACAAACTCCTCCTCCAGGGACAACTCCCCCCTCTAGGCACAACCTCCCCCACCTCCCCCCCTCCAGGGGAATTTGGGGACTCAGCCCTCAGATAAAGGTTGGCTTTTTTGGAGAGTTTTGACCTCAGAATCAATGAAAGGGGTTTTTACCTGTCCCCCCAGCCCATGACCTGGGTGTCTGGGTGCGATGGGTCAAACACATCCCCAGCACGCATGGCACTAGGGGCACAGGCAGAGGTGCTGACCCCAAATTTCTCCCCAGATTGAAGTCCTGTCATGCTAGCCCTTCCCTAGCCCAAACCCTCCTCTCCTATCACCAACTTCACACCCCAGTGGTCCCCAATACCCCTATTCCCCGCATGCCACCCCAGTGTTGGGAAGTCAGGAGATCCAGGTGGCCCCAGGAGCGGGGTGAGGAGGAGGAGGAGGAATTTGTGCCGGCGGTGGGAGACAGGCTGTGCCGGCCGCACATTCCTGCTGGCCGGGAAGGGAGGGCCGGAGGAGGGCTGGGACGGGAAGGAGGAGGGTCCGCCACCGCCTTTGCGCTCCCCAAAGTCCCAAAGCTCAGAGCAGAGCCAAGCGGGAGAGCGCCCAGCAGAGCTTCTCCCCATCCCGGATCAAAGGCGGTTGCCGAATTGCCTAGGGCCGATGACAGCGGTGGGCAGGAGGTTCCCCACCCTGGGACAGGGCAGGTAAGGGATCCCAGCTCCCCCGGTCACCCCTCACATCCCAGCATGGTGGAAGGGAAAACGGGGAGGGAGGGGTTGGGAATGGGGCTTTGCTTGGGGAGGGCGCAAAGCCTCAATGAGGATGATGCTGGAGCTGCTGGCTCAGCCACCGAGGTGCCCAGCCCATGGCTGGTATTTGCTCATGGAAAGAGCGAGCACATCGCTGCGGCTGCCGTGACCACAGCCAGAGCCAGTGCCAGGGCAGTTTTGAGGGCTTGCGGCTGGCTGGGGGGGCTCAGGGGCTTGATGGCTCTGCCACGTNTGCCACGTTCTCCGGTGAGTGCAGAGCCCCGACAGCAGCAGAGGGTCTCCACAGACGGCGAGCGAGGTTTGCCCAAACCCTCTGTCCCCCAGAAATGACCCAGGTCCCAGGCCAGCACAGCTGGGAGCCAAGTGTCAGGGGGATGTGTGTGGGTCACCCAGGTGTCTTGGCTCTGGGGAGTGGGGACTCAAGTCCCCAAAAATCTGGGGCTGAATGCTCATTTGCATCATCTAGGGCTGCTCTGATGATGGGCGTAGCCACACTGTTTGCCAGAGAAACTGAGGCACAAGAGTGAGCAGAGCAGGACTTGGCACTGGGGGCATTTCTGCCCCTCCATGCTCAGAGCCCCTGCCTCAGACCCTGGCCCAGGGATCAGCCACCACCAGAGCTGTCCCCATGGCCAGGCCCTGCTGTGGGGTGGACAGGCGGAAGCAGGACCGGGACACTGCCACGCCCTAGCCCTTCCTCCTGCGCAGGCACATCCCTGGGGATGGGGACAGTATGTTCTCTCCAGGCTGTGGCAGGGGACAGGGAGAGGGACCAAAAGCAGCACGTGTAGAGGAGAATGGACATTGTCCTGGGGTGGATTTTTGCTTACCCCCGCCAGAGCAAACCTGTCCTGGTGAGGACAGGGCAGGATGAGCTGAGGATGCTCACGCATTGGAAGGCTTTCCCAGGGATGCTCCCTGCAGGATCAAGCCCTCCATGGGGAAATTGCACTGCTGTGGGGAAGCAGCACCCAGCCCATGGGGCTGCGTGGAGTGAAGCAGTGGCCGTGACTCCAACAGGGACATGGTGACTAACGGGAGATGACCCGCAGGCAGGTCACTGAGCGGACGTGACTCGACTTCCCTCCCTGTGCGGCCGTGCATGAGGCACGGGAAACGCCGCTTCCCGCAGGGCGCAGGCAGGGCGCTGCCCGCAGCTGCCAGCAGATCCATCTGGCAGCACTGCTGGCCAACACCTCAAAGCAGGCAACTCTGCAGTGGGGGAAACTGAGGCACAAGGTGCCCAGATGTGGTTCCCCTGGGGACAGCCTGCACCGGTGTCTGAAAACAAGCGAACCATGTGCTTCAAAGCAGGGCTGGACCCACATGATCACCCTAGATGGTCTCCAGCATCCAGCCTGGAGCTTGGCACGTTTGGAAGTCACTGTTGTGCCTTCCCAAGCCCAAAAGCAGCAGCCATCCAGCAGAAACCCCACTCCCCGGTGCCACCATGGTAGCTCCGAGTCCCAGCAGCTCAGCCACGGCCGCGCTCCAAAGGCAGCCCTGGAATTTCTCCCAGGCGCTCGGCTGCCCCCAAAAATGCCATTTCCTCCAGGAATGTGCAGAACCAGGGGGGCTGCGGCACCCGGGGCCCCCCCGGCCCCAGCTGCTGCCCTTCCCCGACGCGGGGGCCTCTCCTGCCTGGGCCCTCGCAGCGTCTCCCAGCTGCTCCCATGCTCCCGATTTCCTGCCCGGAGGCCCCCCGTCCTCCCGCCAGTTTTTCTCACGGCTTTCGCAGCACCAGGCAGCTCTCTGCGGCCGTGTGAAAGGCAAACAGGCTGGAGAGGCAGAGCCAGGGCAGGCAGGCAGCCCGCAGCTGCCCAGGGGAACCCACGTCCATCCCCCCTCCCAAGTGCTCTTCTACTTTTTTCACCCCAAAGAAGCGTGAGATTGATTTCCAGCCCCTTTTCTTCTTTTAAGCTGGGCAGTGTGTGATGTGGTTTCAGTAAGTGGGGGCTTGGGGAAGAGGAGCGGGGTTCATTCACTGTGGGGTCAGACACCTTGGGTACCAGCAGCTCCCAGGGGGTTCAGACCAATCCCCTGTAATACCCAGGGGACACCTAGCATGGCAACATCTGGCAGCAGTCACCTCTGCCATCCCCTCTTGCCTTTGGGTGACTGATTTCTGAGCCACTGGGCACTGTCCCCAACCTGGAGAGAGCCCACAGAGGAGGAGTTTGGCTCCCCAGGGATGCCACCAGCGTGCAGGACCCCCAGCAGCTGCCAGTACGAGGTGAGGGTCTGGCTGTTGCTGTAGGCACTAGGTGGACTGAGGTGGGTCCTGGCCCAGAAGGAACATCCTGGGTCCACGACGCCCACGGATTTGGTTATTTCTTAGCTGCAGCTGCCTGCCCTTGTGCTGGCAGCCTGCCGTCCCCAGGCTCTTGCTGTCATCCCCTGCTCAAGAAGGTGACCTCGGCAAGTAGTGGGATGTCCATGCTGAAGCTTGGTGCCGGGGAGGCAACAGGGACTGGATTCTGGTTAAAGAAGTCTGGATTTTTGTATTCTGTTGTGGACAGCACATCCCAGCTTAGGCTGTTACAGCCTCTCTTCCTTTGAACTCCCTGTTGTTCCCATTGGTCTCACCCATTCAGACACATACCTCAACCCACAAGAGCACGAAAAGCAGTAGCAGCATTGCTACATGCTCAGGAAAGAGCAGGGCCATCTGCATCTCCCATTAAATAATGGCAAAAAAAGCTGCCGGATCAGCTGTGCCTCAGGATTGTTGCGTTGGTTGTCAGTAGGGCTAAGAGTGAACGTGTCACCAAGGAGAACGGGAGTTTCTATTGTCTGTATAGTGGGAGGGCAAACCTTGCGGTTCCAGCCAGGATGTCGCAGTTCACGTGGCTTCAGTGGGTGTTTGATTTCTACAAGGTCGCACGAGGCCACACAGAACCGGTCAGAAATGCTTGTCTGGGCAGTGTGTCCCTACAGCTGCCTACTGGGAATGCAGCTCTGCTGGGGAACAGGGCACAGGGCCCTTCACCTTGGCATGCACCCCCCGGCACTGTGACCTGCAGGGACCCCAACCTTGCTGCTGAGTCTCCTTGGCTCACGCAGTCCCAAGCCGATTTGGGGTGAGATCCTCTAAAAAGGCCTCATTCTTCCCTGATCGCATTAGGGAGGCTAAGCCCTGCACCAAGAGTGGGCACGGAGCAGGCAGGAGCAGTGCTGGGGCCCTGGGAACCTCTCCCAAAACCCTGGCCGTGCTCTTGGCCCCATGGACAAGCAAGGGATACAGACCCCTCCTCCCTCTGGCTGTGCCACCGCCACCTTTGACCTGACTGTCACAACTTACTGCCCTTAGCTTACGTATTTTTATTTCTCCCCTTCCTTCTAGCCACCATGATGGCCTGGAGTCCGGCAGCGAATACGTGAAGGTAAGATGCTGAGCGCAATCACAGCCTGCCCCAGCTGGGTACCCGTGGTGGAGGGGAGACATTGCCCCCAGGCTGGCTGGCTGGGTCCTGCATCCCCTGACCCACCACCTCCTCCAGGCTCTCTCTTCAGCCCTGGAATAAATTCCCTGCCAGAAACAGTGAGGCTGGAATAGGCAGGGGAGGCACAAACCCTACGTGATCCCCTCGATGCTGCTGTCACGGGAGCTGCTGGCGTTTCGTGCTCCCCGTCACTTGCGAATGCCGCAGATGCAGGGGCAGCCTCCTCCCTCCGCCCCCACGTAAAGAAACGGAAGGATTTGAGCCACTTTCATGGCTGTCACATGAAAGTCGGTGTAAATCTCTCCAAATCTCTTGCTTATCCTCCAGCAAACTATTAACATTCCTGAGGACTCTTCATGTCTGGCCAGAAATTCATTAGCAAGGCGCCTGGCTCTGGAGGAGAGCAGGCCCTTCTGCAGGAGGTTGCTAACACGATGGGAGCCGGGCAAGAGCAGAAGAGCAGTGGCAGGGATGCTGTGTGGTTTCGGGATGAAGCTCTGAAAACCTGCCCGGGTGGTCGCTGCCACGCGATGGCCTTTGGGGAGTTTGTTTGAAAAGGACTGGAGCCTTCTGGGTCCGGTTGTCCCATGGGGACATAATGCCACTGGGCAGATGTGGTTGTTGAGAAGTGACGTGAGGAGCCTAGCTTGGGTGGTGTAATTAGTACGGAGCCCTGAACCTTCATCTTTTGGACTTGGAGCTCTCAACAGTGGCTGTGGCCAGACATGGAAACCAGGGAACCCCCTATGGTGGCTGGCTTGACCCTGAGCTCATCTGCTCCTCCTAACAGGGGTCATCACCCTCCAGGTCCAACCCTGGAGCTAACAAGGACACTACATGCCAGGTCTGGCAATCAGCAGCCTCCAGGCAGTGGGGCTGGACTTGGCATTTTGACCATGGATCCCCCAAGTGCAACATTCCTCCTCTACTGCTCTTCTTTAGCCTTGAGGGACAGGTAGAGCAGGAGCTTACAGGGCTGGAAGTAGGACACATGCTGGAGTGATGAGGCTCCCATGGGCGTGATGAGGGTCCAGCTGGGCTTTGTGGGTGGAGCCCTGGTGAGGGATGCCTTGAGATGTGAAGGAAAGCTCCTGCTCACACAGATGAGTCCTGTGAGGACAGGGAGGTGGATGGTTTGGCGCGTTTTTCCTTATGCTGTCAGTGTGTGCACCCAGAGATGGGCACATTTTGTGGTTCGTGAGTTAATAGACTGAAATAACACAGGTGTGGAGCAATGAGGATGGCTTTGCCTTTGGGATTGAGTTCTTTTTGGTGAGCCAGGAGAATTCCCTGCTTTCCAGGCAGATCCCAGACCTGAGCTATCTGGTTTTTATTTCTCACCTGTCCCTGTGGTGTCCAGACACAGCCTGTGGGCTGTGATTTATACGCCACTTCCCTTTGGTCACAGAAACAACTGATGGCTGCAGTGACAGCAGCTATTTTAGTCAAATAAGCAATTATCTGGAGTGTGAGTGACCGGGATGATGGGAACACTCCAGCTGATGGAAGAGCTGTGCCTGGCTGGCAGCCCAGGTGGCTGTGGGGCACTCAGCACCCAGCAGTGATTGCCCCCAGGGCTCGCAGGGTTCAGGGTAGGAAGGTGGATGCTGTGCTTGGGATCCCTTAGGGGCACCGGGAATGGGACCCGCCACTGGAAAAGGTCCTCCTTTTGCGGCTGGGAGAGAAACCAGCAGTAGAGGCAAGCAGAGAAAAGATGGGAAGAAAAGAGCCAGTGAAGGAGGGTCAGGAGGAGGCAGAGGGCGCACTGCAAAGCCCTTGTGAGCAAAGGCAGGTCTGTGTCCAGATGTGCACCAAGAAACTGCCAAACATCAGCCCTTGAGCTTCAGCCACAAACCAGCCAGGACCAGCTCTCCCATCACCAAGCCTGCTGTGATTAGAGGTGTAATCAGGAGCGAGGGGGGAAGGTCAGAAAGTCAGGATCAATAAGCGCTCAGTAATTAACGTGCTTTAATAATAGCCTAAGGGTTGGTGTTTCTGAGCTGCCTGGGGGACCCGCACACCCGGCTCCATTTGCGAACATCCCTCGTGCAGGTGAAGGGGCTGCAGGACAGCGTTCCCCTTGGGGAGATAAAGCTGCCGTGCATACCCCCGAGAACTCAGTCGGAGGTTTTCAGCTTTCTCCTGCGGAGGGGCAGCGTGGGCACACCGAGAGGCTCGGAGGGAAACCACAGAGCCCATCGCGGGGGAGAAGCCTTGGCAGGAGGATGATTCACTGTCGGATCCGTTTGGATCGGCATCTCCCTGTGCGCTGCCATCTGTTCCGTCCCTCAGCCCTGTGCAAGAGGAGAGGGGGAGAGCTCATGTTCCCTGTCTGCCCCAGTGGGGCTGCAGGCACCCGTGGGACCTGCCAGCACCCACTGCCCTCTGTCTCCTGCCGCAGGCTGGGTGCTGCTCCCCTTCCTCAGCCTTGTCCTGCTGCAAACCTGTGCTGCTCCCCTGTCTCTCTGCCCTGCAGAGCCAGGGGCAGAGCGAGGGCCCGGCCAGCGCCTCCGAGCTCTCTTTGTTCTGCGCGCAGGAGCCGTGCTCGGGGGACCTGGATCTCATCAGCCCTGGCTGCTGCCTGGGGATGTGAGGGGCTCGTTTGAATTAATTAGCGGGGAAGCTTCATGGTTGTGTGTTGGTGACAGGAGGAAGACCTCTCCGAGGTCACAGCATCCCCTTGGGCAGGGGTGCACCGAGAGGCACCGGGGTCTTTGTGGATGGGAGCAATGAAGCCCCCCATGACCAGAGCATGGCCAAATCTTGCCATGCTGGTGAGGGGCAGAGCAGGGGGGACCCCAGGTGGGTGAGGGTAAGGAGGTGGTGAGCCCACTGCCGGGTGCTGGGGTGTCCCTGCCCGTCCCTCTGCACCAGGGCAGGGCGCTGGTAGTGGGTTCAAGCAGGGGTTTGGGGTTTTTATTCAAGAGTCGGGGCTGGAGCAACGCTTTGAGTCATCAGCGCTGCCTAGCACATCCCATACGTGAAACCGTGGCCTTAATTAAACCAAAGCGGAGCCTTAATTAAACACAACTTGGAGACGGCCTACGCGAGAAGCAGGCAGCCGGCTCCCCGCTGCAGGAGGCAGACACCAGTGTCTCCCCCCAGAAAGGTGTCACTGGGGTGCAGGTGAAGGAAGACAGGGTGGGCGAGAGGACGAGGCTGTCCCTGACCCGTGTGGGTCACTGGGGAGAGCAGGTGGGTTTGGGATGGGGAGATGAGGGGGCACTGGGTCCCCTCAAGGCTGCCTGGTCCTCTCAGAGGAGCCGCGCAGGGTGCAAGCAGCTGGGGTGCTGGTTCCCCTCAGGTTAGCTGGTTCTCCTCAGGGGTGCCAGTTCCCCTCAGGGTGCAGGCAGCTGGGGTTGCTGGTTCCCTTCAGGGGTGCCAGGTCCCCTCGGAGGAGCTGGTTCTCCTCAGGGGTGCCAGGTCCTCTCAGCGCGTGGGCAGCGAGGGTGCTCTTTCCCCTCAGGGGTGCCACCTTCCCTGAGAGGAGCAGGTTCTCCTCATGGGTCCTGGGTCCTCTTACGGGGGCTGGTTCCTCTCAAGGCACTCGTGCTGGGGGTGCTGTTTCCCCTCAGAGAGGAGATGGTTCCCCTCATTGCTCCCAAGTCCTCTTGTGGGTCCCGGTTCCTCTCATGGCACAGAAAGCCGGGGTGCTGATTCCTCTCAGAGGAACCAGTTCTCCTTGGGGTACCAGATCGCTTCATGGGTCTCGGGTCCCCTCAGGGTGCTGGCAGCCAGGGTGCTAGTTCCCCTCAGGAGCTGGTTCTCCTCAGGGGTACCTGGATCCCTTCATGGTCCCCTCGGGGTGCCAGCAGCTGGGGTGCTGGTTCTTCTCAGAGGAACTGGTTCTCCTTGGGGTACCTGATCCCTTCATGGGTCTTGGGTCCCCTCAGGGCTGCAAGCAGCCGGGGTGCTGGTTCCCCTCAGGAGCTGGTTCTCCTCAGGGGTACCTGATCCCTTTCATGGTCCCCTCAGGGCACAGGCAGCCGGGGTGCTGGTTCCCCTCCGAGGAACCGGGTCCCCCCAGGGGTGCAGGCAGCTGGGGTGTCGGTTCCTCTCAGAGGAACCGGTTCTCCTCAGGGGTACCTGACCCCTTCACGGGTCTCAGCACCGGGAGTGCCGGTTCTCCCGGGCTNGGGCAGAGCTCAGCACCAGCCTCCCCATCTCCCCCCCCAAGCAGCACTTTTGACAGCAGCACAAGTCTCTACAGGAAGCCCCCACCCGCAGCAGATCTCATAGAGGGGAGCGCTGAGCATCCCCCCAAACCATGGCATGTGCGGGAGCATCACTGAGCGCGGAGCATCACTGAAGGCTCAGCTCCCTCGGCCCGGGGCTCCGTGTATGCGCCGCACTGGTCTGACTGGTGGGAGAAAGCTGGGATCCATCTGTCACCTGTCCTGTGGTGCTTCCAGCGCTGCCACTGTCTGGGCAGGAGTCGAGGTGTCCTATTTTTGGACTCTGGC
>VXBW01004298.1:63601-82537 GCA_013400375.1 Thinocorus orbignyianus
TTTTTGGACTCTGGCATTTGCACAGAAGGGGCACAGCGCTAGGAATTGTTTCCCTCATTTACTGAGTTAGAGAGCAAAGGTGTTTAGGACTGCAAGAGCCAAGCAGGCTCTGGTCTGAAGCAAGAGCTGTAGCATACTGCAAGTTCGAAGGGAGCCGGCAGCCAAGAGAGCTGGCAGTCTCTTTCAGTACTCCTGCTGAGTGAGGTAGGTGCTGAGCTTTAGAGATTAATGCTGGGTAAGACAGAGCCCAGAAGCAGCATTTCAAGTCTTGTCATGATTGCGGCTGATCTCAGTGCAAAGCCAGGGATTTTGATTGCTAGTGGGGGTGAAGAGAGAAAAGCTTCTCCCGCTTGTCCAAAGGCCACTGAGCAACACAAGGGGACATGCCCTGGCGCAGCAGCCCTTGGGCTGTGTATCGCGGGGGGAGATGGGGTGCTTTCAGCGAGCTGCTGCCAGAACAAGGGACAGACAAGGTAGGCATCTGGCTGTCACACAGGGATGCAAGAGGGGATGGAGGGCACTCCATCCGAACCTCAGAAAGAGTTAGAAGTGCAGCCCTAAGTGCTCACCTGGCTCTGCCAGATCTTTCACCATCTATTTGTGTCCAAGCGTGCCCAGCAAACACACACTGAAGTCCCCATGAATGACTGGAGCGCTTCCAGCTGACAGCCGCATCCCTGCTCACTGCCAATGGCAGTGCACCCAGCCTGGGAAGCACTGACATCATTTCTGGCCAATAGCAGCTCCGAAAAGGGATGCAGCAGCAGCCGCTGCTGCCGTCTTGGAGTGAGATAAGTAATATATAGATGGATGGAAATGTGTATATACACACACCCCATCACTGCACTGGAGACCTGCTCCCCCAGGACAGCGGTAGCAGTGCACTCCAGCACCCCACCACACAGCCTGGGGCACTTGTCCCACCTTAGAGCACCCAGATGTTCCCAACCATCAACCCCAGCTGCACCCCACCCCTGCCAGCCAGACATAATTGCTCCAGAGCTGCCACAAAGGAGCACAGACAAGAAGAGAAGAGACCCTGTGGATAGGCAGGACCAGTCCTAGGAAGGGCTTTGATTGCCAGGGCAAAGCTCTTGAGTCAAGGTCTGCCTTCAGCAGGAGCTAATGAAGATGTGGTATACCCAAGAGATGCCCTTAGTCACCCATGGGGTACACAGATGGGCTGGTGCCTTCTCAGAGGCCATTTAGATGCCTAGAGTCATTGCAAGAGAAGACAGAGGAACAAATGATTTCTTTTCCATATGTATCTGTGTGTCAAGATCTGCAGGATGGACTGGCTCACCAGCAGGGCATGCAGACTGAAAACAAGCCCATAACAACTTGAAGGTTGTTTGTAGTGGGATTTTCTTGTTGTGGTCACACAGAAGGGACTAACCATTCTTGGGTGGTACCTGGCATCTGGACTGGAGAGCGCAGCAGTCCTGCACTGGGCAGACAGGTTCTTCTTGGGTTTGCCATGATGCTGGCTGTCTCTCAGTAAGGATGTTTGATCTGAAATGCTTCACTGAAGCAGCCCATGGCCAGGCATGGAGGAAGCTGGGAAGACCCCTCACCCAGTTCTGGGCCTTTCCCCATAAACCTGCTCCCAATGGGTCGTGACTCCGTTTCCTTCCAGTTGTGCTCCCCAGGCCCTGAGCTGCTCCAGCAGCCAGAGCAGGGGTGGAAAACTCCAGAAGGAGCCTGTATTTCCCCAGCCAGGGTCCCAGCACAGAGCGGGCAGCAAGAGCACGGGAGGGAGAGCAGATGTGCTGGGTGCCCCGAGGTTAGTCAGATGTTATCAGCAGGGGAGCAGGGTGGGGTGTGAGTACACCTTGCTCTCCAAGCTGACTTCATCCTCAGCTGCAACTCCCCCAGATCTGGGAGGGGAGAGCAGGAAAGCAGACTGCAAATCACTCCTGTTTCATAAGCCTACCTTTGCAAGGAGAGAAAGCCAAACACCAGCCTTGGAAGCTCTCCTTACACCAGGCACTTTACATGTGCCACAAGCTGTCAGCACCCTCCATCCCCCCTAATCTATTGCCCTTCCACTGCCAGTTCCAGTCCTTACCCTCAGCTGGGACTGGAGATGCATCCTCCCCCAAGAAGCAGCAGGGAGTCAGGGAAGAGGTCAGGGATAGAGCGCCCCAGGAATTGTCTCTGTGGGGTGTCCCCATTGCACGGGAGCACCAGAGGATTCCCCAGCCCCGGGACTCTGAAACAGCCCATCAGGGTGCTGAACGTGACGGAGGAGCTCTCCTTTCTCCAGCCAAGCCAGCTTGGCTGCTGGTTGGGATTCCTCAAGCAGAGCTTGGCATCGTCTCTGGCAACTCCTGAGCTTGTTTGTCTGGTGTGGCTGGTTGGGAGAACCGCTCTAATCCCCATTTCTTATTGCTCAGATGGAAGAGGCTTGGGGGGCTCTCTGGGCAGGGGGGCCAGCACCATGCACTTGAGCTGGGCGCTAGTGGAAATCCAGCTTTTTCCCCCCACACCCAACCCACCAGTATGCGAGACCTCACGTCGGGGCGTACATCTTTTGACGTCCTCTTGGCGCAGCCAGGAGTGCCAAGCAGTGCCCTTTTCAGCGCGGCGCTCAGACATCCGCTTACACGCTCCTGACAGCGCTGGGCTGGCCTGTGCCGCCTTGCCATGCCTTGCCAGCCCCCACACCTCGGCGCCTGGCCAGCTGGCAGCCTGCAAGCTGGCCTCCTCCGAGACATGCCATCGAGCAGAGCAGAGGAGAGCCGATGGCTGCTGGAGGGCTCGGGGACCGGGGGAAGCACGTCCCTCCGCAGCACACGGGTCTCCTGCATCAAAGGCTTGGGGCTGCCGCACCGAGAGGGGGGCGGCTGGGTGATTTTGGCAGCAGCTAGAGCTTGTTGGGAGAGTGTGAGAGACTCACAATGAGGAGCAGTCCCCAGAGTCACATCACACCAAGTAAAAGGGCTCCCCATGATCGGTCTCCAGCTACCATGGCCCACTGCTCGAGGTGACACTGTGGCTTTCTGGTGGCCATGTCAATCAGAGGGGATCTAATTGCCCGGCCAAGGAGCCAAAGGGACACTGCCCTCCCCATGGCTGGAGAAGGTGGCTCGTGGCAGCCTCTGCTCACAACTGGCCTCCCTCTCCCATCTGCAAGATGCAAAGCCTCCCTCGCCTCTCCCAGACCTCCTGTTCTCTCCCACTTGCTTAGCACCTGGCTCCTGGCGTGGATGCCAGCCGGCTGCTGCCCAAATCCAGGCTTGGAGACGCCGGGCACTGCTCAGCTGGGTTTGTGTTTGTTATCCCGTGCATTTGCATGGGGAGGATTTGGGGGAAAACCCAGATGTACAATGCTGAGTAGAACAGGCACTAATCCCCGCTCTGGGGGTGGTGGTGGGGAGTGCTGGCTCCAAACCGCTCCCAGCTCAGCTCCAATGGCTGCAGCCTGCACAGACAGAAGAGGTTCCCAGGGGGTCCCCTCCGTGCCCCAGAGTTTGGGGTGAGCCACGCCACAGGGAGGGTGCCGCAGCCAGGGGTCTCCTATCACGGCTTGGCCAAGCCAGGTCTCCTCAGTGGCAGCGGATTGGTTGTCATGGAAACGGCATCTGCTCAGCCTTGGCCCCCCGGGAGGCAGCCGGACCTCAGCAGCATCCACCAGCTACCATTTATTTTTAATAGGGTTCAGTGGCGCCGGTGGCTTTGTCTTCACAAGGGCCCCAGAACAGCCTTGAGAAGCTCCCCATGACCCTTGGTCAGGAGAGGGCAACCCACACGCCTCCTGGTTCAGGCTCCCACAGCTCCAGCGAGCAGGACCCTCTCACAGGGAGGATAAACACAGTCAGAGTCTGAGTTCAGTCTGCACTGTTTTCACAGGCTGCTTCCACTGTACCAGCACCTTTTGCCTCGATATGAGTTGGGAAGGGAGGACCAGGGCAAGTCTGGGCTGGTGAGGGCAAGCCCTGCAGGGCACGGACCATCACACAGGCCCTTGGCAGCTTCTTTCCCCCTCTCCAGGCTGGAGCAGGGTCCCTGGGGCAGCATCACCCACTGGCTTGAGTGATGAATGCAGCTACCCTGGGGGATGGAGCATCTCCCCTGGGGAAGGAGGGACTTTGGTCAGTCTCCTGCTGAGGGATTTGGTGGGGTCCCAGGAGCACCTCAAGAGCAGCAGGCACAAGGCAGGGGAGCAGCGCAGTGCTCTGTGCTTTCCCCTCCTCACAACTGCTAGAGGAGCAGAGGGAATCAATATGGGACACAGAGGATGAGGTGCTGGGCCAAGAGGTCAGCTCCAAAGGAGGTCTCCCAGGTACTGGCATGGGGCTGCAGCCCCTAGTGCTCTGGGGAACCAGCTGCCACTCAAGAGAAGCCATGAGGGCCAGCCTGCCCCTCTGGCAGTGCCAGAGCAGTGTCAGCAGGGTTTCAAGCCCGTGCCTGTCCTCCGAAACACCAGCAGCATCCTGCCCTAACAGGTGCCAAGGGGCTGGGCCAGCCCATGGTGCCTCCTCACACTGGCACTGCCACCAGCAGTGGAGCCAGGTCACCAAGCCACCCTCGCTCATGGAAGTGGTGGAATCAGACACCCTGGTAGCCCCATCCAAGCTTCCTGGTCCATGTCAGTGGCACGTACATCCCCCTTGCAGGACAGCATACATCTGGAATGTGGGGGGAACCCAGGAATCCTGGCTCCCATGCCTAGCTCCACCATGCACTAGTGTCAGCATCACTGCAAGATTCATCTCAGAGCTGCTGTGCCAACCAGGGGAACCAGCCTCATGTGTGGAGCATGCAGGAACCCTGAGCCTGCACTTACCTCCCTAAATAGGCACCAGCTCCACCGTGCCGGCAGCTCAGCATCCTCGGTTGCCCTCTGGGAATGTTGGCCAAGCGGCAGGCAGGGAGTGCAGCTGGCTCCAGCCAATAGAGACATGACGCCATCCCTTATCTCTCCAGGGGGAAGGGAGAAGGCAAATTGCATCCTCCAGGCTCAGGTGCACCAGTGCCGGCAAAAGCTAATTTCGATGCAGAAGGTTCCCTTTACATTAGTCATTACTATTCATGCCACCATCAGGCTAAATGCAACCAATTAACCCTTTGGAGGAGGGACTGCAGTGGATGTTTCAAGGAGGAGGAATAATGCAGGTTTCCTCCTGGAAGAGTGCTTCCTGTGGTGGTTAAGCCCTGGAGATATTTGAGAAGGAGCTGGGGCAGGTTTTCTCCCACCCAGCCACACTCAGCTCTAAGCTGGGGCAGAGGGGCAGCACACTGGGAACAGGAGGGTCAAGCATAGTGGGGACATGCCGCCAGGAGACTCTCCAAGTGCTCCTGGTGGCAGGACATGACCATCAACAGGTGCCTTACCCCACCCACATCCTTCGCCACAAGCGGTGATCCTCACACACAGCTCTAAGTTACCTGTCCCCCTGGGGACCAGTCTGCTCCTGATGCATCACCAGTGCTCACACCATGGAAGGTCCCACAGTCCTCACGTGGGGACCCTGCCAGCCCATCCCAGGGTAAGCCCTGCCCTCCCCAGGCCCTGCACTGGCTGACGCTCTCTCCTCCCCTGTACAGTTCTCCAAGGAGAAATATATCTTAGACTCATCACCAGAGAAGCTTCACAAGGAGCTGGAAGAGGAGCTGAAGCTGAGCAGCACTGACCTCCGCAGCCACGCTTGGTACCACGGCCGCATCCCCCGGGAGGTGAGAAGGGGAAGGTGGGTGGCTCCAGGCACCCTTTGCTTGGTGAGAGCACTCCGAGGCTATACAGAGCCACAAGCCCCCTGGGAAACCTCTGGGCAAGGGCTTCATTAGCCCTGAGGTACCTGGTTTTGCCACGGGAAGCACTTTCCTGTAGCCTAGATCAAGGGGAACGGGAGCAAGCCAATGCCCCGGATGATTCCCTGGTGGGGCATCCACCCATGCCCCTGGTCCATCCAGCCTGAGCCACTCCCCTGTCCCCTGCCAGGTATCAGAGAGCCTCGTGCAGAGGAACGGCGACTTCCTCATCCGCGACTCGCTCACCAGCCTGGGTGACTACGTGCTGACGTGCCGCTGGCGCAACGAGCCCCTGCACTTCAAGATCAACAAGGTGACTGTCAAGTCCAGCGAGGGCCATACCCGCATCCAGTACCTCTTCGAGCAAGAAAGCTTTGACAACGTGCCTGCCCTCGTCCGCTTCTACGTGGGCAACCGCAAGGCCATCTCTGAGCAGAGCGGAGCCATTGTCTACTGCCCCATCAACCGCACCTTCCCCCTGCGCTACCTGGAAGCCAGTTATGGGCTGGCCAATGGAAAGCATGGGGGACCACACAGCCCTTCCAGCCAGAAGGGGGGACACATCAAAAGGAGGAGCATCACCATGACAGATGGCCTAACGGCAGACAAGATCACCAGGGCTGAAGGTTGCCCAACCAGGTGAGCACATGGTCTCATCCCAGGACCAGCCCCTGGGATAGAGGCAGGGCTGTTTTTACTCTCCTCTGTCCAAAAATCGCTGATCCTTGCCTCGCTGCCCTGCCTCTTGGCAGCACTTGGTCCCTGCTCCCTGAGTGCAGGAATTTAGGGATGGAAGTGGTCCCTGCTCACGTGCAGAAAGCGGCCAGCAAAGGTATGGGGGGAGAAGCCGGTACCCAGCTGGAACTGGGGGTTTCTCTCAGGCCAGCTGCCAGCCACACTGAGCAGACATGACTTTAGCATCACAGGCCAGAAGCCAGAGGGTGTTTTACAATCACCCATTCCAGGATTACCAGCATGTCAGGGCTTGTCAGAGCCAGGGAGCCAAGCTTTTCCAAGCAGATGCAAGGAAGGAGCCAGTCCCAGCCACCAAGACAGCATTTGTTTATTTGTTTTTGAAGGGCCTTTTTAGTTTTAGAGCTCTTTCTGTTCAGCTGGAGCATTTGCAAAGAGTTACCAAGCAGAGCTGAAAGCCTGATGGGCAGGAGACCACCAATGGAGCTGTGCTGATGGGGGTCTGCACAGCCTCCAGATTGTGGCCTCCACATAGCTGATCTGTCACATTAACCTTGGAGCAGCTGGGCTTCTCTGAAGGTGGAGAAGGAAGATTCCTCTGCATGGCTTGCTTTCAGCAGCCCTGGGCTGCCCAGAGCTCAGCAGGGAAGACAGAGCCACACATACGTCCTCACATGCAGCAGCCAAGGCAGGACCCATCTACTCCTGCCTCCCCAGTGGGACACAGCCTGTCCTACAGCCTGTCATTGAACCAAGCTGCTTTCTCACCACTCTGACCTTCTCAGCCCAAGGGCAGGGTGAAAACACACCAGCAGAAACCAGGCAATCAACTGTTATGGCAAGGAAAAGGAAAACACTCAGGCTTCCAGGAGAGCATATGTGTTTCCAGAAGAAGAGCTCAGATCTATCAGTCTTTCCTCACCACTAACATTTTCCCCAAACCCCTTATCACCACTCTCCCATCCTCCTCCTCCCCCCACAGAGGCACAGCGCTCAAGGTCGAACACATCAGGGCAGCCCAGCCCTCACACATGGTGAGGAAGAGAGCAAATTACCTGCCTTGCCTCCTTGCAACCCTCCCTGCTCTCAGGTCCCCCCAGACACAGTGGCTTTTGCAGCACCCTTGACAGCCAGTGTTTGTATCAGGCCACAGCTGCTGTCCCACCAGCTCAAGACCTCTTGGCTTGCTGTGCAGCTCCTTGAGCACACACACTGCAGCTCATCAAGCCAAGCACCTCACCACCTCCATCAGGCATCTGTTGGGCTCTGAGTCCAGCTTCCAGGCATTTTCCACCTCTTCTAAGCTTTAGGTCAGAGCCAACAGCTCATCTAACCCTCTCAGCACAGCTCACAAAACCGACCTTGCAGCACAATCCTAGAAAACTATCCTCCATGACTTCTTTAACAGAGCTAGTTCCGAGCCAAGCCGAGCCGAGGACATCCCTCTCCCTTGCTCCATATGACTAAACTCCCCAAGGGCAGGGCTGTCTCTGCTTTATATAGGTGCTGACCCCTTGTGCTCCCAGCTGCCTGCCCATTGCTCCAGCTGAGCTCATTATGGGTTCAGCTCGTTATGTGTGGTTGTGAAAGGAGGTGATGACTCAAGGGGAGATGATGGGGCAGTGAACCCTCATCCCACCCCCTGTGCCCTTGCCCAGGCCCTGTTTGCAGGGACTAACTTGACTCATCTTCCCCCCTCCCCAGTGTATCCCTGCCCCATCACAGAGACATCATCCGCAACTGTGCTGTCAGCGTGGACCAGATCCAGGACCTACACTCCCCAATGTCCCCCATCTCCGAGAACCCAGCTTCGCCTGCCTATAGCACAGGTAGGCATTACCCCTCTATCCCACCGGGGACAGTGGGGATGTGGATCAGGCTGGGCTTGGCAGGGGTGTGACACAGGGACCTGGGGAAGGTGACAGAGCTGGCTCTAAAGACAAGTCCCTGTGTCACACCCTGCTAGAGAAACCCCATCCAGGTCTTTGCACGGCAAAGAAAACTGTCCTGATGGAGGGTCTGAGCTGAGGATGGAGCCTCAGCCCGTTCTCAGACACATTGTCGTGCAGCTGTCCTGGGATGGCTAAGTCCATTTGGGCCGCAGGGCTTTTCCCAAGCTCCATGTCCCGGGGCTGCTGCATCCATGGCCCCTACGCATGTGCCTGACAACAGTGTCTCTTCTGCTCCCTACAGTGACACGGCTAAAGCCGCACGCCTGCCAGCCAGCTGGGATCGCCCCAGCCTCTCCAGTCATAAGAAGGTCCAGTGAGCCCCAGCTGTGCCCGGGGAACAACAGCAAACCTCTGCCAGACCCTGCCCACAGCACCCACTCGACTCCCTGCCATGGCTATGCCCGTGCCTCCCCCTCACCCTCCGTGAACAGCTACAACGACCCAGACACGGGGCATTACTGCCAGCTCCACCCCACCTCACCCATCAGCAGAGACCGGCCAGCTCATGACACCAAGCAACTGCCAACAAAGAGCTATGTGGAGAGGCTAAAGGTGGAGGAAGGGCAGAGAGGGACTGTGGAGAACGGCTCCGGGGAAGCAGAGGCAGGGCAGAGGCTGAAAGGAGAGCTGGACTTCATAGGCTTTGTGCCTCCCACCATGGAGACAACCTCCTCCTTCAACCCTGTGGCCTTCCAGTCCCTGCTTATCCCCCTGGAGAACAAACCCCTGGAGATGGCCGTGCTTAAGAAGGTCAAAGAGCTGCTGGCAGAGGTGGATGTGAAGACGCTGGCCAAACACATCACCAAAGTGGACTGCCTGGTATGGCCAGGGCCAGGCGGGAGGGACAGGCACCACTGCCCTCCCATCGCCCCGGGCTGGCAGGGGATGGGAGCACCCCCAAGCGTTGGGGCACCCCCAAGCATCCCTGCTGGGCCCCGCCATGATGTATCAGCCTGGGCAAGCAGAGGCTGGGCTGGGGCAAGAGTCTGCCCAAGGATGCTTCAGCCTCACCTCAATTAACAAAGGCTTAATGAGCTCTCACCTTTCTTGCCAGGTCGCCCGGATACTGGGTGTGACAGTGGAGATGCAGCGGCTCATGGGGGTGAGCTCTGGCATGGAGCTGCTCACCCTGCCCCATGGCCACCAGCTCCGCCTTGACCTGCTGGAACGGTACGGCATCCCCCAGCTTGGTTGCCCCACACAGCCCGGTTCCCCTGGGGTGTCCCCAGCTTGGCACAGGGGGTTCCACTGCACCTCCTGGGGTGGAGGAGCCCCAGGAACATCCCCAGCCTCCCTGGGCTGACTCCACTCTGTCTCGCCCCGCGGCAGGTTCCACACCATGTCCATCATGATCGCTGTGGACATCCTGGGCTGCACGGGCAGCACGGAGGAGCGGGCAGCCCTGCTCCACAAAACCATCCAGCTGGCTGCCGAGCTGAAGAGCACCATGGGGAACATGTTCAGTTTTGCAGCTGTGATGAACGCCCTGGAAATGACACAGGTATGGGGACGCTGCCTTCATCCTCATGGCTCGGACTCAGCCCCTTCACTCAAAACACCATCCCTCTCCCCACGTCCTGTGGGTTCTGACACCCTTTGGAGTGGGAGAAGGGGGAGAATGCCCAGGGTTGGAGGCATAGGGCTACATCCGCTGGGATGTAAGCAGGGAAGGGGAAGAGCCATCCCCTCTGCAGAGGAGACAGCCCAGTCCTGCCGGGATCTGATTGTTTTTCGGCGGTTGGGCTTTTTATTTTGTGCTGGGCTGTGTTCCTGGGAGGAAATGAATCTGCCCTCCGGTACAATACAAATCAGTCTCAAGGCTGTGGCAGCAGCGTCTCCGGGCCACACTGCTCCCTTTGGAAGATGAAAGGAGATTAAAATTCAATTTTAAATCGAGCCCAGCTGGGAAGTCTTGCTTCCTGCCTGCACAAAGGAGGCTGAACGACTGCCCCCTCCCTGTGTCTCATCTTCAAGGATGCTGTGACGCGGGGAAGCTGCTGTCCTGGGGCACAGGGAGGGGGGAGAAATCCTGAACCCAGCCTCGGTGCCAGGGATGCGCTGTCTCATGGCCATGGAGGAGGCTGGTTTGGGGACCAGCAGACACTACTGTGTGCAAGGTTGGGGGGCCAGGGCTCCAGGGCCTGGCTGTGCCCCCTGGGATCACCTTGTGAGCTCGGTGCCTGGGGGCTGCACTACCCCCAGCACCCTGCACCTGCCCCATCTGCTTTCAGATTGCCCGGCTGGAGCAGACCTGGATGGTGCTGCGGCAGCGGCACACGGAGGGTGCAATCCTCTATGAGAAGAAGCTCAAGCCCTTCCTGAAGAACCTAAATGAAGGGAAAGGTAACGGGAACAACTCCCCTTCTCTCACTTTCCTGCTCCTTCCTGCTTTGCCTGGGCACGGCCTGGCTGGAGGGGATGTGTTTGAGAGCTCTGACCCTCTCCCAGCCACTGCCAGATGCTTCCCCTCTGGCTGCTGAACCACCCCAGCACCATTTGGCCTCGGCTGCCCCTTCCTTCCCGAGGAAGCATTTCATAACTAAATAAAACCAGCAGCTGGGCACAGGCACAACTCGGCCAAGCCAAACCCTCGCGATCGCACGGCGGAGCGTGCCAAGCCGAGGGGACAGGGCAGCCAGTTGGGGAAGATGAAAAGCCATGTCTGCCCAACACCCAGTGCTCCGGGCTCTGCAAACCTGCTGCCCATCACAGCCCCGGGAAACACGGACACAGCCCAAGCAGGGACAGCAGCGTTCCCCTCCCAGCACAACCAGAGAGCCCAGCAGGGAGGACCTGGTGTTGAACAAGGCGATGGCCCCAGGCAAAGCGGTCGCAGAGTCACAGATGCTGCTGTGCTACAGCTGAGCCTTAAACCCTCTCCCAGGAGCATGGTGGCAGCCCGGCTTTATAGGGCTGTGTGGTCACAGGAGCACTCTGTGGAGCCAGGGCAGATGGGGAGGGGGATACAGGGACACGGGGCCACATGGAGTCCTCAGAGTGTCTCTCTCCACAGAAGGGCCACCGCTGACCAACACCACCTTTCCCCACATCATGCCCCTCGTGACCCTCCTGGAGCGGGATGAGGCACTCACAGAGAGCCCCGAGCCCTGGGAGACCACTGACAATGGCGTGGAGGTGGTCATGGCCCACCTGGAGGCAGCGCGGATGGTGGCCCACCATGGCGGGCTCTACCACACCAACGCTGAAGTGAAGTTGCAGGGTAAGCGATGGGGACAGCAGAGCCCCTTTCCCTTTGCTGCATCCCAGTGTGCAGCTCAAATCCCAGCACCAGCTGGAGCACCCTAGGGGAGCAGGGTTCCCCCACCCCATCCCAGGGAACTGACTCTCTCTCCCTGCAGGTTTCCAGGCCAGAGCGGAGCTGCTGGAGGTCTTCAGCACTGAGTTCCAGCTGCGGCTGCTCTGGGGCAGCCGTGGGGCTGAGAGCAGACAGGCCGAGCGCTATGAGAAGTTTGACAAGGTCCTCACCGCCCTATCCCACAAGCTGGAGCCAGCGGTACGCTTCAGCGAGCTGTAACACCCCCCCCCAAGATGCTGGGAGACCCCCAGCTCCCTGCCTCCCCACCTCATGGCTGTGGGGCAAGGGATGAGGCCAGGAACGCAGCACCAGGAGGAGAGATGGCCCAGAAAGGCACTAGGGCAAGGAACAGCAATTCTGCGACAGAGGAGGAAAAACAGCCACCTCCCATCAACCACACCCTTCCTTGGGACACAACAGGCCTGCCCCAAGGGACAGGGACAGTGTCCACCATCCGGCCGTGCCAAGGTCCATGACTACATGGTGCCTCTCATCTCACCCTTCGGTTTTGTTCTTTCCCATCTCTGTCTCGCCCACAGCCGCCGGATCCCACTTGTAAATACGTTTCCACAATCACTTCTCGATGTACAGACTTGTGAAGGACGGTTCTTGCTGTAAATAATTAGGCTCATTCATTTCGTCTTGTAAATACGTGTACATATCTCATGGGTTCGGTTCTTACATACAATAAACTTTTATGCTGTTCCTCAAGGGGACCCCCTTTTCTCCTGAGTGTCATTGAAACCAGTCCCCGTCCCCCAAGGAGCGCAGCACCCAGGGACGGGCTGATGAGAGGACCCACCATGCTGAGTCCTGTCCTGCTTGGCCCCTGGACCTCCTCAGTGGCTCCACCGAAGGGCTGTGGGGTTGCCCTGTCCCCCAAAACCTCTGCAGGGGGGTCGGCGGGACCCCCAAAGCGCCCGGCGTGCTCAGGAGGTGGGGCCATGAGCCAGCCCACGCCTCTTTCACTGTAGCCACGCCCCCTCGCCCCTAGCGCGGTGCACGCCGGGAGCTGTAGTTCGGGCGGCGCAGGAACAGGCGGCCGCCATGGCCTCGGGAGCGGCGGCGGCGCTGAGCCTGTCGCTGCTGCTGGCGGCCGCCGCCCGCCCCGCCGCCGCTTGGGATCTGTGGACGCTGCGTTGCGGCTTCTCGGCGGACTGCGAGTGCGGCTTCGGGCCCGACCTGCGCGGTCAGCGGGGGCGTCGGGCCGGGAGAGGGGGTAGGGAGGGCCCTGAGGTGAGGGGCTGTGAGGCGCGGCGGGCCCTTGAGGGGCGAGGAGCCGGGGACCCCTGAGGGTAGGGGGTCCCGGCAGCCTGATCCTGGGGGAATATCCCATTCCCCAGGAGAGCAGAGCGAGGAGGGGGCTCTCGGCCTCCCCACCCTGCCTGGCCCAGCTGCCAGGGGAGCAGCCTGAGTGTGAGCCCAGAGCCATTTCGGTCTGCGCCCAGTAAATCTGTTTCACTCTGCTTCAGGTCTGGAGTGTGACCTGGCCCTAAACCTGGTGGGGCAACCCCTGGTGAGGCAGCAGGTGATGAAGGGGTTGAGGGAGTTCCTGGAGAACCGCAACCCCGCGAAACCCCTCGTGATGTCCTTCCACGGCTCGACAGGAACAGGCAAAACCTTCGTGAGCTCCATGCTTGTCCGCTACCTCTTCCAGGGTGGGCTGCGGAGCCCCTACGTTCACCAGTTCTCCCCCATAGTGCACTTTCCCCACGCTGAGCGGATAGAGCAGTACAAGGTAAGGGACGCCTCAGCACGGTACTGCTTTGCTGCGGCTTTCTTTGATTATGTCCGTCTTGATGCTCTCACATACACATTCAGGCTGTTTCCTCAAGTGAAATAGGAACAGAAGCTCTTTGTTTTGCCCTCTCAGACAGACAGGGCTGAGCCAGTGGCTCCACACACTGGCTGAAGTATCCTCTAGTAACTGGATACACTCTGGGACTCGGTTATCACTTTCCTCTTCCCCACAGCAGTCCTTGCTCCGATCATGTTCTTATTCCTCAAATATTTACACAGCTCTTTGAACATACAAACAAAAGCACTTTGCTTAGATGAAAGACGCTTACATTCTCCCACTGCTTTTCAAACGGCTCGGTGGCTGTGAAAACCGGTGTGTCACTAGACTTGTAATCCCCTCCTCATGCAGCAAGTGGCTCCTGAACAGCAGCTCCAGACTCTTCTCTCTGCCTCTTAAAGCTGAGAAAGGAAAGAAATCAAAACGTGAAGGTTAGCTGCCAAACCCTCAGCAGGATGGGGAACTGGTGCACCTGGGCCTTTCCTTCCTGGGTGTTTGGAAGTTGTGTTGTGCCCTTGGAAGAAATACAGTCAGGAAGGTAAAACCTATGCTGGGTGAAGTGCTTCAATTAGAGTTATTCGTGCCCCTGGGTGACACGACTGGTTTTGTGTGGGTTGGCATCTACAATGAAGTAACTTCAGCCGTGGTAAAGAGCCAGAGCTGTTCTGGGTCAGCACTGACACATGTGTTTGCACCAGAACGGGAGCTGGCAAAAAGCACTTGGCGGCTGAGAACTGCATAGATACACAAGAGAAAGAGAAGGTGGGGAGCTGCAGGAGCCTGAATCCCCAGCTTTACTTTGCTGCCTCCTTCTTTAAATCTGTAATAAGACACCCACAAGGGGCTAATAAAGCCAGTAACAGCCACCGTGCTAAACCCAGCATAAAAGAGGCCCCCCCAGTGCTGGCTGTTCCTGCTCCAAGTAGGTGGTGCTGTGCAGGAACAAGCTGCTTCCAGCACCTCCAGCTCCCTTTGAGCTGAGCCTCAACATCTGTTCCAGGGAGCTCAAGCCTCCGTTGCCACCCTCGGTATCTCGCTGCCTTATGCCTTGGTTGTGGCTGGGTTTTTCCTCTAGGAAAACCTGAAGCGCTGGATCCAAGGGAACTTGACAAACTGTGGACGGTCAGCCTTTCTCTTTGAAGAGATGGACAAGATGCACCCAGGCCTCATAGACGTGATCATCCCATTCCTGGGACCCTCGTGGGTTGTGTATGGGACCAACTACCGCAAAGCAATCTTCATCTTCATAAGGTAAGAGAGGCCCCTCCGTGGCATCACAGGGCCTTCCAGCTTCCCATTTGGGCAGAGGCTGTATCTGCTTCAGAGCACACACTCAGTTTGCTTTTCCGTCTCCAAGCCTTGGGCCTTGCAAATACTGAGACTGTTTCATTGTGAACAGACAGATCTGAGGAATCTGAAGAAGCCCTCCTGTCCCTGTTAATTGGCTGCCTTTACAGGATTCACTTTAGGCCAGGTGTCTGGGAGATCCTGACTTGTGCTCATGCAGGCTGAAGAGTGTCAGGTGCCACCTCTGTCCTGCAACACCATTTTCCCCAGATACACACCAAATAAGCACCTCATTCTTGTGCAGCAACGCAGGAGGGGAGCAGATCAATGAAATGACGCTGGATCTGTGGCGTGCCCGCAAGGACCGCGAGGAGATCAGCCTGCAGGACCTGGAGCCAGCCATCTCCAAAGCCGTGTTCGAAAACCCTCAGAGTGAGTCCGTGGAGCAAAGCCCTTCCCGCAGGGTCAGAGCCCAGCAGAGGGAGCCAGGCTCTTTCCAGGCAGCCACCCAGGCCCCAGCCACCTCCCAGGCAGCCAGAAGGGGATGGGGATATTTTGAGAAGGCAGCTGTAATCCCCTCGGGGTTTCCTGGCAAAGGAAAGGAATAACCTGTCCCTCCATGCTGGCAGACCTGTTGTCACCAAAGACCTTTGCTAAATGTGGCAAGGTGTACTCACAGCTGGGGGGTGGCAAGCAGCACAGCATGCTCACTGAAAAGCCACCAAGATGCACTGATCCCCCACTGCCTGCCACTCCTTGCTTTGCCCTTGCCACAGGGAGCAAAGCGTGAAATTCTGACAAGTCATACACAAGTCAAGCTAAATCCCCTCGTTCCTGGAGAAACAGTCCATTGGGGATGAAAGGAAGGTGACAACTGATAGGTTCAACTGCCTCTTTGTACAAAACTGGCACAGATCTGTCTTCAGCTGAGTATTTTGGCTTTGCACAAAGCAACTCTCTGAATTCCAGGGTCTGCAGAGACTCTCTGAAGGTAAAACCTGTCTCTTCCATTCCCTTTTACAGGTGGATTCTGGAAATCTGGGATCATTAATAATCATCTCATTGATTTTGTTGTGCCCTTCCTGCCACTGAAGCACCACCATGTGAAGCAGTGTGTCATCAATGAACTTGTCCAGCAAGGCCTCGAAGTTCGTCCGGGTGTTGTCCAGGAGGTGGCTGACAGCATCCCCTATTTTCCAGAAGAAGAGAAAATATTCTCATCAACAGGCTGCAAAACAGTGGCCTCTCGGATCAGTTTTTTCTTCTAGCCACTGGTGAGGGCCTTGCTGGATTTCATAGGAAATATACAGAGGTGGAAAGCGGCAGAGCCCAGGGCTGGCGGGATGAGCAGTGGGATCTGCGTTTTCCCTCTCGGCAGCACAAGTGCTCTCGTGCTGAGCCAGTCTCTCCAACCCCAAGGAGGCCGCTGCAGGATGCGGCTGTGGGACCAAATGCAAGCAATGTGATTTAAAGCACTTTACTGATTTACCCTTGGCCAGGTAAGGGTGGTGACGACCAGCCCAGAGCACCACCCAGGACATCTGTGACCACAAGGGGAAGGTGCAGAGAAGGGCCTGCAGCATCAGGCAGGCTTCTCACCCTGTCAGCAGCACCCACCTGCAGCTCTCCCCTCTCCAGGCAGCTCTTAATAGCCAATACATCAAGATTCTGAGCCCACAGAAGAATACTTAGTTTCTTTCCTACAGCATTTTAACAGTTTTTTAAAGCTTTCTAAGCGTGGCTGTGCCTCGGCTCCTTGGTACAATGTGACAGCGCTGATGCCGACTCCTGCAGCACTGGCCTGTCAACACCTTCAACATTGCAAAGTGCTTTACAAAGAAGTTTTAGAGCCAACTTTTTTCCAGCTTCCCGTCACTGTGAATAGGTGCTGGTAGGGACCAGCTTCACCATCAATGAATGTGGAGTAGCATGGGAGATGACAACATCTGATCTGGCAAGAGCCAGGTTCTTCCTACCACCCCCTTGTCCATCTTTCCCTTAAGGTCCAAAGGTTTTCCCTGCAGCAAACCAGGAACACAACAACAAAGACTTCTTGCTTGTTCTACCAGCTACAAAAAAACCCCAACACTTCAGTCCTACCTCCAGGAGAGCCCACGGTGCCACTAACGTTTTTGAAAATTCCTTTTATTCAGTGATGATTTCTACAGCAGACTGACAGTTGGTGCTATGAGCTGTTGAGTCTCTTGTACAAACTTCTGCTGGCTTTAACTTCTGGGGAGTGTCACAACAGGGGATCTGGGAACAACCTGGGAGAAAAATCAATGCTGCACACACACTGCCAAGCATGGCCTTTGCCCAGGTTTTAGTCTCCTCTGGGAGAACAGGTCAGAGGAACCAGAATCATTCACTCTTTAGGAACAGACTGCACAAGAGATGAGTGCAGGGACACTTCCCAAAGCTTCCGATGCTTCACTTGGGCCCTGTGCTGAGAGTAGCTGCCAGCATTTGAGACTATTCCAGCTCTACGGTCAGAGCCTTGGGGGCAGCAATTTTAGACACCACCCAAATGCTGCCCAGGAGCTGGCCCACAGATTCAAACATCCTGCTTATTCCAAAAGTGTTACACAGTTCTAATTTTAAAATAAATCTTTTATGAAATAAATGGTTGGGGAACAGTTGATTACTTAGATTTCTGACCACGGCTAGTGTGGAAGGAGGGGGAAGATTTGCAGTTGCATGGGAACAGCTGCCTGACACAATGGGACTTTGGGGATTTAGCAGCATGGAGTTGATGTTCTCTAATTAGGTAACCAGTAACGAGACAGCAGCTTTTCCCTGGGGATGAGGGTGAAAGGGCAGTAGCTGAGCCCACATCCTCTGCAGAGGAGCCAGCATTGGTCCAGGAAGGCCAGCGGGTCTCTCTGGCAACAAGGTGAGACCTGGGTCTCCTCCATGGAAACATTTTTACCCACAGTGAGCTGAGCCATGGGGTTTCCACTGCTGCAGCCAAACACCGCTGCTGGCCCCGCTGCAGAACAGCAATACCAGGCTTGCCCAAAACCATTTGAGAGGTCAGCACAGAGACTGCAGGTGAGGCATCACACTGAGAACATCAGCCACAGCCCAAGGAAGGCACTGGGGAGCCGTGCTGGGACATACCTCACCATCCATGGGGTTGAACCATTACATAGGGCATCATCCCCCCTCATGCTCTCCACTCTCCTCAAGCACAGGCAGCACAGCAGTTTTGGAAGGCCATGCTCAATGGCCTTGGAGAAGGGAGCTTCTGCCTGCTGGTATTGCCTGCAAGGGGACAGGAGAGCACACTCAGCAGCCTGGCTCACCACCAGCCCTTGGGCAGACCACATCCCACTCACCTCACTGCCAGGTCCTGCTGTCCCTGATTGTGCTGTTCTGCTGCAACCACTCTCTGCACAACACAGTCCCCTGGGCTCAGCTCCAGCACCTGCTGGTAATCCACTAAAGCACAGGCCAGCTTCCCCAGGCAAGGGAAGCAGTTTGTAGCAAGGCAGCATCAGCTTCTCAGTTAAATGAGAGCAGCTGGGGGCTGGCTGCCACCCTCTGGCATTGTCTGGAGCTCTCCGTGCCAGTGGGAAACATGCACAGCACACGTCCAGCCCACCCCAGCCACAAAGATTTCAGCATCATTAGCCAAAAGCTCCAAGATCCACCAGCCAGGAGACACAGCCCAGTCTGGAAGAAAGCAGCTCCAGGACAGGCCATGAGTGGATGGAGCCAAACCGCTGGTAAATCCCAGCTCCTGGTACCTCTACCCACTGCTGGAATGATCCAGGCAGGCACAGCAGTGAACCAGGGCCTGGACCCAGAGACCCTACTACCCATTCCAACCTCCGCTCCCTAACACAGGGCCCAGCAGTCCTCAGCACCCCCAGGACTCACACCTAAGCACGGTGCAAGTAGAAACCAAACAAGCACAAACACACGGAGCACAGCCCAGGGCACTCACTCACAGCTCAGGGCACGCAAAGCCCCTGCACCCGACCCCGCTTCCCTCAGGGATCAGGCCCGAAGACCCTCCCCAGGGACCTCTCCCAGCCTTCCCTCAGCTGCTGCTCCTCCGGCAGCGTAGAAGCATCCAGCAGACCCTCCATCCATTCCTCCTCAGGCTGAGAGCCCGTGCTTTTACGTGCGGC
>VXBW01004298.1:103279-121694 GCA_013400375.1 Thinocorus orbignyianus
AATGATTGGCAGCTTTTACTACAGCAGGAGCTAAGCCATCTGGGTCTACCTGTGCTAGGGATGGGGATAACACCTCCCAGGGAAGGAACTCATCCTATCGTGAGCAAACAGCTTGGGGGGGGTGAGAATAAGAACAGACAAGCCCAGCCTAAGGCAAAAAAGCAGTTTAGAGTGTAGAGGCTGAGCAGGCAGCAGCGCTGAAGACAAACCTGCCTTTTCCCACTTGGGTTTAAGCCCATTTCAAGCTGCACGCCCCACAGCTTCATTGTTTTTCAGTCAGATCCTACCATCACCTGGAATCCCCCCTCTGCTCCCCCGGCCCAGCAGAGCTTACGGCCGTGAACTCAGAACAGAGAAGAGCCTTTGGCCCGTCTGTGTCATTTACAAACAGCACGAGCTGGATGTGAGTCACTGCGGCTGGATTTGGAAAAAAGCTGAGTATTGGTTTGTGACCAGCAGTGGGCTTGGAATTAGAGTTTCTCAGATGCAGCAGCATCACAGTTCGGGGGCGCTTTTAGTTAGGCAGGTTGTGGTGGGGCAAACAGGAGAGAGGAGTCACCAGTCAGGTGGGGGAATTGCTCTGTGGCATTCCCCCTCCATTAGTCAGGGCAACTCCTCTGTCAGGCGCGGGACGGGAAAGGCTCCTGCTCCGGAGCACCAGGGGAGGTCAGGCCAGGCTGCTGCTCACCACCCTCAGCTCCTCCTGGGCAGTTCCCGGAGACCAAGGAGAGGGCGAGCAGTACGTGGTACAGACCAGCTCTGAGATTGTACCGACTGGGCTCACGGTACCGGCGAGCCCCCTGCCCCAGGAGAGCTGCTGCTGGGGCAGGAGTGCTGCTGCCAGGGACCACCAGGCGCTGCCGGAGCTGTGCCAGAGGGCAGGTGAGCAGGGCAGCGGGGAGCGCAGGAAGGACGATCCCGGTCGGACACTCCTGGAAGCTTGTTTCAGACCTGTTGGCGCCAACACTATCCTCTCTGATCCTTTCCCTCTGCTCTCCCTGCGGCCTCCCAGCCGGCTGGCAAGCAGGCCAGTTCGTCTGTCCAAGGAAACTTCTGGAAAGGGAAGAGCATCCATGCCCTGGCAGAGCTGTGCACACCCACTTCCGCTGCGCTCACAGGACTTCCTCAGGGTGTGCAGTAAGAAGCCTCCCCCCTCCTGCTGATGGAAAGGGTTAAAGCCACTGACTTTCTTCCCTGGGTGTCTGGACGCTGTAACCCTGCATCTCCAGCTCTTCCCCAGCCAGGCTGCAGCAAGGCAGCTCCCCACCCGCACCGAAGGCAAGGCAGGCTGATCAATTCTGTCCATCACACTGACAGAAAGATAATTTGCTGCCCTTATCACTCCACGCTGTCTCAGGCTGGGCCCGGGTTTGTCTCCCCTCCAACCAAATGGTTATAAATTGACATTGTCCGTGGGCTAGGACTTCACCCTGCCTCAGCTCAGGTATGAAAGAGGCCATAAGGCATTAGAAAAACAAACCCAAAAAAGCCTATTTCTCTCTTGCTTCCCACAAATAAACACAACAAGTGGAACACTACTACAGAGGGCTCTGAAGCTGTAATGTCTGTCACCTCAGAGAAAAACTAGTAAAGACACCTTTTATTTCTTGCACTTCATGTCTCGCCCTTCCCTGATCGTCCCCATGGCTGGTGCAGGGACTGTATGAACAATAAGTACTGGGTGAAAAGAACCCCAGTCCCCAGCACCAACGCAGAGGCCCCCCAGCCTTGCTCCAAAGCAGGCACAGCTCCCCCAGAACGCCTCACTGCCTGCAAAGACACACCGTCCCACTCGACGGTTCAGCACCCCTCTTCCTCCCATCACAGAAAAACAAAGTCCCACATGCTGCAGGTGCTCTCTGCTCGTTAGGGTACCTGGAAGTGCAGTCAGGAGAGGTGAAATGAAGACCAAAAGATGGATGCTGTTGCAGTGGACAGCAGGCTGCGTGCTGGCGGGGCTTTATTTGGATGTCTAGTAACAAGTGAAGACAGTGGGAAGATGCAGAGATCGGGCAGAGGCAGTTCAAGAGAGGTTTGGGTGGGTTTAGGTTTTTGTTTAGGTTTTTTGCCCAGGGGTTTGAATTTACATCCTCTTGTTTTTCCAGAAGTTCACCCGCCATGCAATGTTGAGATGAAAAGCACATTATCCTTGTCCTGGAGTTGATAATCCAGCTCACCCTGCAGGCCAAGAAAAAAAAAAAGGAACATGGTTTAAGTGTAATTTCCAAAGTGGAAAGAGAAAGGTGCAAAGAGAAAACAGCTCATAAAAAGGTGGTGAGTGTTAGGGGGAGCAGAAGGGGACAGACTGACGTTTTCATCCTAACAGAAGCAAAGGTCAGAGATCAGACAAGGAGCTGACGCTCCTTATCCCACACCGCTTTCTGGACCAGGGTTTTGACACAACAAGTGGTTGAAAGGCAGGAAAACAGTTATGGGCTGTTTGTTGTCTGAGTACAACACTGGGCTGAAAAGGGAAGACGTTTTTACCAGTTGCCTGTTTGGGCAGAATTCTCCCCAGGGCTGCCTCTGCCTGCTACGGCACCACCTCACTCCAGCCAAGGGGGTCTGCCCGGGGCTGTGAAGCTGCCTGGTACCCCCCAGAGCTGTTCCCCACGCATGGGGGAGACCTGCCAGCAGCCAGAGGTGAGAATCCCAGGGCCAGAGGCCAGGGAATACGGGTGATCTCTCCTCAGCCACTGGCTGACGAGACTCAGCAGGTTAGAGAAAGGCTCCGGGCTTCCCAACAGCCACGGTACAAAACAGGGAGAGAGATCCCAGCCTGCCCCTTCCCCCTCAAACACGAGCTGCTTTGCTGGGGGCAAGAATCGGAAATAGCTTCTCTGAGAGCAACCACAGAACAGACAGAGCAATATTTTCAACAAAGAAAGTCAAACTGAAGGAGTACAGACCATTAGTTCCCAGTCTGCGTCGTTGATGAGCACCAAAATTCCCGGCCTCCTGCAGAACAGAGAAAAATAATTAGGATACCAGGCTGCTAAAAAGCTTCACAAATAGTTAAGAACAAGGGATGCTGCAGCACAGATCACAAGCTGCCAAAGAGAAGAAGGAATCCTAGCACAGAGGTGAAAACAGGTATAGTCTGTGCCCTTGCGAGATCAAACAGAGGGGAGGCAGGAGCAATCCTAGAGCTCATTTGAATCAAAATACACCATTCCTGAGGATGCTGCGAGATGACTACATTTCCCTACCATGTAGGAAAGCCAGGTAATCCAAACCCACGCACTCCAGTCGAGCGCAGAGAGCTCGATGAGAAGGCAGGGAAAGCTATTCCGCTGCCCCTACCAAAGGCACTGAACACCCGGGATCCACTCTGTGCCCCTGATTACAGGCACAGGGATTCCCCCTCTTTGATCTTCAGTGTCCTGCAATTGTCTCTCCCGTTACCAGGGGACCTGGCACACGCTTCAGCTCACAAAGATCCATGACGAATGTTAAACACCCCCAGCGCCACCCCGCAGTCAGGGATGGCTCGCACAGCTCACTCTGCTCCATTTCTCTTGGCTTCTTTTTTTTTTNTTTTTTTTTTTTTTTTTTTCCCTCCCCTCCACGAGGCTGGCCCCATTTTGACAATAAAAATACATTTCCCAGAAGAAATATTTGTTGGCGTTTCTCTGAGTGACTGCTTCGGTTCCACTGATGTCAGCAGGGAACGGACAGACCTGCTAAAACTCCTGGAATTGAGGATACGTGTGCGACGCTGCTCCAGGTGACAAAGGAGAGAAAGTATAGATGGCCCTGCTTCACATTGAAGATTTAAAGATTTGGGGTGAGGGCTGGAAAAGACACTCTCCGTGGAACAGGGCGAGGTTGTAGCTTAGGACACCTCCCGCTATCAGTTTAGAAAATCCTGTATTTTCACAGTCGTTAACTTGTTTCTTGCAACCAACAGGAAAAGTGTATCCCAAACCACGGGGACCAACAGAGAAACCCAAGGAGGCTTCGTAACAGCTGTACTTACACGGATTCCCCTTGCATAAATAATTCTGGTCGTTCTTTCAACAGATTCTGTTTGATCCACTTTAGCAGGTTTCTGATATCCCCTGAAAGGAGAAAGGACAGCAGTTTACACACACGCTGACGGCTCCTGGCTGATGCCAGAACAAAGTGATTGTTTATCCACAAAGGAAATGATGGGGAACATCATGCAGGATGGATGGGGATGGCTGCAAACCTCCGGTCAAACAAACCTCCTGACAGGACTGTCCCTTACAGCATCCAGGTAGCTCAGGGCTCTGCCCCCAACCCCACAGTTTGGCAGAAGAGGTTTCCCCCAAAAAACACATCCCAGAAGCACCAATTCAGTGGGAGACTGCTGCTGTTAAGACTCCTTTAACACACCCCATAGCCTGCGCGTTCCGTTATCACCTAACAAATTGATGTTTAGCTCTCCTGTGTGTTCAATCACATTTTACAAGTCCAAATAAACAAGCCTGAGAACCTGAAAGGAGTAAAGGCAGACGCTGTCAGTACCAAAACCAGCACATACTCCTGAAGACATGAGTTCTGGGACACAAACGTGTCCATTAAACAGGCAGGCAGGCACCAGACCCAGCAGCTGTATTTCGGACACTTGTGATATCCCTTGGCATCACACTTAGGGCCGTGGTGGGTTCCCCGTACTGTGCCGTGCCAGCTCCCTCCCTCTACACTTGGTGCTTATAGCTTCTTTATTAAAGCTCAGCCTTTATCTTTCCATTTCAGTAGGTGACAGGAAGGATTTGTCTTCATGTAAAAGGAGGAGGAGACACTGCTGGCGGGTTTTTATAGTATCAATTTTACTTTGTGAGGCAAAAACAATTTCTTTAGTGATAGCATCAGTTAATTTCCTATTGGAGAGGTGAGGAGCGACAGAGGGGGGGAATAATCCGTTAGAGGGTTTAGAGAAGCTGACAAATTGCAATGTGGAGTTCTCCTGCATTTGCCTCTATATTTCACCGTTCCACAAACCACTTCATCATTCTGAATCCACAATCAGTTATTCTCCTGGGGCTCCTTTAAACAGCCCTTTGAAAGCCCCCAAAGAGTTTTGTTTGTTTTCAAGGCGTGAGGAAGCTTTCTGAAGGCACAGATCCACCAGTGAGGGCTGGAGCCCTGCTCACAGGGATGGTGGGTTGGGTTTCCACATCTGCCTCACATGTGGTAACCCCACTGTAGTCATGGGGAACCTTTCCACACACGCCACTGTGAGCTAAAACAAACTCTGTGTACGGTTTCCCCATGCGTTTGCTTCACGACCAGGAAAAATAAATGCACTCAGTCCCTGCCTTACCTTGGATTTTATGGGATTGCAGATGTTCCCCAAAGCAGAGCTGGGGTTCTTCCAAATAACGTTACTCCCCATCACTTCTGTCACGCCAAGGATGGACAGCCCTGGCGTAGGCAGGTGCACACCAACTAGGGGATGGGGACATGTCCACCCGCAGCAGACGAAGGCCACTTTTCCCAGGGAAAGGGGATGCTCTGACATTCCCTCTGTTCCCCTCTATCCCTCCACCACTTCCCAGGGCATTGGTGCCTCCAGAACACAGCATCCTCCCTGCTGGCACACCAGTCCCACCTCAGGGCTGTTCAGAGCACCACAGGTATTGCTGATCCCATGCTCTGATCAGGGCAGAAAGAGCTGCTTTGTGTCTCCAAACTGCCCGGTGAGCTGGATCACCTACCTGGGGCCAACCCATGACCTCCTTGTAATGATACGTAGTTAAGAGCACAAAATCGATCATTTTCTGCTGCTTTCCTAGCAACGTGCACTGGGAATGGCGAGAGCCACTCAGAAGATGTGTACACACACACACACACACACACGTATGCAAACCACACCAGTCAGTCAGCCACCAGACCCAGAGTTGACTCTATTAGCCTTTCCCTGAAAAATGCTGCTGCAACGTAAAGCCCTCAGGATCTCACACCCAAACATCTCCTGCTCTCCATCACCAAGAAATGAAAGCTGGAGAGGAAAAAACATGGAGAGGAGCCTTCAGGAGGCGGAGGGGGGGGGGCACAAAGGGGACACCAGCCCCACTGCAGCAACGCCCGCGAGCTGTTTCATATTTATGCACTTGCAGCAGGGCACACAACAATGAGCTGTGCCATACACCATTCTCCTCGCGTGGAATAAGCAGCCCTTTCCTCTGGGACCTTTCAGGAGAGATCATTTAAACAGAAACACACCGCACCAGCTGGATAAAAGACAGCCACCTTGAAGCAGCCTGGACGAAGGGGCGAGAGGACTGATTTATTCCAGGCCGAGCTAGAAGACTCCCTCACCCATACTCCTTCCATAATAAATGTTATTTCCAGCCCCACCTGAACCTACACTCATTTACTCCTTCCCAGAAGTCACATACACACAGACTGAAGAATTTTGACAGTAGGAAAAAAACTGACACCCCTGTGCATGCCTGGAGCTTCCCCGCTCCAAATGGCAACGAAAATTAAGACCCCTTCTCCGCAGGCAACCTGAAAACATAATACTTTTGGCCGCTTTCTCAGCATTGAATTTTTTTCCCCCACCTTCATGTCTTTACATTCAGTACACCAATATTACTAGAACAAATCAATTATAAAGGATGAAAAATGGCCAGAGCCACACCAAAACCATCTCCCACAAGTGAGATATTGAAAAGGAACAAGATTACTTCCATCGCAAGCGGTCTGAGGAGAAGCCATCTTGCAGCTCGGCACCTCGAAAACCAGTCTTGATCAACAGCTCAGGCCTCTGTATGTTACACTGATGGAAATAATAAGAGGTAAATTATAGCACAACCGCTTATCTCTCACAGTTGACTCACATAGTGTTCCTAAGACATTTACTTTCTGATACTAAGCCACAGGTCTAACAGGTTTCCAGCTCCCTGGGCTAAGGATTTGCTTTGTCAACAGCAGGCCCTCTGCAAATGACATATAAGGAAGGGGAAAAAAAATAACCTCAGCCTGGTAAGGCACCACATCTGCTGACAAGTTAAACCATCACTAGAACACAGCAGTTTCACACTCCTGTTGGTGCTGAAGCTGGGCCCCATCAGAGAACAGAGGCATTTGCTATTTGCAGGAGCACAGAAGCGCTACACGTGCTGCCGTTTGGCCGCAAAAGCAGCTGTGAATTTTGGCCCAGGAGTGAGGTTCAGGTGAGAGCTGTGACGATACAGCATTTCGTTCCCACATCACCAACTCAAGTCCAGCCCACCCCCGGAACGGTGTATTTTATCATTGCTGCATGGTCTCAACAAAATCCTTCTGGTAGCTTACTCCACTTCATTCACAGCAAGCAAAAATCCACCCCAAAAAATCCACTCTAATTATGGTTAACTGTCCTCACCGTTGGCAGCACCAGCAGAGAAGGAAAAATGAACCGGCCAAGGCAGCTGAAATATTCTCAAACTGCAAAGGAGGGACTGAAGCACATGGTAGGAAATCCCTGTCTCATTTGTATACAGAGCCAGCTTCTGTTGCCTGTGCTAACAGTACATCAAACCTCTCCAAATTCTGAGGAAAAATAATCTAAAGTTAATTAAAAAAAAGAAAAACTGACAAACATTTGAGAAAACTGCTTAGTTCAAGTGCACAGATGGGAGCTCAAATCCACAATACATACATAAAACAAATCACCCAGCGAAACACACAGCTCAGGAAAACGAAGTGTATGCTCGCAGTGACACAAAGTCATTGGCTTGTCACACCAGCAGACAGGATGCAGAAGCTGCAGTGAGCCTGCATACAAAAACCCAACAGCATCGGCTCATTTTCAGCCCAGCTGCATCATAAACGCTCCTGGTTGTGGCAGACGGAGCTGCACAGTCTGCTCGGTCCTCTTGCCTATCCTCCAAGGCCTGATCTTCTGCATTACTCCAACTGTTCCTCAACGAAGAATCTGCTGAGCTTCCTCTGCAAGAAAAATGCATCTCAGGCTCCATTTTAGCACTGCCTGGAACAAGAGCCTGGGTTCATCTGCACCCTCAAAACCAGGGCTAAAATTCATAGATCTTTCTTAGCTCAGTAAAAAGAAAAAGCCCGGATCTCTCAGCAATAACTCAGCAAAGGGGACAACTTGCTGCATGCAGAGGGAAACTGGGTACCTCCAATAAGAAGCACCAAGCTGGGTGTTGGACTCGAAGGGTCTCACACTGAGTGGACAAAGGCAGCTCTTGGTTCCCAGGGAGCTGCACAGGTTGCCAGCAGATTCACACACAACATGCAATGACCAAGGACCTTCACGTCCCCTGCCTTAAAATCCACATACAGACCTGCACAAAGCAGACAGTGCCGCAAAGGGCACCCAGAGGGTGTAATTACACCTGTATTCATGCCTTGGCTGCAGAACTGGGAGCTTATTTCAGGGAAATAGGGGAACCCTATAAAGGCCAAACCATGAAAAATTCCCTTCTGGTCTGCAATAAATAAGATATATGCAGCACTGGTCACTAAGGGGTCAGTGCTGCAAGAGCACAGCGCTTTCCCGGGCCGCCTTGCGGATACCTCCCTGTGGGGTACCATTTCTTTGACCCAGAATAAGATCATTTATCATACTGACCATGGCTGAGCTCCAATTTGCTGAGGTCACTAACTCTGGACGAGCACTGCTCCACCCACATTCTCAGCCACCGGCCTGTAACCATGACAAAGCCCCTTCCCTGCCGCTCCTCTGCCATTATTCCCCCTGCCTGCATGGAAATGTATGGAAAGACAATTTGTATGCCCCTTTCCCTGCTTTAAGCAGCTTGTTTTTAAAATAGACAAACCAGCTCCTGATACCTGCTGCCCCTCCAGGTGCACGCCTTCTCTCTGCTGCTGAATCTGACGGCCCTCCAGGAATCTGCTCTCTAAAAGAGCTTGGGAGCTAAGGGATCCTTCCGGCTCCCATCTGATATGCAAATCATTCGCTGAAGCAGATGATGGTGTGCCATAAACTGCAGAAGAAGACCTGGAATAGCTGATATAAATGAAGTCACAGGCAAATGGGTTCAGTACTACACAGAGCGAGCAGCAAGGCAAAATTTTGCAGCAAGAGCAAAATCCATTTTCTCTGACAAGCGCAGAAGGCAATCCTGCCACACACTGGAGTGGGCAGTGATTTAAGTACTAGGGAAAAAATTAGGGGGTAACTATGGCCAGACACAAGAGAATCCCAGTCGTTGCTCTCATCTGTTCTTGTCTGCTACAAATGAATGTCAAGGTCTTGGCTTCTGTAATTTTTAATCGTGTTATGACATCCTTTTCTCACTTCCCAGCTAAAAGAGCAATGCTCTTCTCATTTTCTTGTGTCCACACAAGGGTAAGGGATCACAGAAATCTTTTATAGCCCTCCTGTTAGCAACGAAGACTCAGATCCCAGCTACTGCCCAGCAATTCTCAGCCCTGAGATTTTAATCACAATGCTCATGAACTGGAGAGAAGCTGCTTGGGATCTTCCACTCCCCGGCAGGAGAACACAAGTTCAAGGGATCTCCGATCCCCCTTGCTAGCCAGCAGCGAGCCTCCAGA
The DNA here is from genome assembly GCA_013400375.1 of Thinocorus orbignyianus. Classification (NCBI taxonomy): domain Eukaryota; kingdom Metazoa; phylum Chordata; class Aves; order Ciconiiformes; family Thinocoridae; genus Thinocorus; species Thinocorus orbignyianus. Next base: position 112,781 of record VXBW01004298.1, read on the forward strand.
TCCATCAGCTCCCGTGACAAAAAAGCAGCTCCGAGCTGATCCTCGGGGTAAACCTAATCCCTACTCATTTCCAAAGTCAGAGTATCTAATTCCATAACACCCAACGCTATTGTCAGTTCAGGCTCCCAAATAAACGCCAGCGCACCAAACTGTCCCTTTTAATTAGGATCACAGATCACCAGTGCTGGTCCGGGGTCTCACCTCGCATTCAAAATTGTCAAAGGAAGGAACCCGGAGAGCCTCAATGCCTATTGCACCAGCAGTGAAGTGCCAGACTGGGAATAGCAGAGATTGAAGATAACATCTTGGTAACAGGTCCTGTGATCTTATCCCTCTGCCAGAGCAGAATTACACTCAACAAATGACTATCCTGAGCCTTGCCCCGCTCTGATTTTAAGCTGTTTGAGCAATGTAGATCTGCTACCAAATCCCAAGGAGGCTGTGCCACGGTCTAATAGTTTTGCAGTCAGGAATCTTCTGCTAATGCACCAAACTCCCATTTCTTCATCCCTCCCTATCAATCTATGCTAGATGATACTGTGTCACCCTGGCTATAATCTGTCCTTCCCAGTGATAAAGGAGATATCCCACCTCATCACTTTTCCATTCATTTATCCTGTTTAACCTTGAATGTTGCTGGTTAATTTTTTTAAGCTGCACAGGAAGACAAGTCAGAGGAGGCATTACTAAGTGCGGGTGCAAAGCTTAGCCAAAATCCCTCAAAATGAAATTTCCTCTCCTATTTTCCTGGCTTCTGGAATTTGTGCGTGTGCACACACACAAGGGTTAAAAAGGAAACCTCTCTATTCCAAGAGACTACCCAGAGCTGATGTGAGCTCCCAGACCCCAGAGGAAGGTGTTGCTCCTGCCAGCGTGCAGAGGGATTCCCTGGCAGCCTGGCACTGCCCTGCACGCAGCCAGCCTGGCTGAGGGAATCCCCTGGGCTGGGCTCTCCCTGACACTGCCAGCTGGATCAGAAAGTGCCTTGAAGTCAACTCCTTGCCCCCCTCCAAGCCTGGCTGGTGGCTGATGTCCCCTCTGGCTGCTGGATGAGTCAGAGTCTCAGCTCGGCTCAGGAACTGACACGATTTTATTCCTCTAAATACAGAAATCGTGCAGAGTCCAGTCCTCGCCTCTCACTTTGGGGCTCAGATCTGCTTTGCTATTATTAGACTTTCATATATGGCAAGCACCATTAAACCCATCCCAGTCCACCCAACCCAGACACCCCCACAGATACTCCAAGCTCCTCAGTCTTACTTGAAAGGGGAAAAGAAAGGGCCAGTGAGATGATCAGGGTGGAGGAGAGGGGGGGTAAGATTTACAAGTGAATGGAGGTAAGAATGGAGCAGTTTGTGGGATAAAGGGGCTGCAGAGGGAGCTTTACAGATGTGCAGAGGGACGGCGGCTCATTGTTTAATTAAGCAGAAAGTGGCTCTTTTGAAAAGCAATTTTGCACAGGAGCTCTGAGCTCAGCAAACAACTCCTGCGAGTGAGGGCAGGAGGAGAAAGGAACAGCTGGCCCGGAGCCGTGTGAACCGCATGCTAAGCGGTTTAAAGGGCCCGGATCCTCCTCCCCAGCCCTGCTCCGCTGCCACCCTCTGAACAGCGGTGTCAGCACAGCAAATCCCACCAAGAGAAAAGAGAGAGAGGGGCAGGGGGGTGACTGGGGGGACTGGCACAGAAAGGTTGCCCTGCTAGGTGTCCGCACTGCAGTACAGCGGCTGGGAAGGAGGGTGGAACAGCTAGGCTTTGTTATCCCAGGGATTTGGTCACACATAAGAAGAGATGGTTTCTCGGTGCCTGGGAAGCTCCTTCCACACTGAGTTGGGATGAGCTGATCCAGTAACGTGGCTCCATGGCCTCTCGGAAAGCGCTGGGAGTGGAGGCCACACGTTTGTTTCCCCATTCCCCTCAGAAGGACTCGGTCCCTTGAGCAGAAGCGATGTATGGTCTCGCTGAGACAGGGTCCCAAAGCTGAGCCCTACACCAGGGCTGCCCAACACACCAGGACCGGTCCATCGCGGCGATGGCAGCCCTGCAGCATCACACCAGGCTCCCAACACCTGTGAAGGCGGCTGCTCACACCAACTGCCAGGAAGAGCCACCAGGATCCAGGGCTGAGCTAGTCCAGGCTGAGGTCCCACCCTGCATCACCCACTGAGTCCTCTTTTCCTGGACAGTCAATCTATAATCGCCTTCCTAAGAGAGATGCACAAGTAGGGGAATAACCGCAGAGTCACTTGAGACCTGCAAGTACCGTACACTGCAGCTGAAGAGATGTGATGCCTGAAATTCCAGAGCCACAGCAGCTTTTTATCATTCTTCTATTAAGTCTCTGCATTATCAACTATATTTTTAGTCTTTCTTTGGAGTAAGTTTTAAAATGCTGGGAATACTAAACCGTGTGATAAAAGCACAGCAGAATATTAACAACCAGGACACAGCACCTAGCAATAGCACAGGGCACTTACAGACAACCCATGCCAACTGCCACTCTTGATTTTACACGTTGTTTTGGCACAGCAGCCCAGTCAACTCTGAACGTATGCCACGCTGTAATTTTTTTAAGCCACTCTGCCTGTAACACAGGTCTGATCTCTTGAGATCCCCAGGCTCTTCTCCGAGAAGGTGAATGCTCCCAAGTCCCCAGCAGTCCTCCATGCTGTGCAGAACAAGGCCCCTGGAAAGCAAAGCTCTCAAGGAGCAGACCATGCTCTTCTCTACGGGGATTTAACATAAGCAGCACTTGGCAGATTATTTTCGTTTTCCCTCTGAAAAAGAATCTGATTAGCAACAGGCTTTTTCCCCAGGGTTTTGGTAAAGGGAAACCACAAACAATTACCAAAACACACTGATTAAAAATTTATCCTTCCAGGCTTGTAAGTGCCAAAACACACAGTGAATTCTTGATTACCCCAGAAGGTCCGAGTGATCACTGCCGCTCCAAAGACACAAGGCGCATCACTGAAACCACGGGAGAAGTTGGAATTGGAAGGCCTGGACCTGCTGCAGAGCAGCCTGCAGCACAAATGCCAGAGACTTTAAAACCAGCCCCAACCTACGGACGCAACATCCAGTAGGGAGCACAGCAGAGGGGTTTTGTAAACACTCTTCATCAGCACGACGCTGCTGAGCTAAAACCGCACCGACTACAGGGGTTAAACAATGCCCGTGGCTTCCTACCCTTCCAGCAGCATCCACACAACTCGCATGGCCATAGACAAACCCACCACTGTGAGTCCCAGCGAGATGGAGGAAGGAGCTCCGGCATCACTTGCAGAGCAGTCAGTCACACAATGATCTATTTGATTACTGAAGCACTCGGTTAAATTACTGTGGCTTGTTTCAGGAGGAGGCTGCCAAATACATTTTCAGTTTTTAATTTAGGGTTTCTCTCTTTTATGCTCCATTGTCTCTAATAGCCTCTTAGATGCTCGAAAATAAAGTTGATTTCCCTGCCAATTTAATCCTCTCTCCGTGTGACAAATATCGTTATTCCCCCAGCTGCCTTCTCACACACACCCTGTTTTTATGCAGAATAAGCCAACGGGGCATTAATGCCTTTAGATCCTTTAACAGCATTATCAATGGGATCACCAAAACAGCCAGCAATTTGGGACAAGATTCTTGTTTAACCTGAGGTCTTCTTTCCGCCACAGCTCTAAAAGATTACACAGTCCTGCACAAAGTCTGGCTTATGTAAATCCGTCTGCCTATACAGACAGATCACACCTTTTTAAGTTCCTACTTGGCAGCAACTTCAACACACAGGCTAAGACAGTTCTGCTTTGGAAACAAAGCACTGTGCTGTTTTACTGACGTTAGGATACAAAAAGCCCCTTGGATCATAAAAATAGGTCCTGCCACACGGCTGTACCCCTCGTGGCTTGTTCTTGGCCCATTTGCAGCTTCCTTCCTCCTGTCTTTCCTAATCCCTCCAGAAGCCCAGCTCCAGGCATCAGAAAAGGACAGAGAATCAAATCTTCTTGCAAAAGTTACCTGGATCTGGAACCCACCTACTTTCCACCTAGTGCCTGTTACCAGGAAAAAGGAAATGATGACAGAAGAATTTGTTCAAACAACATTATGATCATTCAGGGAACACTGCCCTTGTCAACTATGGCTTGTTCTACTCACATAAATATTTGTAGATACTTCTTCATATAATTTTCCACCTCATCTCACCTCTAGGATATATATAAAAATGCCTAAAAAATTAAAATATAGCTGGGTCCAATGTCCCAGAGAGAAGCAGCTGCTCTGCAAAAAAAGAGGACAAAGACAAAAATAACCTAGAAAGAAAGAAAGAGTGGGTAAGAGAGGCCAAGATAGCCAAAAATAAGCTTGACGGCTAATGAAATCAGTTAAAATGGGATCAGAAGTGCAAGTCTTCAAGCAGTGTTCATACTACAGATCCTCCCCCAGAGTATTAAGTGATGGACATTCGGGGTAAGGTAAGCAACAGCAAGTATGCAACAAGTAGAACTGAGCTGGTTTTTTTCTCTCATCATTGCAATTCTGGCTACACGAGGACAGCAGGGAACATACCACATGTATCTTTATTTACCCAGATAGGTGAATGAAACTTTCTTAATGTGAACAAGGAAAATACAAGGCACTGGGAATAACAAAACGTTCCAAGAATTTACCAAATTTCTTATTTTCTGATCCATTTCTACTCATTCCTCACTTCTACAATGTCATTTTCATCCAGAAATATCATGAGGGGTGTCTCCAGTGATCCCTTACCATCAGATGGTAACCGTACCTCTGCCTACCCCATCCCTGCTGGCCATAAATGTCACAATAGCAGAAGCCTTGCAAATCAGTGTCTGCTCCTTGGTCGCTGCAATCCACAACCTGCCCAAAATCCGAAACCTCCCTGTCACTTAATGCACATGAAAACAGGATGTCATGAACCACGGAGACTTGCACGTGGCCACACTGTCCATCCTGCCACTCTTGTTGCAGGGACAGCAGCATCCGAAAAACAAGGCGGTGTGAAAAACTGGGAGCAATAATGTGTTAAATGAATCTGGAATGAATCACTGGAGACCAAGAGCCTGAACCCCAAGACTGAGCCAGATCTTCAGGGAACAGTTTATCCTTCAGGATAAATCCAGCTCCTAGTAAAGGGTATAGAAGACTTCCCAGCAATTTCAAGTGGGGAAGGATTAGGTCATTGACAACCACTGGGCTAGAAGAATTATTCTTAATCTCCACTCTTCCCTCGGCAGAAATAACCTTGTGTAATAACCCATTCTTCCTGATCATGGTTTGAACACCACCAATGTAGTGGGTATCACTGGGTATTTGAAATTCACAGAACACAGAAGAAAATTATGCTCTAACCCCCAAGTTTATAAACCAAGTAAATTAGTATTCTGGCATGTCTTTACTATTTTCCATTTAAGGATCCTAAGTGCTTTAACAGTACTGGAATTTAATGCTGAACTCTCCTGTGATACATGAAAGGATCACTACTACTTCACTAGCAGCAGGGGAAAGTTAAGCAACACGACTAAACTCACCAAGCAAACCAGCATCAGGTCATGTTTCTGGATCCCTAGTCCCTGTCCTTAACCACAAGACACCACACTACTGCAGTCCTCCTATTATATTTGAATTACACGTACTTACGGTCCAAGCATCAAAAGCGCTTCTCCCCATCTCTAATTACTTCCAGGCACGGCAAGAAGATTTCAGGCCTGAACATTCACAGCACATAGATTATGGTATTAGCCATTCAGGAGATATTAGTTGTTAACATTCCCTGATGCTTGGCATTATTTCAGTTTATAATCCCACTCTCAAATCGCATAAAGCATTACTATCTAGCTGGAAGAATCCAAAACATACCTGCGGTGAAATTACGGTGCAAGTGAAGTATGCACACACAGACACACAAGAAGAAACGGGAGAGTTAGCACAGCCCTTCTCAGCACTGATATTCCAAATCACAAACCAGAGATGATGACTGTTTATTACTGGGGCACTCATGTCTTTATCTTAACAGCAGTTTTTATTGTAGGGAAGGCTTTAGGCAGGATGTCCAGCACCACATGAGAGCATCAGCTTTGCCATTCTGAACTGCATAGCTAATGTAGACTGATTACAAATATTTGAACAGCAAATGAGTAGATAAAATGCATTTATGTTACAGAGCTACACAGACACCCACATATCTATACATTACACACACACACATATATATATATGCCTCTTGGAAACCTCAGGACAGGCAAGGCAAAACAAAGGAGAGAGGATGTTTTCAATTATCAAGCAAGACAAACGCAGACTTGACAGAAACACTCAGAGGCTGTTGTCCATCCAGGAGGAGGGAGGCAGAAGTCTTAAGGAAGGACTCGATTGACAAGTGCTTAAGAGGACAGAAAAGATGCTCAGACATGATAGTTACATTGAGGACTAACCATCATCTGCCAAGCTATATTGTCCACAGCGTGCCTGAAAGCGCTTTTAAAATACATTGATTCTTGTTGCCAACTAATGAAACTGCCGTATAAACCAGCTTTGTTCCATTTGCTGTCATTCTTTCAAGTTATCCAATAGGTTCTGATACTCACAAGGCTCTGGTTGACAGGGCAAAGTCACCTGATGCTTTTTGACACCATCAAACAAGAGTTCTGCACCACCTCTGAAATAAAAACAATGAACTACTGAGATTTTGCTTTATTGTCAGAAGGAAGGCAATACAAAAGAGTCGATTTACACAGATGCCACAACAGAGAAAACAAATGACACAGACTAAATTTAGCACAGGATTCCCTTTGTCTTTTTTTCCCCCTCCCAAACCACAAGTTCCCGGGGGAAGTTGATGTCTCCCATGGCCAACACATATAGGAACCCCGTGGTGCCAGGCATCATCCCAACAGAACAGGGAAAGGGCTCCTGTCCCAGCACATTCCCAAACCACCCCGCAGCGTCTGGCCTCACGCCTTCCCGCTCCCCCCAGCTATCGGCACCGCTTCAGCTCAACCAGTACCACGGCCGCCACGCCACAGCCAGCACCACTCAGCCCCAGCACCTTTCAAACAAGCAGACAACTGAAAGTATAAATAAATAAACACACAATCTCTCTCCACTGAACAACCCGATGAACATCCCTCAGAACACACTGGGGGACCAGGTTCAGATAACTCAGTGATTGGCCTCTGCAAGCACAAGACACCGAGTGTAAGCAAAATATGAAGAGGCTGGAAAATACAAGAGCCGTTTCTCACATCTGAAAAAACTGGGATTTAAATTGAGTCCAGGTACCTAACCTCCTTTGGCTCCTAAAAATAATTGTATTTCATTTTTGTAACTGCAACTCACAAGCCTTGGCAAGCACCTCACCTACAACCCTCTTCTGGAAAGAAGAACAGTTGTGAAAATCTTGGACTTTGCAAACACAAATCAGTTTTCCTGACGTTGTGAGACCACGGGCCAAATTCAGCCTTAGAAGACTATAAAATTATATCACGTGAATAGGGACAGGGATAATAAACACAGATGCCACCTTCAGACACAGGACACAGAAGGAGACAGCGTGAGCTCTTGCCTCCAGCCTGATGAACAGGATGGCCCAAGTTTTAATGATGAGGAAACCCTTAAAAAACCCAACCCATAACTGAAAACCAACTCATTTTCAAAGGGCATATAATTGTGGCAAAACATTCTTCTAACCAAAACAGAAATTACTTCAGAAAAATTTTCTAAGTTACTTTTTGGAAACTTACTGGTGCCTCGCATCCCTTAGAAACCAACACAACAAAGAGAAGCATTTAAAGTAAATAATCCCCACCTAAACATCAACAAAGACACATCCAGACATTACTAAGTGCCTTTAAATTCAATATCCAAAAATGCTACACTAGGTTTTCTTGGCTCTGCAATGGAAGAGCACAACAGAACCCTTGTTTCACCCTCGGCAGCATTACTTATATGCAGCAACTCTCCTAAAGAGCACTCTGTTGGTGTTCTTCCACCAGCTCACAAAAAATAGTTATCTGAAAATTGAAGCACGATTATTAACATGAGCCGAGATTCATGCGAGAGAACAAGTCACAGCAATTATATGAAAAACATTTTTTTATGTAATGAAAACAAGGTCACGCTTTGTTACAGCGGGAAATGTAGATTGCAAGATAAGGTCCTTCTGTAATGCGCAAGCTGTGGGCAACTCAGCTGTGATTCGTACATAGAGAGCTCATTTATGCATTTCCAAGGGAAGTAAAAATGCATCTCACTCTTCTGGGAAAATTAGGAGAGTTGCTGCAGCTGGAAGTGGGAAAGACTGAGGAAAGGATTCTTCAGGAGAAGGGTATTTAATGGGTTATGACATCTCCGTGTTTGTGAAAGGGTGGGAAAAAGCAAACAAACAGTAGTCTTTTAGCTTCTGCTAAAAGGAGGCTTTAACAAAACAACACAAGTATTTCCATAAATGTGCACAGACTTCCATCGCAAACACTTTAACTTCCCAGCCACGGAGCAGCAGCGATGCGGGTCCTGCGGTAACGGAGACCCGAAAACCGAGACGCCACAGAGCAGGAGCCCGGCTGCTTCACACCCAACCCGACGAACCGAAGCACAGAGCAAAGCGGGTGCACACGGACACACATATACAGGCACACACACATATACACACAGAGAAAAAAGCCGAAAAACGAGTAGGAGGTTTTATAAATAATTTTAATAAATAAATAAAGTTAAAAGGGGAGAAAGGAAAGGACTTTTACGAAACGCCGCAGGCGAGAGCACGCCGCCGCCGCCCCGGGGCAGGGCAGGGCGGCCCGGGCCCAGCCCCGCACTGCCAGGGCCGCACCGCTGCGGGAAGACACCCCGGCGGTGCCCGACACCCAGCCTGGCTCCCCGGGGGCAATTACTCCCCAAGCCCCGCCGCGGCGGCGGC
>VXBW01004298.1:121707-146400 GCA_013400375.1 Thinocorus orbignyianus
CCCGCCGCTTCCCCGGGGACCGGCCCTAGGGCTGTGGGTCCAACGGGTGAGCCTGACCCAGGGAGAGCCCTCAGCCAAGCCTCCTCAGTGCCGAGGCCCAGCGACCGGGAGCATGGTCTCCTTAAGGCTGTGGGAAAGGAGGCCCGTGCCTCCAGAGGCGTGTGCGAGGCTCTTAGGCCAGGCGATGTTGTTTTAAAATAGTTATTTCTGCATTAAGTTGGCGTCTTGCTGTGCACAGAGCCCATTTTCACATGTTGCGAATGCATGAGATTTCCCAGCAGCGAAGCCAACCTGCTACCTTGTGCTTAATTTGAATTTTTAGTGAGGAAACAGAAACAACGAGGCTGGGTGAGACTAACGACCGCTCTGATACTGTGGGTCGGCGATATAGGAACAATCTGAGACTCAATTTAGAGTTTTAGAAAGCAGGCATTCTTTATTGTTGCCACCATGGAAGACGTGCCTCTGTGCATCAGAGGAGGCGGCAGTTGAGCATCCCTTTCTGCTCGGGGCAGCCTCTCCCAGCCAGCACATCCCCGCGGCACCAGGCACCTTCCAGCACCGCGTTAAACAAGGCGGCTCACATCTGTCGCCTGTTTGTTTTCTCCTCTCGTCCCCAGAGGGAGAAGCGTGTACCCGGGCGGGATGCAGCCATAGCGGTGACAGCTGGGCTGTGCAACGGTGCAGCCTCCTCTCCCCCCGCGACGTGGAGCTGAACTGGGCAGCACCAGTGGAAAAACTGCAGCCCCTTAAACCTCATGTCACTCAGTGGAAGGTTTGGATTAAAAAAAAAAAAAAAAAGCCCTGTATGCGTGCACACATGCACACAGAAATGTAATATATACATGTATACACGGTGCATTATGTGTAAGGGGCATAAATTTAGGCAGACAGATTGCTCTTCGTTTATGCTAACCGGGGTCAGAGTATGCCTAACCCCGAGAGCAGAAGGTGGTGGTGTTTGTAATGGCCTTTTGTTCTCAGAGATCATTCTCCGGGCTGGGCCCCAGGAAAGGCCAGTCCCCAGCACAGATGAACACTCACGTTGCTGCCAGGGTTACGTGACGGCAGAGACATGAAGCTGTTGACCGTGGTCTTCATCCAAAAATTCCAGCTGGATTTTAAATATTGGTAAATCCCCAGGTTCTTGAGAATCTCAGAGATACGGCCCAGGATGTTGAACTGTGATTGTATGGGAAACAGGCTGAGGGAAGAAGCCTTAGACAAAAATCTTACTTCTATACACTTCAGAAATGACTGAAGCACACTGTATACAGAGGATCTGGTAATCTGGACTCCAGATCAGTGTTTGCAGTTATGGTTTTATTCGAGCTATTCTTCTTGCTTCCAGAAATCATTCTGAGGCTAAATAATAGGGGAACTGGCTCCTAAAAGAATCTTGATTCCCGAGTTATAGAAATACAACAAAATACTAGAGATTTAGTGTTACTACTTCCCCAGAAAAGCAAAAATAATTTAAAAAGAAAGAGATCAGTAATCACAAATACCAGTTTGGCTCATTCAAGCATTCAAAGCTGGCTACTGTTAACAATTGCCCTGGAAATAGAGTCAGCGAGTACATGAGATATGGGGGGGTGGTTTTATGCACATGGTGTGCTTGGGAGAGGAGCGGGCCTTGTCTCCGTGCTGGGTGCTGAAAACGGAGCATCACAGATTCTCCCAGCATATGCTTGGGGATGGGGAAAGCAGGAGTGTAATCTCCTCAAGGAAGTGTAATGCTGACATTGTTATTTCTAAAGTGCTGTAAATATTGATGGTATTTGATAAACGGGTGCACAAAGCAAAACCAGATAAAGGCAAGGCTCCTGCTTTGGATGTGTACCCTCCCTTCAGCTCGGTGTAGCACAGACACAACCCGGGGATGTGTCACTGGGCTTTACTTAAGCTAAACTTCTCTTTTTATACCCAATTTTTCGTGGCAGGTCCATCACTCGGTCCCCAGCGTGGCACGATGTCCCCCAGGTCGCTGTGCTGCTCACCCCGGTTATGTGGGGCAAGAGGCCCCTGCCTTTCCCTTCCCACAAAGTCAACTGCGCCAAACAAAAGAACAGGTTGGAAATTGAGCTTGGCAATAAAGAGGGTGGTTTAATTTCTTTTGTCTCAGCACTGGATTTTATTGTTTTCTTTTTCTTTTTCCCTGCTGTTTGCAGGGTTTTTCTCTCCCCTTGAGCGCAGAAGGGACCTGCCTCTGTCCCTCTGCTGAGGGTTTATTCTGGAGGAAACCGTTTAAGTCACCATCACGTTTTACAGGGAATCACAGTTTACAAATACGACAGGGCCCAGCGCTGTGAGGAAACATTTTATCAGAGAGCCCCGAACTGACGATTCAATTATTTTTCAATAAAACATCAGGGGAATGCGCAAACAGCTGCTCGCATCCTTCCACACAGCAAGTCAAACTTCAAGGGGAACAATAGCTGGCGAAAGGGGAGCCATCGCGGAGGCGGTGACAATGGGTTTCCTTACTCGGGGCTTTGTTTGATTTCCCCCCCGTCTCAGTTTTGAACTCCCTCCGCCGCAGAAAGGCGAGGGGGTAGGACGGGGAGAGGGGGAAGCAGGCAGAGGGGAAGGAGGGTCAGTGGGAGTTAAAGCCTTTTGCAGCCTTTCTCTCCCATTCATGTGGTAATTGGGTGTCAAGCAGAGATCAGTAAGATGGAGCCCGGCCTCTGTGCCCGGGTTAAACTGCAGCAGAAAGAAAGCGGGAGCTGAACCGATGGAGGCCTGAATGTCATTAGGGCGGGAGGAAGCGGCTCTCCCCCAGGAGCCCTTCTGCCGGGGTGCTGGGCTGGGGAGGCCGCTTCCCATTCAGGGCATCCCTGAAAGCGGCCAGACAAAGCGGGAGGGCGGCCGAACAATACCGCACCCCCGGCTCTACCTTCAATAGGGAGCTCTAAACAGGCGTTTAACCTTCAGAATAGCTGAAAGTGATACTCAAAGCTGAGGAGGTGGCTGGCCCGCCGCTTGTTAGCCTCTTCCTGCGCCCGAGCCGGAGGCCACTTGGATGGCCGGAGGCAAGGAGGGAGGCTCTGGCCACCCTGGCGCCCTCGGCCCCCTTGGCACAGCGCTGGGGATCTGCAGGGTCCCGTGTGGCGGTGGGAGCTGTCACCTCCAGGGCAGGATCAGACCCCGACTCCCGCTCAGCACCCTCGAGGAAGGCAGGGCCGTACCGAGGAGGGAGATGTGGTGTAGCAGGTGTCGTATCCCACTTTACAAGCCTGGGATCACTTGGCAAGGGATCTGAGGAGATCCGGGCAACGACCTCCCTCCTGCGCAGGGCGGTGTCCCAGCCTGGTACAGAGTCACCATCACCTGCCATTCCTGAGATTGCATGGACCCAACTGTCCAAAGCTCCCTCAGAGCTTGGCCCAGCATCATTTGTCCCTATGGGTGGGATTTTTAATTAGCCAGAAGAAAAAGGTCAAACCCGAGGTTATTTTAGAAGGTGGGATTTGCCACTGAAAGCAGCCAGGCTTGAAAAGAGCACGCTTCCTGCTCCCCGAGCCTCACCATGCCCCACAGCCCAGCCACCCCGTGCTGTTCCAGAGCTGAGCAGCCCTAGAGACTTTCCTTTCCCTAGGGAAGCCTTTCTGCTCTAAAGAAGGAGGGAAGCTGCCGGCCCTTCCCAGCCACACACAGGATGACGAGACACAGGCACTTTCCGCAGACCATCATTTTGGTGGAATCCCCTGCAACACAGTCCCTTCAAAGCAGAGGGGGAGAAGCCATCCCTTGGCCCTGGTTACACTGGAACCACTCAGGGGAATGGCCTATTTCCATTTCTAAAGAGTGCACCAAAGGACAGGCCCTTCTTCAGTCCAGAACATTTCCCTGTGGCTGCTTAAAGGCAAAGCCAGCTCGCCAGCGTGCGGAGGAGCGGGTGGCTGTCATTGTTCGGCAAGACTCCAGCACGTCAAGAGTGGCGGGAGGAGGCTGGAGAGAAGTGGTGTTCAAGACTGTCACAGACTTTCTCAGCAGCAGAAATTAATTTCACCCAGAAAAGGCTTGAGCAGCTCGCAAAGCACCCCCCCTCACCTCGCATTTAGGCTAAAATACCCTCTGGTTTTGCACAGCCTGGCTGAGCTGGATGGAGATGCTGATCAGAGAGAAAGCTGCAGCATTGTTTTTCTTTAATATTATTGTCACTGTCCGGGATGCAGGCTCTGGGAGCAGCAAGTCATCTCCATGGTGAAAAGTCCATTTGGGTTGTAAAGCTCTTCGGCTTTGCTTAAATTAATAGGCTTAATAATAACCCAGGAAAGGATTTTAATGTTTTCTTAACCTCATGCAAACAGCTTTTTAAGTATTTTAATTAAAAAGAATAATATCTCATGCTTTATATGGAGTACTTTTATCTGTATACAGCTGTTGAGCCAGACTTCAGCTTATTGATCAAAGGAGAGAGATAAGTCTCACAAGGTGCCTCCAATCACAGAAAAAGGATTCAGCTTCTCCCTTAAAATTGCCCAATAAAGAAGAAATTTTAAAAAAATAAGCATTGGTTGCTTCTTCCCGAACACTGCTCTGCTGGAAGTGTTTTGTCCTGGCCTTGATCTGCGCTCGGTTTCACACTTGCACTGCATTCCCAGGTTGAGAGCTTCAGGGAGGCTTTTTCCAGAGGAGCTAGGAGTTTTAAAAAGGCCCCAGGATTTCAACCCGAAGCTGACAACCAGCGGAAAAAACTCTTTTAATTGGTGTAGCTGGGTTTTGCAGGGACTCTCAGAAGCATTTCCAAGTGTAACACAACCCTCCTCAGTTAAGACAAATGCAGTGGAAAAAGGTGAATTGTCCCCAGCCACCAGATTTCCAGTGGGGACCAGAGCCGCTTATTTTTAACCCCCGCAAGGCTGCAGTGCTGTCAGCATTGCCAGGGAGGCTGGCTCCTTACTGCATAACTCACAGCCACCAACACACCTTCACGGGGCTCCCCTCTCCCTAGGAAATCCAGCTTGGAGACGTGCGTACATGGTACATGCACGCCCAGACCCCCAGCACAGCACCGTGCTCTGTCGGTGATGCTTAAAGTATCTGAAGGGTGGGCTGAAGGAGGATGGAGCCGGACTCTTTTCAGTGGTTCCCAGGGACAGGACGAGGGGCAATGGGGACAAACTGGAACACAGCAAGTTCCTTTGAAATATGAGGAAAAACTTCTTTAGGTGAGGGCGGCAGAGCCCTGGCAGAGGTTGTCCAGGGAGGGTGTGGAGTTCCCTTCTCTGGAGACCTTCAAGCCCCACCTGGATGTCGTCCTGAGTGCTGTGCTCTGGGCAATCCTGCTACAGCAGGGGCGTTGGACTGGATGGTCTCCAGAGGTCCCTTCCAACCCTGACAATTCTGTGATACCTCTGAGCTCTATCAAAGACCCACATCTCAGACACCCACGCCATGTGGTTTGCTGGGCTGTTTCCCAGTCAATTCAACACTCCCCATCTCCCCAGACCAGGAGCTTTCATCTCAGGAGGGGCTCCATCCTGCTTCTCTTTGCCTGCACCCTGCAATGACAACCTTCCAGCTCCTTGCAGCCAGCCAGGAATGCCGGGCTGGGGGAGAGCTCCCTGCTCTGCTCCAGCCAGGTCCCAAGCCCTGGCTTGTGTGGGCACCAGCAAGGGCTAAATCCTGCTCCTTACACAGACCTCGGCTTTGCCTGTGATCTCCATCCATCTCCAAAACCCAGCAATACCAGCCAGTCTCTGGCTGGGCTTACTTGCAAATAAATAACAGCTTCTGAAGTTATTTGCAGCTGTGTTTAACGGGCAGAGCCCTGAATGCAGAATTCACTCAGCATTTTTAGCCTAACCCAGTCTTAGACAGGCAGAAACACGGCACTGAGCCTTGCCCCACAGCCCCTCTCCCTCCAGAGCGGCTTTGTGTGCAGGGCAGCACGGCCACCTCTTCTAGGAGAGGAGAGTGGTGCTGCCACCTCCTCCTGGATCACTTCAGACCATCTATCTCCAGATGACTCCAGGGAGGCCAAGCTTTCCCCCTGTTCCCTTTAGCAGAGGGGCTAGGGTGAAGCCAGGTGACCGGGAACCCAAAAGTTCCTCTCCACCTCGTCCAGGGTCTGACCTGTCCCCTGCCTGGGTGACCTCCCTGCTCCCAGCATCCTGTGCCACTCCATAGCTTGCCAGGGGGCCTGTGAGACCCCAGGGGAGCCCCTCTAGAAGTCCCCCCGGAGGTGAGACGTTTGCTGAGCCCAGCCTGCCCTCCACCGGCGGTTGGGAGAGGAACAGCATCCAAAAGTGGGACTGAAGCATCCGAGGTGGCAGCCATCCCTGCACACCCTGCAGCAGCCCCCCAAGGCCAGGGGACACCTCCAGTTTAAGATGCTGGAGAAACCATCAATCTGAGCATGCCTGAAGGTGCAGCTGGCTTTAGAATGGGTGCGAATTTCCAGCACCTTTCCCAGGGTGCTTGCCAGGCAGTACACAGCACCCAGGCTCAGAGAGGACATTTCCCTCTGGTACCTGTGTACCACAAAAGAGCCACTTCCATCTTTTAGACCCTCTGGGGCCAGGAGAATCTGGCAGCGAGGGAAGGGGAACGCATGTCAAAAAAACTTGTCTTCAAGGACAGAAATGAGTGTTAATGGGAGGTTAAGTGTGGCCAAACATGGAGAGAAGCAGGAGGAAGAGGAAAGATGGAATGGGAGAGGCGTAGGAGCCAGATGTGCCAGGGTGAAGAGGGAGAACTGGGGCAGGACAAACTGGGATGGTAACGCTGAGAGCAAGACCAGGGGGAAGGGGGAGCGGGAAGTTGGTGGTGGGTCTGGGGAAGGTCTCATCAATAGTTTTTTTTTCACACAATTATCAAACCCAGCAGCAAGGAGCTCTGAAAGGAGGTAACATCCACTCAGGGAGGTCACACCCCAGAATGGCAGTACCCAGTTCCCAAAGCAGCACAGTCCCCCGCCTCCCCACACAGAGCAGGAGAGCGCAAGGAAGAGGTAGAAAACTCCAGCGTAGCCCATACTCGCATTTAATTGTGAGGAAAGGACAGACCGGGGCAGGCAGGTACGTTGGTGTGGAAGCACAGCTAGAAGAGCAGACATACCCTGCCCTCACAAAAGACAGATGTCACTTTAAGGAGTAACCCTGCTAAAAGCATAGAAACAAATCATAAAAAAAGAAAACAAAACAAAACAAAACTCTGAAGGAAAAAAAAAAGAAGGAACCTCAACCCACAGTTTTCTCTGGAGCAGATGTTTCTGCATGGTCTCTGAGAACTGGAATTGGACATTGCTTCTAAGGCTGTTTCACGTCAGACACAATGCAGGGAATTCACATAGCACAAGTTGGGTGTTTATCATGGACATTTCAGTTCGGGGCCCACGTCCTGCGGTAGAACCAGGGAGGGCTCTTGCAGGAAGGGATGCAGAGCAGGCAAAGTCAGGCTCTCACAGAGACCACCCTTCGGAGGACCTTCTCTCCCCAAGTTGCCTCTTGCATTCAGGGCTCAGACATCACAGGAGGAAAGCCCCAAGAGCTGCTCCGTGGTGCTGAGTGTGTCTAAGCAAAGGCAAACCAGGCCCTTCATTCCCACTCTCCCACCTGCTTTCTGCAAGGAAGGTGGTGCACAAAACAAGGCTGCATCCACGAAAGGTGGAAGAAAGAGACCCAGAGAAGTGTCCACAAGATAGCGGGGTTCGCTCATGTCCTTCACCACAGAGCAAGGCCACAAGGACACGTAAGGCTGCACCCACGCTGGAAGAGAAGAATCAGTCCCAGACAAGCGTCCCATCTTCCTGCGAGAGAAAAGGGCTCTCCAAGAGAGGACAGGTCTGGGCTGCTCCTCCACCTACTGCACAAACCCGGGACACATTCAAAAGTACAGACAATAAATTAAGATGGAAAAAAAAAAAATAAAGTCAGCGTGTATAATATATATACATATGTAATATAATGTGCGTGTGATTGTGAAAAACAGAAATGTCATCCCTGGGAGAGAGAAAGGCATGGCAGAAACACACCCCTGTCCCTCTCCTGAGCCCAGCACTACCCTGCTCCCCTGATTCACAGCAGAAACACACCAGTGGGACCATGCAGGAGGCAGGGGTTGTGCCTGGCACCCAGCTTCCCTCTGCCAGTGGAGGCCCTGTGCCAAGGAGGAGCTGGCTGCTTGGTGGAGGAGCGGGAAAAGAGCCCAGCACTGGTCCCTTCAATGGCCTTCACAAGGAAGGGTTGCTGCAGGCAGGAAAATGGAGGGAAAGATAGGAAGGAAAAGCAAAGTGGAATGGCAGAGGCACCCCACCCCTCCTCAACTGGCCGGGGCCCTGCCCCTCCCCTGGCATGGGACCGCCACCACTGTACCATGTAGAAAATAAAGCCATAATGAGTCTATGCTTTGGTATGTAACCATCCCCCTCCCTTTGGTCCCCGCTGTGTTCCCCCCAAACCATCATCTGTAAAACTTGTCAAATAAAATCTCTAGTGTGCCTTAATATCTCTCCTTGATCCTTTTCTTCCCCAGTGCCTGCCTTTCCTCTCTCTCTCTCCAGCAGGATTTGGGGAAGTGCCTTGCTTGAGCCCCACCGGTTACAGCTTCTGCTCTCCTGACTGGATCCTGTTGAATGCTGCCTGGTCCAACGGCAGGTAACGGCCTTGCCTGGAGTCCAGGAAGTACAACCTGTCCTTCACCAGCGTGGGGTCAAAGCCCTGCTTCCGCAGCTCCATCTTCTGGAACTTATAAGTGCCTGGAATGGGGAGAGGAAGAGGAATGAGGAGTCACCAGCTGCGCACACTCCCATCCTCACTGCTCCCAATCTGTCTGAGACCCAGCATCGACATCTCCAAACTACCAGAGGAACTGGCTAGAGGCTCTCTGGGGCAGAGGGGCTCCATCCCCATCCTACAGCAGATTGGCCTCTGTAACCAGGTTTCCCCACCAAGCCCCACACCCAGTGCAAGCCTGCATGCCACAGCTCACTTGTCTTGGAGACTTCATGCAGGAACCGCAGGAAGACAGGCCGTGCGTAGAGCGGCAGGGCCTTTTTTAGCTCATTGGCAAAGCTCTCCAGGTCACAGGAGTTTTCCGGGTCAACAATGGCAGCCATTCCTGCCTTCCCTTCAATCCCTAAGAGGCAGAGAAGGGAGAGCACTCAGATACACCATTCCTGTAGCATCATCTCCCTCTGCCCTGCACCCGCAAAGCCTCTGGCACAGATCCCGCATTGTACCCAAGCACTGGTGCGTCCAGCTGTGACACCGGCTGTGTCACCACCCTGTGGCTAAGGATACCAGTGACACCCTGCGGTCACGGTCACCTCCTCCCCCAGGAGGCACTTGCAGCCTGTCCAGAAAGGACGCAGGGTCCTTCCAAACCAGTCAGAATGAGACCAAAACTCAAAGGAGGGAGTGAACCCTCTGGTTCCCACTAGGCACATTCCCGGTGACTTCTTCCCAGATTGCCCATGGGGAACCTCGGTCCAGCCTCTTGCAAAAGGACATCTTGATCTGGACTTGGAGGACATGCTCACATTCAAGTGCCATTCATCTGCCTCCCCTGATCATCCTTCTCCCTCTCAGCTACCTGGGATCTCCACCCCATAAACCACCACGTCTGTCAGGCTGAGGATGCGGCTCAGCGTCCCCTCCACCTCTGTGGTGGAGACGTTCTCCCCCTTCCAGCGGAATGTGTCCCCAGTGCGGTCCCGGAAGTACATGTAGCCATATTTGTCCATCACCAGGACATCTCCTAAAGGAAAGCAAGGAATAGGCAAAAAATGAGGTATCAGAGGGGCTAGGAGCAACCCTGGAGCATCTTAGGGCAGTGCCACTAGCCTGGGACAAGCCCCATGCCCACCCAGGGAGCCCTCTCCTCCGCTCTCAGTGGACAGAAGGGCTCTGATTGCCTCACCTGTGAGATAGGCAGCATCCCCTTTTGTAAACACATCCCTGGCAATTTTCTTGTTGGTGGCTGACTGATTCAGGTAGCCATCAAAGTGTTGCAAAGGGTTGCTCTTGACAATGCGGCCCACCAGCTGCCCTGGCTCACCTGCAGGGAGAAAAGAGGCGATGAAGGGGAAAAGACACCACCCACATCCAAGCAAAAAGTGTGCCTAATGGGATTGGTGGTGTTTAAGTGAGCAGAGGCTCAAACCTAGGTCAATTATCTTGAAGTTTCAGCAAAGACTTACACAAAGCTGACGAGACTTATCCCTGTGCTTGCTCTCACCTGGTTTGCAGCGGATACAGACACCATCCGGCCCCCGGATCAGCTCCATGGTGTCTTCATCCACTTTTACCAAGCCAATGGGATACACACCTGGCAGTATCCTGCTGTTGAAGCCACATGAGCCAACCTAGAACAGAAAGAGTTCAGAGCCTGCAGTAGCAGGAACATCTCTCCCACCCCAAGCCCACTGCCCACGCACATCCAGGATACCAGAGAGCTAGCACCACACAACAGCCAAAACCCCTCTGGGTGGATGGCAACCCACGCCAAGCCTCTTGGATCACGGAAGTAGAAGCAAACAGCCTGTGTTTCCAACCCTGCCCAGGCTAGCAGGCACCCTCTGGGACACGGGGAGGGTGGTGGGGCCTTACATTGTTGTCAAAGTTTCCCAGGCTGCAGTTGCACTCGGTGGCTCCGTAGAACTCTGCCACCTGGGCGATGCCAAAGCGGGCCATGAACTCCCGCCAGATGGAGGCACGCAGCCCGTTGCCCAGCGCCATGCGCACCCGGTGCTGCCGCTCCACCTCCTGGTACGGCTGGTTCAGCAGGTAGCGGCAGATCTCTCCAATGTACTGCACAATCTGGGAGGGACAGAGAGAAAAGACTCACTCAGATCCCACCACCAGGCCCTGCGGTGTTTGGGGTTTCTTCAAAGCAGGTAGAAATAGCACAAGACGCCCAAAGTCCCCCTAAAGAGGCTGCAGCAAAACCCAGGAGTTCTACTAGCTCACGAAGTGCCTGTTCCTCCCCAGTTAACCCACTCCTCCAGCCTATGAAACCTATCCAAGATCTCCTGGCTAATGCTGGAGCATGGGAATGGTTTGGGCACATGGAGTTACTACCCCAGGTTGGAAGAACACAGCCACACCTCCTTGGAAAGTGGTTTGGGATCGATCAGCAGAACCAGTCCAGGCCTCCCCCTCTTCCAGCAGCTGGGGTCTCCCCAGCATTGCACAGATCCCCAGGCTCTGCTCCCCAGACCCAGCTGGCCCCTTGCCTCACCGTGCAGTTGTATTTCACGCAGTCCTCCCAAAAGTGCGAGGCTGAGAACTTCTTGCGGATGACAATCGTCATGCCCTGCAGCAAGCACTGCCCGACCCCCACGATGTTCCCTGCAGAGAGACAACCAGGGGAGCTCTCAGGCCCCAGACACCTCCAGCCCAGCCCACTCAGGGAGAAGCCTGGCAGGGCAAGGTGGAGGCCATACACTGACCATGCCACAGATGGGTGCTGACCTAGCTAAAGCCTCCAGGACAACAGGCACTGGGGAGGAGACGCGTGGTAGCAAGATCTGGGGCAGTGCTTTGAACCCAAACATCCCGGCACATCTCAGCCAGCCAGGTGGACACTGCTTCCCTTCCCCCCAACAGCTTTCCACATGGAGCAGCAATAAGGTGCAGCTATTCCAAAGCCAGGTGAGGCGATAAACCTCCCTCCACACACACTCCCCACTCCAAAGGTCAGCCAGATCGATTTTTGGTTTCCAGGAAAAAGCAGAAAGCTTCATTCAAACACTGCCAGCACTTCCTTGACACGGAGGTGGCTGCTACAGCAGCCCCCAGCCTGAGTACTAGGCTTGGTGTAGGGAAAGACAGTCCCGGTGTGCAGGGCTCCGTAGGGCACACCTTACCTGCAGCGTGGTAGAGTGGGAGACAGTCGTACATCACATCATCAGGCCTCATGCGAAAGCCATAAAAAACTAAGCTGGACATGCGGAAGTACCTGGGGCAGGAGGGTAAAGGGACACGTCAGCAGCAGGGACAGAGGCATCGTGTTAGGACAGGGCAGAGCTCAGCTCCGTCCTCCCCCTGAGCCCTTGCCCACAGCCTTACCGGCAGTTCACCACAATAGCAGCCTTGGGCAGCCCCGTCGTGCCAGAGGTGTAGATGTAGAAGAGTTTATCTGGAGAACAATGGGGAGACAAGGTCACATACCCAATCCTGGCACTGGCTGAACTGGGAGAGGCGACAAGTCATATTTATACACTCTGCTCATGCCAGTTGAGCCAAAAACTTTGCTATGTGGCAGCATTAAGAACATGCTGGCTTCACCCTGGGCAGATCAGGTCCTTTGGACACATGGAGGGCACAACAGGATGCTGCTCCACACAGGGCCAGGCTTCAGACACCAGAGTAACACCCATCCCAAACACCCCAGGCCCTGCTGCAGACGTCTGTCATCAGCATCCTGAGCACACATTCTTGCCAGTGTTGTAACCGGCTGATCCACAGAAACACCACCCTGAGTTTGGCCCCCAAGAGCTGACTACATACCAAGAAAGCCCTTATCAGGAGGGGTTGGCTGGTGCCGCTGGGCAGTTTGCAGGAGGGGGTCCAGGTGTTTCGCACCAGGAAGCACAGTCTCAGGGCTTCCTTCCCCGGACCAGAAGAGATGGATAGATTTCTCCAGGGAGGACTGCACTTCCTGCATTGCTGAGAAAGTAAAGAGGGGAAATGGAGAAAGACCACAGGGTGGTAACAGCACAGAGACCCCCTCTCCTCCCAGGAAGGCACTGCCCCAGGTAGCAGTACCCTTATTGTGCTCAGCAAGAGTCCCCAAAGGGCTGACAACCATCCCAGGCAGATGTCGTTCCCATGATTAACACATGCTGGGGCAGCAGCCCAGACCTCTTCAGGGACCAGACGATCCTGTTCTCCAGCTCTCCCCAGCCAAAACTTCTTTGGTGCCAAGAGGTCTGTTGACATCATCAACCTCAGAGGCGTGGGCTCAAACACATGAGGAGCTGCAGGGATGTGGCTAACAGCCACACAGAGCAAAGGGGTGGCTCATCTTGCACAGTGGGGCAGGCCCAGCCCAACCCCGGGCTCCACACAGTGGATGGACCCGAGAGGCACACGGAAGGGTCCTCACACCCAGGCTGGCCTGCTTGGGAGCCAGACAGCACTGAACTCCAGATCCTGCCCAGTGGCCAGAGACCAACAAGAGAAAAAAAACAGATCCAATTCTTAGACAAATGCAACTGTCCACTCTCTTCCAGATTCCTGCTCTGTGGTGAGCAGAAAAGGAGATTCTAAATCCATAGACACACACCTCTCCACACACCCCCTCACCAAGTCCAGAGCATCACTGGTGTATTTGCCTGCCCCTCACCTTCCATCATCTCCATCCCAAAAATCACAGCCTTGGAGTTGGAGATGGTGATGCAGTGCAGCAAGGCCTCCATGCGCAGGTGGGAATTCACAAGGGCAGTCTCCACCCCAATCTTGGCCAAGCCGAGCCATAGCCCTACGTACTGATTGCGGGACTCCATGAAAAGAGCCACCACATCACCAGAGCGGAAGCCTTGGCCATGGAAAAAATTGGCCACCTGGTTGGAGTACTCATCCAGCTGCCGGAAGGTCCAGCTCTCGCCTGTGCCTTGGAAGATCAGTGCCGTCTTCTCTGGATACTTGCTTGCAGTCTTCTGGAAGATCTTAGCGATTGTGTTCTTCTCCTTCACGTGCCTCCACACCTGCCACTTCACCCGCAACAAGACCAGCCCCGTGCTGCCAAAAGAAGGGGAGCAAGAGAGCAGCTGTTCAGTGACCCCTGCAAAAGCACTTCCTCCAGCAAAGCCAGCACAGCACAAGGACCTCGCAAGGAGCTGCAATAGCCTAGCACTGCTCCAGGCCAGCAGCAGCCCTGGGTGCCCCCGAGCCACATGGATATGAGCAGAGGTCCTCTGCAGAGATGTTTATAGCCAGGAACTGAAGGAGGACAGGGAGAAATGTTTTTTGGAAGGCTGAAGACAGGGATATCCCCTGATCAAAGGGCCATCTTTCAGCCTCAGGTGTTATCCAAGAGGTGCCTCTGCTCCCTCCCCACAAATCCTGGCCAGGAGTTGGCACAGCCTGGTACCAACTCAGAACCGACCCTGCACAGGCAGCTGGTGCCACGCCAGCAGCTTTAGGGACAGAGTGAAGTACAAGGACAGTCACTGGACTTCAGAGCTCAGCTGAAATCTATCTTTCCTGTGAAAACTTTGCCCGAGAGTTCGGAGCCACTCGGGCGCGGCAGAGGGAGATCTCCTTCCAGCCGGGCCAGGTGCCAGTAGAAACCCAGGGCTGTGGAAGGAGCAGGGGGCTGCACTCACACACACTGGGGCACAGCAGTGGGCCAGGGGGAGGGTGGATGATAGGGCCATCCCAGCTAGGACACCTACGTGACATCCCTTCGTATTGTCTTGATGAATATGAGGAAGAAGTCCCATCCGCCAGATCCCAGGTAGAAGATGAAGAGAGCTGGGATGGCCTGGGCCCAGGACAGCTCCAAACTGACCCTGAAGAACAGCAGCAGTGCTGCAAAAGCAGCCAGACGCAGCATCGTGGCCTGCAGAGAGAGAGAAACCACGGTCATTAACCCACGCACACTGGAGTCAGTGATAACAAACCCACGGGCTGGGGATATGTTAGCAGCCCCCAGTTTCCTGGATGAGGTCCCTGAGTCATCACTCCTCCCGGCAGCGAGGACGTAACCCAGCAGCCCAGAGCTCCCACAGATGTAACTTATCAGACTTTGGAGATGGCTTCCAATTAAGCCACCAGCACGGAACTGCTTAGTGCCAGCCAAGAGTCCAGCCATGCCTGCCTGGGGAGCCACATCCTGCACACCAGCCAGGGGCACAGCTGCGCCCCAGCAGTGTGAGATGCAAGATAAAGACACTTCACGAATGCAGGAGCAGAGTCATGGCAGGAGACCCTTTACAGATATCTGGTAGGTACCAGGGCAACGCCAGGCAGGGCTGGCTCAACCCCTCACCTCCAGCCTGGCAAAATCCAGCTCCAAATTCCTCCCTACCCCGAGCGTCCCTCCATCCCCATAACCCAGGTCTCCCAAGCCCCCAGCACCAGCTCTCCTGTTTGCCTGGCTCCAGGACAGCCAGCACGGCTGGTGGGAGGGTACAGTTCCACATGGTCCCCAACACAGCTCAGACAGGAACAGGGACAGGAAACTCAGTCCTTTGAGCTCTTCTCGTGTTTGCAAACCCTCGTGTCGGCAGGCTGTTTCCTGGCCTGGCTCTGCTGGGGACATGGCCAGAGCAGGTCAGGGACGAGGCCAGGCACAGGCATGTCCTGGTGAGGTTGGAGCGAGCAGAACAAGAGCTGTCACTGCTGCCAGGAACACCCAGACTCCCACCCCATGCCTTGTGGATGACAACTCAGTCTCTGGTACTTATCCCCCAAAACCAACACCTCTGTCCCCATCCCAAACACACCCCAGATGTGTCTCTGAGATACGCAGGGGACAGTGATCTAGCAAAGGCTCTTTTTAGGCAACAGCATGGGGCAGAAGAAAGTGACAGTGACGTGACCTTTGTAGCTCAAGGACCCCTAGATAAAACTGGTACTTCCTGGCATGGATGCAGGTCAAAGAGGAAGGAAACACTCACATCATTTCCCTTTCCCTCTTGAAGGCAGATTCACTGCTCCAAAGCTGGCAGCCCTGGGTGGGCTCTGCCACAGCTGGCAGAGGCAGAAGCCATGCTTGCAGGTTCCCCTCTGCCTAGTGAAGCTCCCCAGAACTGGGATTTGGCATGAGACACTAGCAGGGTGCGAACAAAAGCAGTGCCATGTGGTCACCGTGCCCTGGCATGTCACACAGGCTGTCTCACCTTCGAGCTGTGCCACCAGCAGTGGGCAGGGATCAGTCACGGAATTCTGTGATGCACCAGCCCTTAGGATGCCATCCCTAGTTGGGGGCCTGAGGACATCCTCCCTTCTGCAGCCCCTGCCCAGAGATCCCCACTCATGCCAGTGGCCTCTGAGCTCTCTCCACCAAACACCTCCCAGGCCTGAGGTCCCACAACAGAGTTTCTCAGCCTTTTAGCATGGCAGGACTCACTGCATTTTTGCCTAGGAAGCCCTGTCTGCAGTTAAACAGGGAAGCTTTTAGATCACCATCAAACTACTACGCCTCAGCCAAGACCTGAGCCCTTGGTCCCACGCTCACATCAGACAGCCAGATGTGGAGAGCCGGCGGTGGGGAGCCACGCTCTGTGTGGGCAGCGAGGTGCTTAATCGCCCACTGGAAGGCAAGACGGGCCCAGACAGGCCCCTGTTATCCTCTGCTCGCATCTCCGCCTCACACCAGCGGGAGATTACCGAGACATAACCGGTGCCTTCCTGCCAGGGACCTCCAGCCCTGCCGTTAAGGATTCAGGTCTTGTCTAGCTGCATCAGCACAGGGAAAATTAAGACCTGCCTGTAGCTCCACAGACAGCGGGCATGGAGACAAGCCACAGGGATCCATCACCCGGGGGCACAGAGACCCAAGGAGAGGGGCTGGCCCTGGGGAGCAGGTCTTAGTGGGGAGCAATAGGCAGGTGAGCAGGCTCCGAAAAGCCCCAGCACTAATGGTCAAGCACCAGGAGATCCCCAGAGACACCTCTCCACCATCAACAGCTGGGGAGGCACCTGTTCTCCCCCAGCTTAGGCCTGGGCAGGGTGACGGGGATAAGCGCTCCTTCCCCGGCACCATCTAAGGGGGCAGAAGGACCGGGAGGCCCATGAGGGCCTCACAGAGGGGCTGCAGCCAGGACCCTCCTCTCATAACCCCAGCCAGGCCCGGGAACCACCCAAGGAGAGCTGAGGGGAGCCCCGACACCCCTAGAGGAGGCCGTGGCCCCTCACTAGGAGACCGGGAGTCTGACGGGCTCCAGTACCTCAGGAGGAGGCCGGGAGGCTGAGTGACCCTGGTACCTCAGGAGGCGGCCCCGGTACCACAAGGGAGCCCGAGGAGCTGAAGGACCCCAGTACCGCCCGCAGGGCCACGGCGCCTCCTGAGGAGATGGTGANCGTTGTGACGGGAGTCATTCAAAGGTTGTGGGTTCGAGTCCCACCAGAGTCGCATTTTGCCGCCGGGGCGTTCAGCGCTGGCTCCGGGGGTTCGGCGGCGGTAAAGGGCCGGGGGGAGCAGCCTCCAGCGGCCACCGGAGCCCGGGCGCCCCCGGTGCACCCGGGGGGGAAGCCGTTTTTCGCAGCGGGGCCCGGTGGGACCCGGGTACTGGGGGGGGAACCGGGTGGGGAGAGGAGCTCCGGGACCAGACCCTTCCTGGGGATCAATAAATGTGCATCAGTTTGACAGCAGCATCACTTCTCTCATTTATATTGTAAATTAGATATTATAACAATAACTTATTGTTACTGCATGCCCCCTGTATGCGGGGCAATGCCTGGCTGCACAAATCCCCCCTGGGAGCACCGCAGGATCCCAGTGGGAGCATCCCCCACTGCTCCCAGGAATCAGGATGGCTTTAGGAAGCCCCATTCCTGCCCCACACTTTGCCCTTCCCCTGCCCAGGAGCCACTCAACAGCCCAGCACCCCCACATCCCAGCTGGGAAGATACTGCACAGACTGGTGGTGGCAGTGGAGCTGCCACGTGTCCACAGAGAACACATCCCTCCCCCAAAAAGATGCATTTTTGCACGGTTTGGATCCGACCTGCCAAAATCAGCCCTGCTCCCCCCTCGCCAGCCACCTCCCACTGCTGCCTGCCTTCTCACAGCCATGGCAAATGGGAGCCGGGGTGGCCGCGGGGTGACCCGGCTGAGCAGAGGCAGTTTAAAATTACTTTACGTGACATTTCTGCCGCGCTGGTACCAACCCACCAGCGACACGTGGCCATGCAAAGGCCCCACAACCGCCACCGGCAGCCCCCAAAGTGCAGCAAAACCCTCTCTAGCCATTGTTTCCCAAATTTCCTTCTCTGCTGCTCGTGGCTCCTGGAAGCAGCGAATCTTTGCTGCCCTTCAGTTTAACCACCCCAAAGCTCTGACATGTTTCCGATGAAGAAAAGCACGTTTCCAGGACATTTTAGTGCCAAACATTTCATCTTCACCCATGCAACAGGACAAGCCCTACCCTGTGTGTTTTAAAGGCAGCTGAAGGATGTATTTATACAATATATTTTATTATCTGCTTGAAATAACTCCAAGGGGAGTCACGGGCCTGGCTAGGGAGAAACACATGAAGTCCGGCTATCGAGGGGCGGAGGGAGAAGATGAAAGCAGGGTATCAGGGGAAGCTGGAAGGAAGCCAGCCCCTCTGCACCAGTGTTTGTCCTTGAAAAACCCAAAACCCAGGAGTTTTGTCCCAGCTCAGCCTCCTGGGATGGAGCAGCTCTGACCCCTAGTCAAACCATCAGCCCCTGCTCCTGCCTGTCTGCTCCAGCATCCCACAGGAGACTGGGATGGGGCCAGTGAAGCTCACAGTGGGACAATGCCATGTCCCCTGGCTGTACAACTCCCCCCTGGGACCATCACAGGATCCCAGTCAGAGCATCTCCCACCTTCCCCAGGAACCAGGATGGCTTTAGGAAGCCCTGTTCCTGCCCCACACCTTGCCCTTCCCTTGCCCCGGCTTTTGTGCAATGTCCATGAGGAGCCACTCAACAGCCCAGCATTCCCAAATCCCAGCTGGAAACATGCAGCTCCACAGCCCGCTTTGAGCCCCAGTCCCTGGGGAATTGTGGCCACACACACCCACCCTGCTGGCCACCAGCAGACAAAGAACAACCAGACCCCATCGGAGCCGAATAGGGATGGGATTTCACACCAAACCTCCCCCTTGGAAGGAGAGGGATAACAACCACCAGCTCCACCATGGTTTTTATTAAGCAAGAAGGAATTTCAACAGCAAACCCACACGTACAAAGAGCCCCCAGCCTCATGGCTCTCTGCCCTCGCATCTGACAGCTCTGCACTCCAGCCACTGGCAGTCTGGAGCCTTCTTTAATTAACCCAGACAGCAATCAGGTCCCAGACACAGAGCAAGCAGCCGCTGCTCCTGAGCTCCCAGGATTCAGCCCCTTATTCCCAATCACGTCATTTTGTTGCCCAAGGAGAGGAGGATTCCTACTGAAAACCCAGCACAATCATGTGGATTTCAGCATTTTTGATGGGGAGGGACTACAGCGAGACACAGCAACCTGGAATCGGCTCTTGAACAGCCAATCCAGCAGGGATAATATCCAAAGGTATTTCCCTGCTGGCTCCCGTGGGCACACACCACACACTGCCTGGTCTCCAAGGCATGAGACACATTAGAAGACCAGTTAGGCACCAGTATGAGATGGGACTTCACTGTTGCACCCCTGGGCAGCTTTGTAAATCACTGGTTTAGCTCCACACCAGGGTGGCCCCAAGACTTTAAGCCTCAATCTTCCCAGGGAGGGTGGGAGGAGGAATTTACTTACACAGCTCTAGAGCTGCAGAAGGCCACAGTGGTGGTTGCAAACCAGCTCTGCTCCCACTCATTCCCACATTTTGGAGCATCCATAGCAGAGCACTGCTGTTGGGGGGACCCAAGCAGCCAGACCCAGCTGGCAAAGGCACGGCGGGCCCTGCCATCCCTCCAGGGAATCACAAATAAAAAGGCCAAGTTTTGTCACGGCATAGGGAGGTGTCACTTGGCCTCTACCAACAGGAGGGTGCCAGCTCTTGGCAGGAGAAAACTAACCCCCTGGGCCCATGGTGGCTGGTAGCAGAACCACGCTCTTGGGCAGGAGGAAATGGAGTGTGGCAGGGGACGGCTGCCATCGGGAGTCCCCTGTCCCTTCCTCATACTTGAGCTCTCACACTCGAACAGCTGGAGGAGGGAAGATGCCAATCTCCTCCCGCAGGGACTCCACTGGCTGCCCCCAGCGCTGCTCGTAGTAGAAGTTCAGGATACAGCTGGCACTGCGCCCACTCCTGATCGCCCAGGGAACCAGCTCAGTGGCCAGAACCTGCAGCTTTCTGCAACAAAAGACACAGACAGTGACAGTTCTGATTTTCATGTTTTGTTTTTGATTTCCAAGTCTCCACTGGAGGCAGACACCAAACCCATGTGTCTCATGTACCCCTCCACCTTTCTAGCATCCCTCCTGCTATCTCACAGGGGAAACTGAGGCACAGAAGAGGACAGTGTGCTGGGAAAGCTACAGCCAGCAGCAAACCCAAGATGAAGGTTGAGGTTCTGCAATCCCCAAACTGTGCTGGGCCACCAAAACAGATGTGCTGGGGCAGGGGACAGCCACCAGCATAGCAAGGGTCCTGCTGGCTCTCAAGATCTGTTCAGCCAAGGGCAGCCAGGCCTGGGCATTGCTCCTGCTGCTTGGCATAGGAGGTTCTGTGCTGGAAGCAGATGAAGCATCAAGTTCTACTTCAGCGACCAGGCAAAGCCATGTCTCCTGCTGTCACTGTTTCCCTGGGCCGTGGGGACAGAGCAGCAGGTTCACGCGAGGGATCCCTGACTGACTGCCTCCTGCAAACTCAGTGTCCCCTCTTTGTCCCCACAGGACCCTGGCAAGCATCACACAGGCTGGCACATCCTCAGACTCCCACCATCAGCTGATGCCAGTGCCTACCGTGCGCTGAGACGGATGGGGCCGAACGCTGCTCCCAGGACACACATGGGCAGCCCCGTCTGAACGGCTTCGAACCACTTCACCACAACCTCGCCTGAGAGGGGGAACAGGGGAGCCATGAGTGGGCAAGATGCCTGGGCCAAGGACCAGCCAGGGCCACGAGGTCCCGTAACACAGGCTGCACGATCTGCCCCTTACCAAGGACAGCTACACCTGTCCCCTCTACCTCCATGGCAGGACTCAGGAATGCTTCCCAAGTTTGGCCATGGCCTCATCCTGCACCAGGACGAGCCTCACTGTGTACCACCCACCCGAGAGGGACAGTCCAGGGGGGCAGCACCCCACAGGTGACGGCCCACCAGCTTGGGAAACACCGCCCAGGCAGGCTGGCTCCCTGCAGACCTTCAGCAATGCAACTCCAAAGTCTGATCCCCCATCTCTCAGCATGGGACAGACCTTTCACAAATGCTGCCAGGACTCAGCTGGAGCCTGCCGAGGAGACCTGATGTGCCGGTTCCTGCAGGCTCACCAGCAAGGCTCAACTTGCGACTTGCTATTGAGTCAGACACAAAACGAGGGCAAAGGACACGGGGACGTGCAGATAAGGAGCAGCCAGGAACATCCCCACTTCTGCCTTTGCTCAGAGCTTGTGAAACACCCCTCTCTTGATGCCACCTTCCCTGCCAGGCAGCAAACACCCACCCGCCCAGAGGCTGCCTGCACCCAGGGTGAGATGCCTGACAGAGCATCTTCCAGTGGGGAAAGGTGACATCTTGCAGGCTCTCAGCCAGTGACGCAGGACGGTGACGATGGAAACCTCCCCACACACCTCCCCAGGCTGAGGACTGGGAAACCCAACTGGCCCAGCCTGTTCCGTTCTTGGGAGACTTGGCCAAGCACCAGGAGTGGGGTTTAGTGGCGTAGCCTTCTGTGCCCACTGTCACTCACCCAGCATGTTGGTCGGCATGCCCAGGAGGGTGTGCATCAGGTCGTGGACTTCCCGGTACCGCTGGATCACATACGCCAGCTCCTCATCATCAACGAACTTGGGCGGCATCCTGGTGTCCGGAGAAACCTTCTGCAAATCCAAAGAGATTCAATTCAGCTGCCTCCAAAACTCAGGTTTCTGGTCTCATTCTTTAATGCACAGCAATACATGGTCCCCTCCACCAGCACATTTCCCAGGTCCAATGACAGGGGTCAGTGTCACTTACATCGATGAAATCCAGGGACTGTGCAGCACTGGTGACAAATCCAGCATCGTCCAACACCCTCATTCCACCCCCCAACTCCCTCCCATTCCCAGAGGGTTCCCCACAGGTTCCTCCATGGATCCAATCTCCCTCTAAAAGCACATCCATGCTCCCAGCACAGGGACTAACCACAGCCATTTGCACCCTGAGAAACCCCACACTCACATTGTCCTCCAAGAAGCGGACGTACTCTCGGCCCAGTGTGCCATCCGGCAGCCCCCGCAGCCTGCCCATGTCCAGGGTGGAGAGACGGATGCGAGGACGTTCCCTAAAAGCAAAAGACAGGTCAGTGAGTCTCCCAGGGAAACACACAGCTGGAGTCCTGGAGAAAAGGTGCCCCTGGAAGCCCCCATCCCCTGCCTTTGCTCTTCCCAGGCATTTTCCTTGCACAGATCCTGACTGCTCCCTGCAGGGATAGCACCATCCTTATTTTGGTTGCTGATGCTGGGACACAACTTGCTTAAAGGATCTACCTGAAGCCTCAGCAATAAAAGACCTCTCATCTTGCACTCCCATAAAACTCTGGTTGGGAAAATACCAGTGTTGTCCACGCTGAAATAGGGTTGCGCTGCTGGCCAGGCACAGCCCCCAGCAACAGCCAGCCCTGGAGAGCAGAGCTCTTTAGTGTCCCTGCAAAACAGCCAGAGCTTCAAAGGAACAACCAGAAAAAGGGGAGGGAATCTGTTCTAAACACAGGATCAATCTGTCTCCTGCTCAGGCTTTCACCGCCAGCCACGTGGTAGCCATGCACAGAAAGGTCTCCTCTCCAGGTTGCTGGCAAAGAGGTGCCCTACAGCCCTGGAACTAAACAAAAGCCCTTTTATTTCTATGCACAGGATAAATTCTTCCCATGATAAAAGTGGATCCAGGCGTGGAGGTGCCAGGGAGATAACCAGGACTCGCACCAGCTTTACCCAGGCTGCAGATGCTTTCTTGTGTATTTGGTGCCAAAGGGACTTCAGCAGCTTGGAGGATTAAGAAAAGCCACTTGTGTGCACAAACTGGACCACTGGAAATCCCTGCAATACCATGGGGCAAGGTTCAGGTGGGGACCTCTCTCCCCAGCCCTCAGTGCCTTTGCTGTCCCCTCTGCCTGGGCAGTTCCTCTGGGGCTCAGACCCATCCTGGTGCTCTGCTTCCTTTGCCAAGTCAGCATCTGGAGCCAGGACCTGGCTGCTCTGCACAAACCTGCAGCAAAAAGCAGTTTTTCCCCAGTCCCTTCATGGCGCAACCCAAACACAAGCAGCAGGCGTGACACGTAATGAGGAGCAGGGAGAAGGCAAGTAAATAAGCGCTAAGATCTTGGTTAATAAGAGACTCATTAAGTCCCTCCTGGTCCTCAGCCTTGCTGCACTTGACAAGTCCCTATAGACACAGAAGGAAAAGTGATCAAATCTTGACAAGACAAGAGAAATGGCCTCATTTCACAGCTTGGGGACATGCTGCAGGCACCAGGAAAGAAAATACAGAGGTGTCTAAGGAGGAGGCAGACCAGTGGAGACAGAGCTTCCAATGCCAGGAGACACAGCAGCAGGCGCAGGGAGAAATCCGTGCACGTGGTGGCTTTATATTGCTGCTGAGGAGTTATGAAAACCCACCACATCCACAGATTTCTCCCCTGTGCCTGGCTTGCGTTGGCACCTGCCAGTTCCAGCAGCAAAGCAGAACAGACAGACAGACAGACGGCAGCGCTGGAAACAGGGCTGGGCCCAGCCGCTGCTGTGCTCCCGCCTTTAAACTTGCCAAAAGGCTCTTGTGATCGTTAAAAATAAAGTAAAAATAAACAGCCTGGAGGGTTAGGGCTAACTAACCGCCTGTGCTGCTTTCAGGGTGGGAAGCACAGGGCTCTCCCTTCATGGGGCCCATGGAATGTGCTTGTCCTCCTGCCTCCCTCCCCACCATGACCCACCCGGCGAGGGACGGGGGGAGGATGCGGGGGGACGCACTGGAGGATGCGGTAACCTTCAGGGTGGTTTTTCATCTTGTCTCTCAAGCTGGGCAGGGCAAGGCAGCCTGTGGTCTCCCCGAGGACTGCCACCATGTCTGGAAGAGAGACCAGAGAATGACCCAAGAGTGATTTTCACAATACCTGGCTGTCCTCAGCGGGCAGGTGAGGAAATGGGGCAACAACCCCCTTGGCCAGGAGCAAGCAGGAAGCCTGTGGCAAGGCAGGAAACCATGGATTTTCAGCCTTAGGGCTGCTTTGCCCTGGTGTCACCCACAGGGAGGGACATCGGAGCAGGTGTGAGGTCTGGGGGACCAAAGAGGAAGGAGACGGTGGTGGATGGCATCCCAGGCGATCAGGAGATGACAGTGGGTGTTTGGGCTTCCTCACCCCATCCCTCCCACAGCTTCCTGCCCAGGGCCAAATCTCAGCCCTGCACTTGCCCCCTTACCCATCGGGAGGAGACATTAAGCCCCCTGACAAGCTNTGGGGAAGGAGGACCTGCCCGCAGCAGCCGGACCCCCGCCCGCCGCAGCAGCAGCACCACCGGCACCATCGTGTCCCCCCCTCCCCGCCGCCGCCTGCCCCGGAAGCTCCGGTNCACTTGCCCCCTTACCCATCGGGAGGAGACATTAAGCCCCCTGACAAGCTCCCAGGAGATACGGGGCAGGATTTGTGAGACGTTAATGGGAACCCTGGGTGGCGGGAGCCCCCCTCCCCCGGGCTTACCGTGTCTGTAGGGGTCATACAGAGCCATGCAGGCCGAGCCGGCGGCCAGCAGCACCTTCTGCAGCGGGCTGGTGGGGATGTGCCCGGGGTACAGCTGGTAGCACCCTTCCCCTTCCTCCTCCACCTCCTCCTCCTCCTCCTCGCCATGTCCCTGCGGCTGGGCGCTGCTCAGGGGGGCTCTACCTGCCGGGAACAGGGAGGTGAGAGACCGGACGGGCACCGAAACAGGCCGGGG
>VXBW01004298.1:146418-192040 GCA_013400375.1 Thinocorus orbignyianus
CTGAACGCTGCCCCAGGCCGCCCACCGAGGCAGCACGTCCGATTCCTGCCCGCCTCGGCCGGGGACGATGGAAGGGTCACCGGGTTGGTGGCCACCAAGGTGCCCGTGCTGGCCGACCACCCCCTCGGTAAGGGTGGAAGCCCCGGGAGTAATGTGACCCCCACCATGGCAGTGGGACTCACGAGGGTGATGGGACCTCCGGGATGGTGGCACTCCTGGGGGTGATGGGAGCTCCAGGCTGGTGGCATTCCCTGGGGGTGATGCGACCTCTGGGCTGGTGGCACCCCCGGGAGTGATAGCACGCTTGGGGTGGTGGCACTCCCGGGGGTGATGGCACCTCCAGGCTGGTGGCACCCCCGGGAGTGATAGCACGCTTGGGGTGGTGGCACTCCCGGGGGTGATGGGACCTCCGGGCTGGTGGCACTCCGGGGGGTGATGGCACGCTTGGGGTGGTGGGACCCCAGCGGTAATGGGGTCCCTGGGGTGGTGGGATCGCCAGGAGTGAGGGGAGCCCTGAGCGGGTGCTGCAGACCGACCCTGATGCTGTCTCTGTTGCAGTCCGGGGTCCGCGGTTCAGGCATCTGAAGATCGGAGCAGGTCACCGGCTGGACGTGAAGGCCTCGGGAGTCTTCGGTGGGTCTTGTCCCAGAGCAGCAGCGTGTCCCACCAGCTCCCCTGTGGGAGAAAGCGGTGAACACAGCAGTACCCCTGGGTCTCATAGCCCCGCTGGGAGTATAGATGCTGAAACAGAAGGAATGATCCAATGTGACACTGGCAATGCAAGGAGATGGGAGCAACCCTTTAGGCCCAGCACACCCAGCTTTGCTGTGAGACACCCCGCTCCTGCCCGTGACAGCGTCCATGATCTGCCACGTAACCCCCTATCTCTGCTCCACCATGAACTGGCTTCACCATGGCCGGCATCGCTAATTATTTGCCCAGAAGCACCCGAGTGGAAAAAGCTGGGGAAATCTAACAGCCCTAGTTATGGGTTTGTCATAGTTTTAATGAATGCAGTAATTTGGGGGGCTAATTGCACTCCTCAGACATGACTTCTAAGGAAAGATGGTCCTGTCCAGAGGGGGAGAAAAATAGGGTGGGCGTGCAGTGCTCATCAGTAACTTCCCATGTGGCTGAATAACCCATTCCCCATCTCCTGTGTTTCAGTGCTTGGTATAGGCCACGGGAACAAGCTGCTCACTGACCTGTACAACTGCCACCTGACCAAGGTAGGTGATGGCTCCAAAGGGCCCCAGAACGTCTGAGTGCAGCCTCACACTTGATTCATGGAATTGTCAGAGTTGGGAGGGACCTCTAGAGACCATCCTGCTAAAGCAGGGTTGCCCAGAGCACAGCACTCAGGACGGCATCCAGGCAGGGCTTGAATGCCTCCAGAGAAGGGGACTCCTGGGCAGCCTCTACCAGGGCTCTGCCACCCTCACCCCAAAGAAGCTTTTCCTCATATTCCAATGGAACTTCCCATGTTCCAGCTTGTGCCGGTTGCCCCTTGTCCTGTCTCCAGGAACCACTGAAAAGATTCTGGCTTCACCCTCCTTCAACCCACCCTTCAGATACTTACAAGCATTAATAAGGTCTCCCCTCAGCCTTTTCTTCTCCAGGCTGAAGAGTCCCAGCTCTCTCAGCCTTTCCTTGTAGGGGAGATTCTCCAATCCCTTGATCATCTCTGTTGCCCTGTGCTGGACTCTCTCCAGTAGTTCCCCATCTCTCCTGAACTGGGGAGCCCAGAACTGGATGCAGCATTCCAGTTGTGGCCTCACCAGTGCAGAGCAGAGTGGGAGAATGACCTCTCTCCACCTGCTGGCCACACTCTTCCCTGCACAGCCCAGGATCCCTTTGGCTCTCTTGGTGAGGAGGGCACATTTTTGGCTCACGGATGGTTTACTGTATACCTTGGTGCCCCGGGCTGGCCTTGTGGCAGTGATTCTGCTTCCAAGTCTCACATCTCTCTTTTGAGAGCTTCTCAGGCTCTAGAGGTTTGTCCTTCATGTAAGCATCTGCACGTGGCCCGATGAGCAGAGGATGCTCCTGTCTTTTTGTGCAACATCACCGTAGCCTGCGTTTCCTCACAGAATATTGCTTCTCAGTTGCCTGGAGTATTTCTTTGATAAACAGCATTTTTTTTACCCTTCTTCAAGGCTTACACTGTTGGTGGGCTGTTTGGTAAAGCCACTGATGACTTCTCCGACACAGGGAAGCTAGTAGAGAAGACGACATTTGGTAAGAAAATGAATTGATGTGTGTTTTTTTTTTTTACAAAACCAAACCCAGAACACCAAAGAATCAGCATGCTCACTGTAAAGCATTTAACCTGGAAAATTATGCCTTGCACGCTTTCTAGTCATTATTTTTACGTGGCCCACGCACAATCCTGACATCATAGTCCACCTGCTCTAAATACAACCACAATATCTACAAAGCCAGTACAAGTCCTGGTGAGGATGGTTGTTGCTGGGTTGGGTGGGCCCCCAGAGCTCTCTGTAAATCATACCTGGAGAGAGCAGTTAGAGGCTTTCATTGCATGAGACTCTTCGGACACCTGGGTAAGACAGACTGGAGCCAACAACCTGAAATCAGTTAGGCAAAATGACTCTTCCCTGGGCTCTTCAGCCGGGAGAAGTGACTGCTCTCTCAGCAGTTCTCATCAGCCCATTTGGATGAGACCGTCTGCCAAAGGGACAGTAATGCCCTGGTGGCACAGATCAGGCCACTGTCTCTTTCCCGGTTCTGGATAGATAATTGAGGCTTTGTTTCTGCCTTAATGTTTGCAGATCATATCACAAGGGAGAAGCTGGAACGGATTCTCGCTGTCATTCAAGGAACAAACCATAAGGCCCTGCTGATGTACGTATCCAGGGGGGAAATGCAGCTGACCCAATCTGACTGCCATTTGCTGGTCTTAAAAGCAGATGAGATGATTTTGTTTGCCATAACTCTTTAAAGGCTAGAGGACTAGACAGGAACAGACACAAGTTCCTCTGAGTGTCTTCTGGTGAGAGGTTGCAGTTAAGTGTCCCTTCTATCCTGGAATCTCCAGCTATTTTAGGACCTATTAGCTACATTAGGACCTACAAAAATATCTTGTAGACGTGACCAAGTACCTCCCTCCCAAACCGTGCTACACTATTGGCAGTACACATGCCATAGCATTAAAATATATCCAAAGACTCAACACGTGGGCAGTTTTAAGAGTAAAAATTGCTGCTCTGCTTTATTGGGGAGTGGAGATATTTTGAATCCCATTGAAGAGAAGCACTAACTGTCTGCTCTGCTTCCTTATTTTCTCTTTCCAGGTATTCTAACATCGATATGAA
Organism: Thinocorus orbignyianus; assembly: GCA_013400375.1. Lineage (NCBI taxonomy): Eukaryota > Metazoa > Chordata > Aves > Ciconiiformes > Thinocoridae > Thinocorus > Thinocorus orbignyianus. Next base: position 149,751 of record VXBW01004298.1, read on the forward strand.
AACACAAGAAGCATACGAGCTGGCTGTCAAAGGGTTGATTCGCCCCATGGGAAAAAGCCCTCCAATAATCACAGCAATCCGATGCCTCCAGTTCACACTTCCAGAATTCCAGCTAGGTAGGTCTGGGACAAACTGGGAAGACTGGGAAGTCTGAATATATATATTATGGCAAATAAGTCAGAGAATGACAGAATGATACGGGGTTGGAAGGGACCTCTGGAGATCATCTAGTCCAACCCCCTGCCAAAGCAGGTCCACCCAGAGCAGGTTGCACAGGAACGTGTCCAGGTGGGGTTTGAACGTCTCCAGAGACAGAGACTCCACCACCTCTCTGGGCAGCCTGTTCCAGGGCTCTGCTGCTCTCAAAGTGAAGAAGTTCCTCCTTGAGTTTAGATGGAACTTCTCATGTTGAAGTTTGTGCCGGTTACCTCTTGTCATGTCACTTGGCATCACTGAAAAAAGACCGGCCCCATCCTCCTGACACCCATCCTTCAGGGCAAGACCCGGAGCCCTCAGCTGCTAAATCAGCCAGCTGTGCACGTAACACACAGGTTTTTCCCTGCCAGTTCCAGATCTAAGACTGAGGCAATACAATTTGCATAATGAATACCTACAGGGGAAAATTCTTCCTTATCCCAATGTTCCAGTGTAACACATTTCAGTGTTGGGTTGGGACTTATTTTAAAGCATGGTTTGTTTTCCTGCAGCCAGTCTCCTACTCCTCACCAATTATTTGGCTTATTAAAAAGGTACCTTTTCTTACCCCCTTTGAAATACCTTCATTTCTACATTGCTGTACTGTATATAGGCTTGTTTTCTAAAACATTTGCTTTGGGAGGGTCTGGGACACCCTGCAGTATTCCAGAAAATCGTAATCCATCCGTGCTGTATCTTAAATAGTCTCTTCTACCAAAGCAGTTCTTTCGGCGTAACTATGAGTGATGTCTGGATTTACAGACAAAGTCTGAGTTTGTGTCAACGCTTTGCTGCTTCTGACAGAGTCTTTCTGTCCTTCCAGAAATCCATTGCTTGCATGAGACTCAGCAGTACCTCCGAAAAGTCGTTCATGAGATCGGTCTGGAGCTGAAATCCTCTGCCGTGTGCACGCAGGTGCGGAGAATCCGCGACGGCGTTTTCACCCTGGATGACGCTCTCCTGAGGACCCAGTGGAACCTGCAGAGCGTACAGAAGGCCATTTGGGACTGCCAGCTGAAAGTGAAAACAGAGCTGGAGAGAACATTAGGCCATCAGGATAAAAGTCTTCTGGATGAGATGGGTGCTGAGACGGGGCACGTTGCAGGCAGCTGAGTGTGGGCTACAGAGGGAACGGCCAGCAGCCATCCATGCCACACAGTGAGGCAGCCACACACTGGCAGCGTGATGGACAGCAGAAGGAAAGAGGTTAATTGCAGTTCACTTCCACCCTTTCCTTGAAATGACTTTAATCAGAGAGGCATTTTTTTTTCACTGACAGGCTGTATTATTTTTTTTTTTTTTCAGAGCATCACAAACAGTTCATTAACAGGAGTTAGCTGTGCCAAAATTCCTGGCGACTTGGGGAACATTAGGTTGCTAAGGGATATAAAAACCCATCCCCAAATTGTTCAGCAGCAGGAAACAGACAGCGTCTTACAGAGCTGTGTTCCCTTGACTGCACAGATTTGTTTGTTCCTTGCAAGCGGCAGAATAATTTATCGACTGTATGGATTTTATTTTCCCTCTGTTGTCCTGGAGTATTTTCTTTCCATTTGTCCTGCTTTCTGACAAGGAAGAGCTCAAAATCAGGCTAAAAGAGGGGCGTACAGGGCAGAACAGAGCTTACACAAAGCAACGTGAGGGAGTGGTTATATCCAGAGTAGGTACGTGATGAGGAGAGTGCCTTGTGATAGGCACTGGTGCATAAAATACACAAGAAATAAAACTGGAAGTGACCTAAAGGGAAGAGGCTGGTGTTCGGCTCAGTTCTCACCCACGAGTGCAATGACTCATTAAAAAAAAAAGAGCATGATGGGGGTTTGTTTATTGTTTGCTTTTTTCCTCTCCCTAAGGAACCAAGGCTGGCTGGGGGGTCTGTGGTGTCCTGCTGCACAGCAGCTCCACGCAGACAGCATGTCCTCCCCTTCAGTGAGACTGTGAGCTCTGTAATGCCTTTTGTTCTCGGTTAGCTCCTTACAGCTGGGTCTGACTTAGCAGAAATACACTTTCTAAATTTAAATTAAAAAAAACCCTGAAGTTACCCTTACATTTATTGCACTCAATATTTTTCCAGCTATACATTTAGCTAGTAAGTTCAGAGATTTATTTATAGAAAGCAGATTTGTTCTGTTCCTTTTTTGGCTTTGGACTAAAGCCAGCATATTCCATCCTCCAGATAGCCCGTAAGGTACAAGAAGTAACTGGGAGGAGCAATAAGAGGGGGCTGTGATGAAGGAGTGGGTGGCAGAGTCCAGTCTTGTCCTAAAGCACCCCAGGAGTCATTAACCTAGAGCCTGGAATCCTTTCAGTTCTGGGTTTCCCTGCTCTGCACAGAGCAGTGGAGCGGAGCTGCCACCACGCGGCACGTCACCGAGCCAGCTGCAGAGCCGCAGGACTCCCCAAGGACAGCTCACTCCTACCTCAGCTGGTTGGTTCCGTGCACATCCATCCTCCGAGGACGGGGGACAGGGCACCTTCCTCAGACCGCCAAATGAAGCATATCCCGGGGCTGCGGAAGCACGAGTTCTGGAGCTGGGCAGAACACTTGTACAGCTAGAGCGGCGAGATTTTAATGCTAGTGCTCCTGCAAGGAGAAAACAGACTTCTCAGTCCTTAAATAACCTTCAGTAACTTCAGTAATGGAATAGACTTCATCCCCCACGGCTTACATCTAACACAAACCAAAGGAATTTCTGTACCTACTTCCCTATTGCAAAAAAAAAAAACCCAAAACCATTTCCAGTTGCGTGTGCCGCTGCTAGACTAATGTTTTGGTGGAAACACTCCAGGACAAACCAGTTCTTCCACACAAAAAATATCAGCCAAAAGAGCAACGTGGGTTTTGATAATAAAGTTAGCATCTCCCAGTTTTTACTTTCTTGTTGCTTTTTTCCTCCCCTTAAAACTACTCCAAAACACAGTTTTTCCCACTTGGCAAGAGGGGGTTTATGGTGGGGAGGATGCGCCTGTAACCACACCCATGAGAGCCCATTCTTACATGGCCATGTAAATGCCCTCCAGAGAAGCAGAGCTGCACATCAGCAGGGAGTTGTTGGAATTAATCACAGAACACAGCTATTTTCTGTGTTTTAGAGCCCTCCCCGTGGCTTTTGTGGCAAAACAAGATACTTACTAGCGGTGCTTCTGTGCCAGGTCCAGACCCAAGAGCACAGAAACAATTCTCAGCTCTCAGCAGCAGCCTTATGACAGTTTTCTGGTTTCCAAACACTACAAAGAGATTCGTTTGATTCAAATTTGGAAATAAGGAGCAGACTGCAGCACAGGCCTGGCACGGTGGGGTGGGGAAACTCACTGGCAAGAAGGTCAGAAGTAGAAAGGGGCAGGAGGACATCAAGCTTGAGTGAAAAAGGGACAATGATACGCAGTCAGCGGAGCACTTCATCACCCAGAACTGCACGAAGCAGCCAAATTTAGGCTGTAGGGTCACCCCCAGTCCCTGACACAGGAACACTCGTGCGTTCAACATAACTCTGGGTTTAGGACACCGCTCACTTTCACAGTGACTCTGCATTTAGAAGACAGTAAAGGTAACCCAGCGCCTCCCCAGTGCTGGGCGGTGCTCCCACACTGTCTCCATTAAGCCCTCAGAAAAACATTTGAATAACAGATGTTACAGTTGTCTCAGAGCACGGTTTACATCAACCCAGGAACAAATTCTTAAAGTTTTATAAGTTCTTACACTGAATTACTGAGAAATGCGAGAGCTGCTTTATTCAGACTGGACAGTTCAACACAACTTCATATTTTACCATTTACTACAGAAATGATACAAAACCTCTAGATACCAGAGCAGTTAAATACAAAAATGCAGAACACCCAGATTTACCCACGTTTGATCATGGAACAAAACAAAAGCCCCAAACCACCATAACTTCAGTCTTCTTCCCTCCCTGCCTCTAAGGGTTTCTTTCTTTTCTTTCAAAGCAGCTATTACATTGCACACTCGTATTCCCTCACCTCCTCTATCCATTCAGTATCCAAATAACTCCTGGATGTTGCAGAGAAGCAAGGGCTCCCTGCAATGTCTTAACATCAACCCAAATTACAACCTTTCCAATAAAAAATAAAAATACAGTCAATCAGGTAGTGGACAAAATTCTGCAAAGTCCTACATCCCTTTCCCACAAGCAGGAAACAGTTGATACATTCAACAACTTTCATGTTCCAAAGCTTCCTGACAATACAGCTGTTAACCCACACTCTGTTGCAATCCCACATAGTTATTTCCGAAGCCACCTTACACCAGTTCTAAACCACTGTGACACCAAGCAAAAGGGCCCAGTGACAGCCATTGTTGCAGAATGTGGCAGTCTTCAGGTCCAAGACTAGTCACTAAGCTCCAGATCATATTCAGGGTAGAGCTGCTTTGTAGTAACCCCTCGGATAACAGCTAAAAAAGAAAGAAATACCATTGTTTTCATTAAACAAAGATCAGATCGTTCAATAGAATTTGTGTTTTCCTCCCAGTAGCCCCTAATTATTCCATAGAACCTCCCATAGCCAAGAAACCAATCAAAGGTTTCACAGCTCTGCTCCCCGCTTGTCTCAACACTTTTCTATTTATAAGGACAGGAAGAGCAAAACTGACAAGAATTAATACTTGGTAATTCATAACACAGACTAAAATACTGGTAAATAACAATCATTTCACTTGTTTGGTTCTAGAAACATCCCAAGAAAATAATGACAGAAGCATTTGCGCTTGCACTCGTGCTTGCGTAACTGGGAGGCTCGGATTGGGAGGTTCAGACTGGATATTAGGAAAAATTTTTTACACAGAAAGGGTTCTTAAACCTTGGAATGGGCTGCCATTGGGAAGTGGCTGAGGCACCATCCCTGGAGTTATTTTAAAGACAGGCTGACGTCGTGCTTAGTGACATGGTTTAGTGATGGTTTTTTATCAGAGGTTGATGGTTGGACTAGATGATCTTAAAGGGTTCCTTCCAACCTAGACAACTCTATGGTTGGCTAAGAAGTTCTTCAGCAGCTTTCCCCTTCCTTACCCAGCTTCCCGAGCAGCATCTGTCCAGCATCTTTAATATCATTATACTCATGGAGCAGAGAGATGTGCTTCTCCAGCTCCTCCAGGCTGTAGCCTCTGTAACAATAAAGGCAGAAAGGTCAAAAATGACAGAGCGGGATTCCTGCTGCTGCTGCTGCAGAGCAAGTGCTGCCACTGCTGACTGAGCATGGCAAGGGTATTCGAGACGCACAAGCCCGGCACATCAAAAGCAGAATCTGAAGGCAGCAAGTATATTTGTGGCATGTCATAAACATGAAAGCTACAAAAAAAAAATAAAAAAAAAATCAGCAAATGCTCGTTTTGAGGGTTTTTTGCCATATCAAGACTTATTAAAAAAAGCCCCAAAAGAATCCAGCCCCTGTATTCTCAGAATCAAATAGGAACAGGAAAACAGGAATAGGCTGTGGTGAATTCCATTTGTGTGTCTCTAATCTGTAGCTAAGTAAAAAATAAATTAAGAAGGTCTGTTTATCCTTGAGGACAAACCCCTCCCAGGATTTGGAACAGCCTTTGCTGTGCTACCATCTCCCTTTCATGCACTACACATTACTTTAGAAAATATCACGCCTTCACAACCAATAACCCACGGAGATTCCCTCTCTTTAAAAAGGAAGCAGCAATTCCATCTCAGAACAGTTGCTAATAAGCAACTGCCACAGTGTGTCACAAGAAACCACAACAAAACAGTTGTGCTGCCCTGTATGTGGCACCCATCGTGCCAAAGCGTTCTGCAGAGCACTTGCTTGCCTGGAAGACACCTCTGCTCCTCAAACACAAAGGTTTGAGCCACTTGCCTCAGATGCAAAGCAAGTGAATATTTGATCAAGATGGAACAAAAAAATCAAAATGTTTTATTCGGGACTGAATTTCACAGGTCACACAAGTCATGATCTCAATTTTAATTGTCCCATGAACAAGCTCTTCCTGTAACACAACATGTTCTGTCAAAATGCTTAAAATTATTTATTCCTAGTTTACACGTAATTCAACAGCATCAGAGATGAAGTTAAAATGTGTTTATCCAAACTCCCAGTAAAACTTGTTTTGCTTTACCGAACAAACCAGAAAGAACTCCCACATCTTCAACAGGTTCCATAACTCAAAAAACCACTACAATCAACATTGCATAGCACCATGATAAGTGTCATCATTAAAGGTTAGCTTTTAGCTCTAATTCCTGGACCATATTTTGTTTTAAAATCAAAAATAACATCACAGCTTGTCAAGGACGTACTCAGACAACAATTGTGCAATTTCCTGGTCCAGAGCAAGGTCTTTTTGTCTCAGCTCTTCAATTTCATATCGCAGGGCTTCTTTGTTGGTTCCATGAGGTTGGCAGGACCTTGGAGATGGGATCTGCAGAGCACAGAAGCCATTAAACACAGATTATCTAAGCCCTGGATAAGATGCTGCAGCGCTGGAGGGCACTGATCAGAACATACTCTGTGTCACTGGATAAAGAAGGAAAAAAACACCTCTGGGGTGGGGATGGGGGGAAGCTCAGGTAAAATATTTGTCAGTTTATGTAACATCAGCCTGCTCCAGATCATATTCGACAGCATTTTGTAGATTTACAGTGTAAAGTGAAACTAAAAAAAATCAACACTCCCCCCTCCCCCCTACAATTTGGCTTTTAAGGGAAGGTCCCAGGACGGTGCAGCGGCAAACACCGGGGGCGGTGGGGACTCGGGCAACTTCATCCTCCATGAAAATCACACCCCGCCGGGCCGGGCAGGGCTGCCGGGGGACACGGCCCGTCCCCGGGGGGAGCCGCCGAGCAGGGCCCACCTCCCCACCCCCGAGCCCGGGCGGGGACTCACCGGTGACTTGAAGCCGGCCGCGCCGCTCCGCCGGCCGCCACCGGGAGCCCTGGCAAAGCAGAGGGGATGTCGCGTCAGGGGCGGGGCCGGGCCGAGCCGAACCAAGCCGCCTCAGCGGAGACAGGGGAGCGAGGGAAAGGAGGAGGGGCACGGGGGAACCGGAGCCTACCTCCGCGGCGGGGCCGGTGAACGGCGGAGCAGGCTGCGGCCCCCGGTCGGCGGTGTACCCTCAGCCAGGGCTGCCGCCTCCCGCCGCGGGGCACGCCGGGAGCAGGCAACCTGGCGCGGTGCACACAGGGAGTTGTAGTCCTGCCACCTCCGCAGGGGAGCGTCGGGAGTTGTAGTTCTTCCCTCACAGGGCCCGGCCTGGAGGACAGCCTTCTACTTGTGAAGCTGCAAGTGGTACAGGATGTAATTATTCCCATTACCACCATCCAGGTGATGACACCTTCCAAAAGATGTCTCAGAGCTGCCCCAGCCCTGGAGCTGGAGCTGGGACGGGGTCTCAAGGGGAGCTCTGGCTCCCCGTGGGGTCACCCATAGAATCATAGAATGCCATTATATATTACAGATATGTTTCTATAGGGGAAAATCTGCTCCCAGCTGAGCCACCGGCTGCCCCACGCGCCCTGTCGACCCAGAGGAAGCGCTCGCTGAGGGGCCAGTGCAGGTCCCAGGCGTGTGGCCACAGCTGGCTGTGATGGTCCGAGGAACCCACCACAATTTATCACTGTTCAGACAATTATTCTCTCACCCAATGAGCCCTCCCCACCTGGGAGGGGAAATTGGGGAAAACCAAGGAAACCTGAGGGTTGAAATATTAATAGATCTAATAGGGTAGGGCTAAAGAATGAACATTAATAACACTGAAGACCCAGTATTGATCCCAGCACTGATATGAAGCGTACAAGGAGCGTTCCCAGCCTGTTTTGACCCCGAAGCCGCGCACTCCCTGCAGGGACAGCCCATGGGGGACACTGCGGGCGCTGCGGCTTCAGGACGAAGGGACGAGCTCAGCTCCTGGCACCAGGGCAAGGAGTTCTCTGGATCGTCAGCCACAGAGCTCCTCAGCAAACTTCTAATTTATATTGAATGTGACATTCATGGTATGAAATAACCCTGTTGGCAGCTCAGGTCAAGTGCCCGGGTCTCGCTCCTCCTTGTCCCTGCACCTGGAGACCTCCAGGACACTGAGACCTTGGAACTCCCACCCCAGAGCTGGCTCTGGAGCAAATATTTTCACCAATTCCGACACCAGAGTCTTCTCAAAGCACAGCTTTCCTAAGCATTGAAAAATCAGTCACTCAAACCAGGTCACCTTCCAAGGTGCCGCCACCACCGCCTGGACACGCAGAGGTGACTCCCCGTAGCATTCCCTGTGCTGGCCACCGCGGCTGGCGCTTGGAAGGTGAGAAGATCCGGGAAGGGGATCAGAGACCGGCGACACCCGACGCCACTTCAAAGGCAGCGCTGAGGCGGCGGCGAACGACCCGCCGGTGCGGGGCGGCAGGACGCGCCCTGCGCAGGCGGGGGCCGCCCGTCCCGCTCCCCGCCCCGGTCCTCAGCCGGGGCTNAAAGGCCAGGCCGGGGCAGCCGCGGTGCCGAGGGGGCTGCCCGCCCCGCTTCGGTTGTTTTCCTTCCTCCCTCGCTTTTTCCTCTTTATTTTATTTTATTCTATTTTTTTTTCCTGCCGGGGAGGCTCGGCCCAGCCCGTCCCGGCGGGGTGCACCGCTGTGTCAAAGTCATAGGAACGGGAAAGTGTCCTGGAGCAAGCAGTTCAGGCTTCCATTTTGAAATCCTCCCAATAATGGGATCCTTGTTATTATTTCTTTCTTTTTTTTCTTTTGTTTTTTCGTTTTCTTTTCCCCCACCAAGCCGCAGCTCTGCCCCTGGTGCGGCAGGGAGGCGTGTCTGTGGGAGATGGCTGGGGGGCTGCTGGAAGTTCTATTGAGGTGTAAGCGCCCGGGACACCCCGGGTTTGGGTCTGGGTGTTTGCTAACACACACAAGGACGCCAGAAAACCTGGCAGGATTCAAGTTACAGCTTATCAGGCTGGCTTTTCCTGGGTGAAACGGATAAGATTTAAAAATCAGTTGTAGATTGTTTCTCCCCCCGAGTTCGCAGTTGTTACTACAGGCATCTGTATTAGCATGTTAGCTGTCTTGTCATTTTCCATCTTACAGTCTTTCACAGAGTGGAAGATCTTACCATCAGGCACTGCTTTGTCACTTTGCACTTGGGATTAATTGCCCTCTATTAATTTTTCCTTACTGCTTTTAGTGTCAAATTGGTTCTGAAGAATCGTAGAATGGTTAGAGTTGGAAGGGACCTTAAAGATCATCGAGTTCCAACGCCCCTGCCATGGGGGGTTACACATTAGCTGTATACAGAAGTTGAACGTTTACAGCTCTGAGCCTCTTGACATAAACCCATCACTAATTCTTATTTTAGGCTTCTCTGGACTTGTTTTGATTTTTATTTTTTTCCCCCAGAGGGACACTCTTTGGAGATTGTTTCTCTTGTTCTTACTCTTGATCTGTCCTTTTACCCAGTGGAGTTTGGTTGTGGGTTTTTTTGACATGCTCATAGAAGGCATATTCTCTTTGTACTTCAGATTATTCTTTTTCTTTTTCACAGCTGAAGGAATATCAGCAGAAGAATAGCCCTGGAGCAACTGCAGGAACCAAGAAAAAACGCAAAACTAAAGAAGGCAGTAGACCTGAGACTCCCACCAACGATGACCAGCAGCCTCCAGAGAACGTGAGTGTCTCATTCTTTCTTTGAAACCCATTTCTTTTTTGGTTTCTGAAACAACACGACCAGAGCTGGGAAAGGGTTGTGCTGGTGCAATAAATGAAAGGTGTAGATGTCTGTAGCGAGCACGCTGCTGCAGTGAGCACCACCTCTCCTGGAAGGTGGACGCTAGAGCCAGGGTATGTACCGAAAGCGGTGTCTCATCATACACCCTGTTGTGCAGCCCTGGGTGTGTCCAGAGCTGCTGTTTTGAGGTGTGTGCTCCTAACGAGCTGGAGGATGCCGGTTTCTTTGGCTGCCTTTGATTGACGTTTTCTCTCTGTCCTTTTCTGAGCCGTTTCTCTTTCCCCTTTTCTTTCGCCTCCTTTAGATTCAGAACATTCTGAAGGTGCTGGTGTCAGACCTTAACCGCTCCAATGGGGTAGCCATACCCTCATTGGACAAGAGGAAGGTGAGGCAGTGCTCGTGTCCCTCGCAGTGGCTCGCTCTCCCTACTGCATGCTTCGGGTTCTGGTCACACTCACTTCCATTTTTTGGATAGAGCCTTGTCCTGACGTATCCACTCTCAGTTGCTTGAGTTTTGTTGCCCTTTTTATTAACATGAAGCTGTTTGTTAACATGCATTCCCATTGCTCGTAAGTGCTCGTTTCCTGCTGGTTTATGTCAAACTTAACATGTGAGAAAGTGAACCTTGTCAAAGACACTTCCTTGGGATGGTCGAGCTTTGAGGAAATCCAGGAATTTGGGGTTGGGCAGTTAACTGAACTGCAGTAGAAGAGGTGATGTTTTCTTTGGCTGTATTCCTGTTTTGGGTGTCATTGCCTTAGTTCTTAGAGCCTTGGTTCTGAAGGGCTCATCTCCAGGAAAGCAGCTGCCCCCAGTAAACTCTCCAGTTATTCCAGCCAACCCATTTTATGACAGGCGATGACACACACAGGTGATGTACAGTCTGGCAAGTACCATGGGTTTAAGTATGTTGAAGCTTGAAGTCAGATACTTCAGGTCAAGCATTTACAGTCTTTAGCGTCTTCATGTTCCCTAGGTTCTGAAGAGGAGAGGGCAGGAAGCACACCAGTGAGCAACAGAAATGTGTTAAGAGCAAATGCAAACAAATAGTCTTTTTAAAAACATTATTTTCAGACAGTTTATTTAAATAAAACTCAAATTGTTATAAAAACTCAGGGAAGTCACACTTTGGAAGTCAACTTCTAGTTCTGTTATACCAAAGCTCTGCTTTTCATTTTCACTTGCATCATTTTGGTAGGTTTTTTCGTTGCCATTGTTTCAATCTAGTTGTTATAAAGTAACTCATTATTATATTTTCTGCATGTCCCTGTATCTCCAGCAATAAATATAACTAGAGCAGTCACCCGGGGTACCACGTAGATGCAGCAGAAGGAGGAATGGAGTTCACTCTGAATTGCCTTTGTATCCCATTTCTCCTTTTTGGTGTGTGATAATACAGCAGCTCTTCTGTCCAACGCACAAAGAACAGCAGAAAGTTCCTCCACCTGGACCTTATATGTGTAGGTTGATAATCAGTAGAACTTGAGTGACACAAAGACTTACTGCAGGCCATGAGGGTACTGGATGTGCCTGTCTAGCAGCAAAAGGCATGTTTTCATTGAAGTTTCACTGTTGTCATGGGGAGTATTTTCACTTAATACTTGTAAGCTCCGTGTAGATTAGATCTCAGAAGAAGAGAGTTTTACATTGGAGGGGGAGATGAAGATGGGTGGTCCATCGCTGTTGCTGAGATGGGTTTGGTCTTGCAGGGAAGGCTTGCCTGTGTCTACACTTTTAGTCCTGTTCTGAAAATGGAGAATTTGTTACTTCTATTCATTCTTGTTTTCCCATTTTTTGTTCTGCTTCTTTGGCATGGAGGGATATATTTTGATCTCATTGGCTGTTATGGAATTTGTGGATTATCGTGTCTTGGGTTTTAGGAATAATTTGAAAACTAATCTTTAATTGGAATAGGTAATGAAAGAAAGATTTCTCTTTCCAGTTGCCATCTTGTAAAAATCCTGAGTCAGGAAAATGCTGTTCAGAAACTCACTTGATGCTGATAGGGCAGAAAAGCTGATCATTAGCATCTGAGCTGCTGCTGTTGGTGTCTTAATGTGAGGCAGAGCCCTCCCATCTCACCCACTTCAGCTTTCTTGGCTGGGAAACACAGAAAACCCAACAAAATAGGAGGCTTTGTGTGAAAGCAAATGGATTCTATATGCTAAACTGAGCAGAATTACAAACTTTTTACTTGACATTATTAGGACTTAGACTGGAAATTAGAAGATAATTGCTTTGCTCCTAACTCTTTCCAACAAATTCAGCTGCTCAAATAGTTTTTGGCATTTTTAAAATTCAATTCAAAACTGCTTATTGTGGAGCAAGAAGTTCTCATGGTTACGGCCAGTTACTGGTTTTTGCATCTTGAATTTTTAAGCAAAAATAATGTCATGATCAGAAAAATGAAGGAAGATATCCCTTCTGTCTGTCTGATATTCTATATAAATGAATGTCTGAATCAATAAAGGTGAAGTAACCTATAGCTGGAGGAAGTAAGGGAGCTCCTGACCTTCCTTACATATATTGCTCCTAGAGAGCACAAGTATCTGTGTCCTGCTGAAAAGAAATTGAGAAAATTCTATTTGTTTCCCTCTGCAGTCTTCCAGCTTATTGCTTTCATTATATCTGTCTCCCCTGTTACTGTATTTCCTCCTTGCTGCTTGGTTCACGAGTGAAGTGCTGAGCAGGTAAACAGGGAATGCCACGACAAAGATTTCTTGTTTCCTGCGAAGCACCAGGAAGGAAGCAACTGGAGTAAGAGGCAGCTCTTTCAGCTGGAAGAGCAGAGAGCTGCAATATATTGCTGGGGTTAAATGTTGAAAGGTTATCTGATTTGCTTTGTAAATATTGTTAAATGATGACATAGTGGAACTGGATGATGAAATAAAACAAATTGCCATAAAACACTAGAATGCTGCTCCGGGCCTCTATGGCTCTCTGATGCTGTTCAAGGTAGATGATATTGCCCACTTCAGTGTGGCTTGGTAGAGGTGTCAGCAGATGCTGTTCATCCTACCACAAGGGCTGGATGAGAACTTGCATTGCTGTCCAGAAATAGTTTTTTGGCCCTTCTATTTTCCATTTAGATTCTTGTAGTCGTGACACTCGCAGCTCCAGCAGGGCCACAGGCACCTGCTCCCAGCCCCCCTGAGTTTAGGCTGTTCATAAATGTCCCGTTTCTAAACTTGCAGCTCATGGCACACTACAAACTTCTCCGAGTTTCAGTCAGAGCGCTTGAGTTTGACTAACCCCATTTTCACGTAGTCACTAACCTGTTCTTTTTCATCTTAATTTGCACACAGAGATCCGTGTTTTCCCCAGACACATCTTGAAGGGAGTGCTTTTCAAAGCAGAGAGACCAGTGTCTGGCTTTGCCCTTGCTTGCTTTTTGGTGAATCCTTTGCAGGAAATCTAGTGTGTGAACCTGGAGTTGGGTGACGTTACTGCCCCATGTCACAGAAGCGAGTTTGACTGTGGGATGTGGGTTCTTCAGACTGGCTCTGAGAGGGCACAGGTCTGGGACAGTGTTTGTTCGTGGGTTGATGCAGTCCCCTCTTCACTCTGGGGAGAACACAGATTCCCTTCCATGTGTTTCTCAATGATTGATTGCTCACCTCTGTCTAGTTTTCACAGGCAGATCACAAGGTGATGTGTTCACATGTGTTGTCATTCATTTTGCATGAAGGCTGTAATCCCTGTGATGTGTTTTGTGACAGGCGTACTTTGACAGTGATGTTGCCACTCGTAACGCTGAACAGCTTGCTACCGATGTCCCTGTGCTCTCTAACAGCAACAGTCTACCTAGTTGTGGTTCTGTTCTGCCTGCTCCCGAGAGCATGCAGCTGACACAGGTTTGTGAATCATCATGAATATTGACATTGAACCATTAAATACTGGTTAACAATACCATGGAGTTTTTCTAAGAAAGATGATTTTTACTAGTTCAGATTTTCTCCTGTTAAAAATACTACATTCTCCACTTTTCAGCTAGTCATCATCTACTTGTCTGTGAGAGGAAAGAGAGAAATAGTGTGCATGTGCCCCAAAGCTGCTCTTTTCCTTCCCCTTCTCTCCTGTTTCATTAGCGGAAGGTGCCCTTAATAAGACAGAAGGCCTCCAGTCAGACCAATCTGCATTCCCTTTCACTGCTTCAAGATTCAGTTGAAGTTTTTCCCAGCAAAGCAAAGTGTTGGTTATACTGATAAGTAGTAACAGCAAACATAAAGCCTGTAACACTGAAGTTTCTCCATTCCGAGAAACCCAGGCTCACACCACTCAGAAAGGATGTGTAAGCCAGGACTGAGTTGGTGGTTTTATGCTCATCTTTCTTCGGGAAGCAGTAATTACAGGTGCTGTGGAACCTGAGCCCAGATGTAATCAAGTCTTTGTGACACATTCAAAGTTGTGACTCCCAGCTTCTTTTACAGGCTTGTAAATTTTTGTGTTTCAATCCACAGATTCATGAAGCTGAGGATCGTAAAAATGCTTTGGATGAGAACAGGTGAGAGCTTGTGTTTGTTCATCAAACAGCTTTACAACATGATTCCAGAGTGTCCAACAAGTTAAGTTGTTACTCCTCCCCAGTGCTGGTCTGACTGGGGCCAGTTCTCTGGGAGAAATTTTCATGGTAAGGCCTTTCTTTGTACCCAGGTCTATCTCATCAACAGAAAGTCTCCGGCAGTTGTCTGAACAACTCAATGGCCTGGTTTCTCAGGTACAGCCTTGTTTGAATCAATTTGTCCTAATAATTCTCTTGGTGTTTGATGTGGAGGCTTTAAGCAGTCAGCTCAAGAAAACACTTCTCAGTCTCAGAGGTGTCTGCAGTCATCCTACTAAACAATACAGTATTTGAGCAGTAAGAAGCAAAAAGTCCTGTTTTAGGAATGTAAAAATTCAGCAGTAGGAAGAAGAGCAGAGTGGGATGAATGAGCAGTATGTATTCATGGCAAGATGTATTCTTGATTTAGTGGAAAAGAATCTAAGTCAGTCTGCATAATTCACATCAGCTTGTCACAGGGGGAGTCTGCATCTATCCTTAGCCAGAAAAGTATGTTTTCTGTGCCTGTGTGGGGTTATTTGAAGTGAAAGGTGCTATAAGAAGTGTTATTATGACAGTCAGTTCTTACTTAATAGCGATTCGTTGCCTTGGGGAATAAAACTGACTGACTTGACTGGTTTTCTTCTAGTCTACATCGTATGTGAATGGGGAAAATGCTGTTTCTTCCACAAATATTAAGGAAATGGAAGTAAGTTGTTCTCAGTCTGTTTCTTCTTTCTTATTTGCAACTGTTGATCACTTATTGGGACTCGGTGTTTACAGCAGTGTTAATGAGACTTAATTGAACGCACAGCTCACGTACACCGCTGTCTAGTGCTGTAACTGGGGAGTTGTGATCAACAGTAGGAGGCAGGTGCCAGGGGTGTTTCCAGTTTGGGGACTGGGGATAGTCTGGCTTCCATGCAACTGCACTTATTTCTCATTCACTTTTATGTCACAATGAAGCCTTGGCAGAAATGGATAAAATATGTTCACATCCCAGCTGCTTTTGTTGAAACCATAGATTTTGTTTTGTTTGGAGAATCTGATTGTATCAAACTGTGGTAATGATTTATTTTTCTGTCCTTTTTAATTATTGCTTTTTCCCTCCCCTCCTCGTCTTCTGCTCCTTCCCTTTTCTCCTATCTGCATGTGCCCATCAGACACGTTACCAGGAGCTGGCAGTAGCCCTGGATTCCAGCAATCTAACTAACAAACAGCTCGTTACAAAGATAGAGGAATTGGTAAGAAACAATCCAACCAACCAGTTTGACATTGTCTTTGCTGCTCCTCCATGCTCTCTGGGTGTCTGCGAGGTTATGGGTTCTCTCACAGTGCCACAAGGAAGGCTGCTTACACAGCACTTGGTCAGGAACAAAACGGGCTGTATGAAAAACCAGTTAAGAGGATCAAAGTCTAAGGCCACTTGTGAATGTATTGGCTCATCTGAAGGACAAGAAATGGAGTTTTGTTGTTTCCATTTAAGCATGCTCTGTTGATCTCATCGTGCTTGCCCTGGATGATAAGCATCTTGATGAAACAGCTATTTCTGATCCTGGTTGGGATCCTTGAAACAGAATTCTGGTGCTGGCAGCAGCATGAAGACCTCCTTTTTGCAGGTGGTGATGCTGTTCTAAATATATCAGCAGAGTGGGAGCGATAGGTCTGAGAGAGAGCCTGGGGCTGGTTTCTGATCATATCCTCAGCTTCTCTTGGCACGATGAATGAACTGCTCTGTCCTGTGGCCTGCATGGATTCCCGCTGCTGCTTTTCAGCTTTAACACCGTGAGAAATGCAGCTAAGTGGACTTGTTTCAGTCTGAAAAGAGCCTTTCTTGTGTGAAATACTTTCCCTCATTTTGTTCCTCTCTCAAAGTACACTTTTCCCGATGTTCCACATTTCCCGGTGTACTCCGTGACCCCTCTTGTTTTATTTTTGGTTTTGGGTTATTTTTATTCCGTTCTGTTTACTTTTGGGCTGGGCTGCAGAGGTACCTGCTGTAGTGCACTGCCCACCCAGGATTCTCCTTGTTTGCCTGCTTTTCTCTTTGCTTTTCTGGAATGCTGTAGGTCCTTTGCTGCATTTGTGGTCTTGCTTTTGCTTTTCCTGCTCATGTTGTGCACTGGCATTGCTAGAATCGAAACCTCTAACTCATCACCCTTCCATCTGCAGTCATGTTTTGAAATGCATTGAAGCAGTGGTAGTGAAGAAGCAGCTTGCCCAATGTCCATTCTTTGGGAAGGGGAAAAAAAACCCTAATTATATAGTTACTTTAGAGGCATTTGTGAGAAAACTGCTAGGGGGACAACAACAGCAAATGGCAAACAGAGCAGCAGAGTTTGTGTGCAGCTGCCACTTCGGTCTCCTTCACCCCATATCTAAAGATGCATAATGTACAGTCAGCAAATCCCCAGATACTTCACCCATAAGATTAAAATTGGCAGGGACAGAATTATCCCTTTTCTTCTGCGTTTGGCTTCAGCTCCCTCCCTGCCACCTTCTGCAGAAGCCAGCACAAGTGCAGCTCTGCGTGACTTAAATGCCAGTTTTTAAGTGCAATAAAGATCTAAGGTCTCAGTTAAAGACTGTGGGTTTTGTTTGGGTTTGGGGCAGTTCTTTGTTGTTGTTTTTTTTTTAAAAAAGAAGCTTTTTTGGTGGTGATCCTAATACACCAGGATTACTACAATTAATTTCATAAATATGGGGTGTAAGTTTAACTGAAGTTGGTGGATGCTGAGATACAAACCTACAGGGGTTTCAGTAGTGGTGAGTTTGAGAACTATGGTAATGTGCTGAACAATGGAAAACACACCTGGCACGTGAGGTGTATTTGTGAAGGGAGACCCAAATCTATTATTTTTAGTAGCTAAGATGAACTTCCCAGTCTTCTGCAGAAAGGATGATGGAAATTCAGTTTGCAGTAATTGGGCACGTATCCTGCTTGATTAAAGTGAAAATGTATTTCAGCAGTATGAGAGTATTTTCTCTTAATTCTGGCACATCGTTTTTCTTCCCTAGAAACAGCAGAACCAAGAAGCAGTGAATCAGCTGGAGAAGGTAAAGCATGTCCTATTTTTGGATAGATACAGAAATAGGTATCTCTTTCTCTGAGGAGCAGAAAACATAGTGGACTGTGGCACGGGCATACGTGATCTTGTGTTAGATTCAGTTTCATTTATAGCATAAGGTTGCATATTTTGACTTCCTGAGTTAGGCCTGGCAGTCAGCCTTCTTATTTTGACAGAAGCTAATATTTAAATGCTGCAGTACTGGAGGAGTGCCGTGGAGGCAGGAGATCACAGTTTAAACCCTTGCCAGTAGTTTGCATTCCAACCACTGCCACGTTTATGCTCGCAGTGATGGCGCTGTGCTGCCACTGCCACTCCAGGATGAATAAATAATGAAGGAGTTCAAATCATGGAAGGCTGAAGTACATCTTTAAAAATACTTGTATCGAGTTGCTGGAAGCGCTACCAATGAATCACTGCTTTTTCAGTTTGACATAAACTAACAAGGGTTAACTGTTTGCATTTTTGTGCTGAATAGGCATCATTTGTTTCTGCAGGAAAAGAAGGAGTTTGAGCAGAAGTTCTCTAAAGAGCAGGCAGCGCTGAGGGAACAGCTGCAGGTAAGACAGAGCCTCCGTTACAGTATCACCCCGATTCTGCTGGTTTCTGGAACGCCAACCACTCACAGTCTTTATCCTGGAAGCCACGAGTCTGTTCCTTCAGGGAAACTGGGAGTCACTCGGCCAGGCTGTACTTCCCTGCAAGAGCTCTTTGCCTTTACTGAATTATCCTCACTGATGTTGCAGTTACAACCAAAGGAGTTTTGTGCTGAGCCGATTCTCCTTTCCCAAAGGTTCACATCCAGACTATCGGAATTCTAGTTTCTGAGAAGTCTGAGCTGCAGACAGCCCTTGGACATACTCAGCAAGCTGCACGGCAGAAATCAGGTAATTGATGTGAACGCTCTGGCTCAAGATGTCTTTAAACTGTGGATTTCAAGTCACAGGCATGGTAGTTCCTGGCAGCCAGCTCACAACAGTCACCGACTCCCTGATGAGCAATATTTGGCACTGTCACTGTGTCTGTCATCGTAGCTGCCCCCAAATTGGAGCATGTTGATCCCACGGCAGTTGAGGTTCTTTTGTGTATCACTAAAGCCTTATCAGCCCTGTTTGGGCCTGGTGACTACCCCAGACTGTTCCTTTCTGACTTTCTAATTCTTTTAAAACTTTGTTCCCTTTTCTCCGCCCTCCCTCCTTCCCACACAGCTGTCACGTTAACGAAAGTCTTAGCCAAGCCTTTCATTCTGAACTAAATCTGAGCAACTCCATCAGGAAAAAAAGTCCCAATCAAACAACATATTGTCTGTTGTTCTGCAAAGGAAGTTTCTTCATCTCCCCCTAAAAGGGAGGAAGGTAATTACAGAGATCTTTCCTGCCCAAAGTCACTAGTGATTCACCTCTAGAGCCAGGAGTGGAACCAGGTCTACTGACTTAAAAAGCTCTGTGCTGCCTGAAGAGCTTGTTGACAAAGTAGAAAATGCTGTTCAGCCAGTTCTAAAATGCTCTTTGTGGTCTAGACTTAACTCACTCTGCTCTGACTTGTTCAGGAGAAGTTGAAAACCTGGCTGCTCGTTTACATTCATCTCGCCAGAGGGTATCAGAGCTAGAACGTACTTTGTCCTCCATCTCTATGCAGCAAAAACAGTCAGAGAAGGTAAGAGTCACCTCTGTTTATGCTTAACCAGCAGCTCTGCCTTTGGGTATTTGCTTGTCACTACACTGCTGCAAAGTCTGTAGTCCCTGCTTAGAGAAGAGGCAGAAATTAACCTTGTTAATTAACCTTGTAAAGCCCTATGTTCTCCATGATCAAGGCAAACTTCATTCAGGTTTCTGTGACCACTAATCACACAGTCCGGTTGCTGCCTTCAGATCTGGCACCTTTCTTCATAGTTCCTGCCTCCACCACATGACAGAGGCCTCACGAGACCCTGTCCCAGGAGGGTCTCCCTCAAACAGACACTTTACTATGGATATTAATCTAGAAGTTTGTGGAAATAACCTCATGTTCAGTTGGTAGCCTCATGTTTGTTTATTCCTGGCAAATTCAGGAGGTTCTAAAGCAAACCCATCCTGAGGATTTTGCCAAAGTTCTGACCTTTTCCACTCCAGCTGATCTGCTAAAGGTGGAATGAAGTGTTTTTTGAACATCTTATTTATTTGACTAAAGTCTGTGGATGAATCAATCATTTCCTTTTTCTCCAGCACAATAAAGAGTTAGTGAAGGAGCGAGACAACCTGAAAATGGAACTGTACAAACAAAGGTAAGTCCATTCTGCAGAGTGACACTGCTCTTCTCAGTAGAGCCACAAAACATAACAAGGGGCATGGACCACAGGTGGTCACCTGGAGGTTGGGTATCTCATTTAAATAGAAAAAAAAAAAAAAGAAAAAAGCCACTAGATGTGATTTCTGTGATTCCAGCTGCTATGAAGGGCTGGATTGTAAATTTATGACATGGACATCAGCAGAGCCAGAGCAGATCTAGTGATGCCACTTTTTTAATTTGTTCCAGCAAAAGTAGCGAGGAAATAAAGCAGCAGAATTCAGAGCTGTCAGAGAAAGTTCACTCCCTGGTTTCTGCAAACTCGGCTATGAAGTTGGATGTAGAGGATTTGCATAAGAAACTGGAAATGGCTGAACTGATGATTCAACAGGTAACTAATACTTGTGGGATGTGGGGGTAGATCATGCTGATCATCATAAGACTTTGCTTCTGACAGTGAGGGGAAGGACTTAACTCTTGTTTTTAAAGGCAGGCACAAAATCCCCTCAAGACAGCCTCCTAGTGAAAGGCTTTCAGTGAGGCCTCTGAGGAACACACAGTCTATATTCTGAGGAGTGGGAGCAGTAGATTGAAAGTCATTGTGGCCTTGATTTGCTGAAAGGATGTTATGCAGTATGACAGGGTGACAGAATATACCAAGGGTAAATGTACAGTGAATTTCTGTTTGTCCCCGCGCAGGGTTTTGGTCAGTTGTTGTCTGGTCTCACTGAGAAACCAGTTGAGTTGGGCAGTGGCAACCTGAAGGTCAGATGGGGAACATTAGGAGACGCAGCCAGTTAGAAAGGGAGTTCTTGAAGCCAGCTGTGAGCAGTTCATTCTCAAGCTTGGTGTTAAGGTGAGCCTGTGAGGCAAGAAACTTACTTTATTTTAGGTTTTTCTTTTTTTTTAGCTCAGACATGAACTTAAGTTACCCTTGAAATCAAGCCAACTGCTGCTCTTCTAGGAAAAGTACTGTCTCAGCTGGACCAGCCTTGCTGCTCAGTCCACTGACATGTAGACTTTAGATTCCTGACATGGTTGACAACTCTTAAGGTCAGAAGCTTTTCTGCCATCTGATCTGGCTGTATAACACAGGCTCTGGAAATGCACAAAGTTTCTGAGCCAAATTACTTGATCGAAGCACATTTTCTTAATTTAAAAAGAAAAAAGTAAACATAAAATTGGTAGGGAGGAGCTGCCCAGTTCAACCTGTTTTACAGACTAAAAATCTAAGCTTTTGTTGTTTTGTTTTCATTCAACTTCACTGTGAGTTGGAGCACTTTAAAGGACTGTAGAAGGTTACAACATGGATCATGTGGCAGGTTACTATCGGGGGAAAGGCTACACAGAAATTGAGTATTAACATTTCATCATAACTTTTTGATTTTTGTTGGCAGTTCTCAAATCAGGCAGGGACTCTGGATGCCAACCAGCAGTTGCAGATGGCACTGGAGGAGAAGGTGGCCTTGGAAGCCCAGGTTGCTCAGGTGAGAGGTTTTATGAAATACGATCCAAATCTTGACTTCTGTAAAGAAACTTCTGTGGCAGAAGCGAGGACCCTGAGCTTTGCATTGACACTGGTTTCTTCAAGCTTTATCCCTTAAGCAGTCACCGCCAATTTAATTTAGCCAATATGATTTTCTTTGTGTTTTGTTTTGTTTTGAACAGCTCTCAGAGTCACTTCAGCAGCTCCAGGCAGAAAGGGATCAGTATGTAGAGAAACTGAAGGAGGAGCAGAGCGTTTGGCAGCAGAGGGTACAGCAGCTCTCTGAGCAGGTAACATCAGGGGCAGCATCACAGCTGCTTTTGACAGACACAGGCTGGAGTAAATGCACCACAACCCGTGTTTTACCTTTTGCTTGTGTGGCCTTGCAGATCCACACAATGGCAGAGGAGAAGGAGAAGTACATGGCCCAAATTCGGGAGCTGGAAGCCAATATTACAGAGCTGTTGGACAAATCAGGTATGGCTGCCAAGGTGGGGCTTCGCACTGCAGAGCACCAGTGGGTTAACTCCATCCCCACTCTGCAGGAACTTCTGCACAGAGGTGCAGAGTGTGTCTGATGTTCTGAAGCTGTGAAGGCAGCTGAAGGCCTGGTGACCCTAAGAAACTTTTCATCCTAACAACCAACCAATGAACTACTTCAACTTTTTGTCTTAAGACTGTATGCCTTTAGTATCCTCCTGACTGTACTGTCAGCCTCCCTGGCCCAGGAGTTTGGGGAGGCAGGATGCTCTCGCTAGGGCTGAGCAAGCCAGCAGCACACAGCAGGATGCTGTGCTTGGGTTTGGGGTCCCTTCCTTCCTCTTGATGTCCTGCAGTGAGGATTGGATACTGCAGCTGGTGATACCTTCTGAGTCACAGAGTCCTATAGATTGGGGTTTGCTTTATGTATGTAATAGTGATGTGTGTTACACAGTGAGTTAACCCTTTGACTGAGCTGCCTCTGATTCCGTTTCCTCAGCAGATAAGCCCATGGATGTTGAGCCTTCCTCACCAGCAGGGCCCACGGCTGCTGAGCTGAGTCTGCAGGAAGAGATCCAGCGGCTGCAGCAGGAGAAGGAGGAGCTGCATGGGCACTATCAGGCCCAGATCCGGGACAACGAGCAGCTGAGCCACCTCAACCGGGAGCAGGAGGAGCGGCTGCTGGAGCTGGAGAAGGCCGTGCAGCGCTACAACGAGGAGTCTGTGGACAGACAGCAGATCCTGGAGGACATGCAGAGTGACAAGGCCACAATCAGCAGGGCACTGAGCCAAAATCGGGAGCTGAAGGAGCAGCTGGCTGAGCTGCAGAATGGGTTTGTCAAACTGGTACGTTTCTTTCGTGCATCTTTTCCCACTGCTTCCTTCACTGGTGCAATCCTTCCATAGCACAGATGAAGCAAACTGGCAGAAGCATTATCCATCTCTTGTCCTCTGAGGCTATGGATGCTCCAACTCCTGTGATCCACATTGCCATGCCAGGAGGTGCCCTGTGATCCCTTACTCCCTTGGGTGCTCTGGCAAATAAACCAGTACCTTTGTTCAGAGCAGTTTCCTTTCCCTCTCATCCCCTGGCAGTCAGGCTGTTTCTTTCCCTAAGTATTCCTCCTGCCCTTTGACCCTTCCCATTTTCTGTTCCCTCTATTTGCCCATGAGGAAGAAGTTCTCAGCAGTTCTCTCCTGCTGCTGTCATTCGTATCCATCCTGGAGCTGAGGCCTTACTCCTCCTTCTTCCAATGTTAACGGCTTCCCCTTTGGGGTCCTGGCAAACTGACACATGGTCTAGCCACTAATTTTTCTTCAGTCCTTTCTGAACACTTCTTGTTTTTGAATGTCTGTGGCTCTGTTTGGGATATTCGTACCACCCATCTGCTTTGGAGCTGACAGGCTGTGTGATGTGCCAGGCCTCTTCCTGGCGCTGTCCCAGCACTGATTCCCCTGGCTCTTTCCTTGTTCTTCTTCCATCTTCTGAACCTTTTTGTAAGTTACTTACTGCCCTGAACAGTTAATTTATGGCCTTTAGTGACTCCTCAGAATGACACGGGATTGCACCCTGTTGTGTTGGGAGTGAACGTGGTTTATTGAGAGTGTACCTTTATGTTGGATGGGGCAGTTTCCTTACACAGTGGCATTTGACTTGCAGACGAATGAGAACATGGAGATTACAAGTGCCCTCCAGTCAGAGCAACATGTAAAGAAAGAGCTGGCCAAGAGGCTTGGGCAGCTGCAGGAGAACCTGGGGGACCTCAAAGAGACGGTAAGTGGCAGCCGCTGGGATGGCAGGGCGGGTCCAGAGCCCTTTATGCAAACTGCTGGCAACTTTCCCAACTTTGATGGAAGGATGGAAATGGGTATTGTAGTGATCAAGCTGGGAACCTTCCCCCATCGTCTGCTGTCTGATGTGAGGGACCAGCATGTGGGGGGCAGATGGTGGCTGCCTGCCTGGCTGGTGGCTCTGGGGCAGCATTGACAGCTTGGATCACGTCACAGGGATCGGCTTTTCTGGCAGAAACGGTCTGATGTGATGGTTCGATCTTGTTGTGTCAGCTGGAACTGAAAACACAGGAGGCTCGGGGGCTGCAGGAGCAGCGGGACCAGTGCTACAGCCACTTGCAGCAGTACACCGTGGCCTACCAGCAGCTGGCTGCCGAGAAGGAGGAACTGCACAAACAGTTCTTGCTGCAGACACAGCTGATGGATCGGCTACAGCATGAAGAGGTTCAGGGGAAGGTGACGGTGGAAATGCACCTCAAAGAGCTGCAGCAGACCAAGGTAACGGCAAAAAGGGGCAAACGGAAAGACGGGAGGAAAAGCTCTTACATTAAGTATTAATGAAGCAAAAGGTTGGACCAGGTGACCTTTGGCAGTCCCTTCCAACTCTTGCTATTCTATAATTCCATCCTGTGCAATACAGGTGAATGATACTTGTCTGGAGCAGAAACACTGCTTTTTTATGTGTGTAGTGCTACTGCCTGAAGAAGTAGTGGCTGTTTGTGGTCTGGCCTGCACAGGTTTCAGTGCTCACCCGCTTCTCTCTTGCAGGAAAATCTGGAAGCTGTAGCTAAGGAGAACAAAGAGCTGCAGGCCCAGATCACTCAGTTGGCAGCAGACCTGGACGGCAGGGTTTTGCACCGACTAGAAGGTGAGTAGCTGCAGCTGGTCTCCAGGGAGGAGGCAGAGCTGGGCTCTCCGGGGTGTTACCTCCTTATTCACCTTCCTCCTTTTACAGGAGATGGAGTTGAAAGTGAAGCAATGACTGAAGAAATCCCAAAATCTTCATTTGTGATCCCAGAGAAGTTTGAAAGCCATGAAGAAATGGTGAGCTTAAATGGGTAGAAAAGCCTCTGGTTGTAGTTCTAAACTGATGTCTAGAAAAGGAGGCAGGTTAAATTGCAGAGAGGTTCCACTGGGTGCATGGAGTGGGCTGTTACCAGCTGTAATCCCTGCCAGCTGAGGTGCAGTGATGAGGGAAGTGTTAACAGTTCTTGTGCATAGCAGCAAAAAACCCCAATACTTCTGCAGCATCCTTGCTGGAACACTGGCAGTGGTATTAATTATGAAGACAACTCAGGTGGCAGAGTAGCTCTCTAATTAGGATGATGATGTTCTCTTTAGTTTGGAAGGCAGTTTGGAATTGGTGTTGAATATCTACTAGATTTTTTTGTAAGTAGAGTCCTAATTGGAAAATACCGTGATCAAACAGATACCGCGGGAGCTGAAATACCCAGGTATTGAACCTGGGTGTTTGCTGGGTGGGGATGGGAAAAGATGCAGGAGTTGGTGCCTGATTCAGTTCCAGGAGAGTCACTGAGTATTTGGTTTTGTACTCATCAAGAAAATGAGGTGAACTGTAAACTGTATTTGTGTGAGATGCACCATTGATCACACCTCACACAGGAGCAGCACTAATGTGCACCCTCTGGAATTCTTAGGTCACTTTCGTGACATCTGTCATGGCACAAGTGGAGAAGGAGCGAGAGGACATGAGGCAGCAGCTGGCTGCTCAGAAGCAGCAGTGCAGGAGCCTCCTGCAGCAAATAGCAGCTCTCAGGCAGGAGCAGCAGCACAACGTCACGCTGGTGGGAGGTAAGAAATGTGTGCGGTTTGGGGCCAGTGAATATGGAGGCACGGCTCCACCGCCTCTGGCCTCTGGAACGCAGCTACAGGCCTTCCGAGAGCATCATGTCTAAGGAGAAACTGTAAATTACACGTGTTCCTTCCAGGTTCCACCATGGATACTGTTCCAGTGGAGGTCCATGAGGCTTTGAAAACTGCCATGGAGAAGCTCCAGGTAGGGAAAGATCTCACCTGCTTTCAGCCTCGCTACACCACGCAGCTGGAGTTTGGTCCGGTGTCACGCTCTGAGAGCACACACAGATCGTAGGGGAGTTAAGTAGATGTTCCATAATAATAAGCTACTTCCTAAGAAGTTTATCACTGCTTGTGTCAGGACAGGAAAGCTTGCAGCTGTAACTCCCCTCCCACCCCCAAAGATGGTGAGCACGAGGGCCTAACACTGACTTGTGATCTTTTTCTAAAGAAACAGCTGAAAAACAGACTGAGTATCTTCACCTTGCTGGGATGAAGCAGGTGGGTGCAGCCTTGGGGCCTTGGGCTGTCCCAGCAATGAGAAGATTAAAAGGTGCTTTGTTTCATCAGACCTTCTGCTTCCCAAAATGCAGAGATGCTTTTTCACACCACCTCTAGCAAACTGTCTCCTCTCTGTTCCTTTTTAGCTTCAGATTGGAGACGGGTTGCAAAGGCAGCAAGATTTGTTCCCTAGGCCCAGCCCAATGTGAATGGAGAATGTTGTCTTTAACACAGGGATTCTCAGTATGGGAGCAGCTCAGCTGATTGATCCCAATTCTTGTGTTCAGTCCCGTTTCACAGACCTGATGCGTGAGAAAGCTGATCTGAAAGAACGGTTGGAAGAGCTGGAACACCGCTGCATACAGCTCTCCGGGGAAACGGACACCATTGGTACGTTTGAGCA
The DNA here is from genome assembly GCA_013400375.1 of Thinocorus orbignyianus. Classification (NCBI taxonomy): domain Eukaryota; kingdom Metazoa; phylum Chordata; class Aves; order Ciconiiformes; family Thinocoridae; genus Thinocorus; species Thinocorus orbignyianus. The sequence continues at coordinate 175,979 of VXBW01004298.1, forward strand.
ACGTCAGCACACGCTAAAGCTTGCTCAGTGCCTGATTTATTTGGGGAACAGAAGGTCCCCAGCAGCTTTTGGAGCTGGAGCCCTCCAACTACCAAGCAGTTCACATCTGCTGCTGCTGCCTAACTATGTGGCAGGAGGATCCAGCCTAATTCTATGCTCACTGTAAGGCTTGTACCCCAATGTTGGTAACTTCCTTACGCTTCTCTTGTATTCCAGGGGAGTATATTGCATTGTACCAGAGCCAAAGGGCTATCCTCAAGCAGCGGCACCAGGAGAAAGAGGAGTACATCAGCAGATTGGCTCAGGATAAGGAAGAGATGAAGGCAAGGAGTCTTTTCTGTAGCGCTGCTCCCAGCGGGGCTGGACCTGGGGAGCACTTGCACAGTCCAAACCTTCGCGTGTTCTTCTTCTGCTAACTTTAACCACGAGGTTGCTGATGGAGACAGGACTGTAAGCTGTAGGGCAGTGTTTCTGTGCACATTTCATAGGCTTTCCTTTACTTTGGTGCAGATGAAACTACTGGAACTGCAGGACTTGGTGATGCGTCTGGTCAAGGAAAGGAATGAATGGTACAGCAAGTACGTAGCGGCCGCTCGAAACCCAGAGCTGTTGGCGAGCGAGAATACTGGTGTCCTTCCAGTGGAGAGGCGCATTGAACTGAATGCTACCGATGGAGAAGGTAAACTGGGGCAAGGACATGTTCTGTAAAATGAAGTAACGTGAGGTCTCGGTGCTGAGCGTGGATGGGTGTCACCTCCCTGCCTTGTCTGTGTTCCTCACAGGGTTACGAGAAGTGAATTTGGCAGATGAAGCAGAACCAGAGGCTGCTGTCCTTCATCAATCTGGTTTCTCCCCTATTGACAGTAAAGCTGCTCAGCCAAGCCAAGAGGACCCCACAGCAAAGCAAATTATGCAGCTTCTCAGAGAAATCCAGAACCCTCAGGAGAGGCTGAGCTCCCTGCTGGAAAACCCCTGCATTCCCTTCTTCTACCGTGCTGATGAGAACGATGAGGTCAAAATCATGGTAGTTTAAGAGGCGTTAAATCTTAATTACAGCAATTTTCTATGAGTCTGGAAGGACTTATCTGACTTGTACGTGCCCATACCTCTGCTCAGTGCCCTTGGTGAGAACAGATTCTTAAAGACATCGGGAAATAGGGATTGCATCAGACGGACCTTGAGCATCAGAACTCACCCTCCCTTTCTCTTTCTTCTGTTACTTGGTGTGCTTGGAGTACAGGCAGACTCACACTAATCCTGGGAGGCGGCTGATGCTGGCACTGCACCTGGGCCTGGGGGGAAGGGGATTCCATGACTTTGGGCAAAATGACTCGATCCTTTGTCCCAGACTCTGCCAGCAGCCAGCTTCATGGCAGTGACCGAGCAGCGGTTCTGATCCATCGCTCACGACTGTAATCAGCCTAGATCTTTCCAGGGCTCCCAAAGCAACTAACTTATTCTGGTAACGAACTCTTTGGACTCTAAACAGGTTGGTTTTGGTTCATACTATCTTATCTTTAAATTTCCCTCTTTCTCCTGGAGCCTGTCTCTTGCAACTGTATCTGAAACTGGCCTGGTCAGTCTTGAGCAGCCAAAAGGTGCAGGTTCCTGGCCCGTGCGCCAGCCCCATCGATTCTCATTGCTCGGGGAAGGGACCCAGGGTGGCCTTTTGAGTCTTTTAGGTTACTTGACAAAGCTTTATGTGATTCTTGGGAGTGGGGTGGAAATGTAACTGCACTTTGAAGGATGATGTGTTTCACTTGTATGTGTCTGAAGGTTTTATTTATTTTAAAAAATGGGAGAAATAAGTAAAAGGAAACCACTTAATAAACCTGCTTTGTTTTGAGTTTCTGGACTCTAGGGGTTCTAGTTCTCCATTACTTTATGCCCTCCTTGCCAAAATGGGAGAGCAGGAAAGTTAGGTGGAATCCAAGATCCTGTGCCTCTGGTAAGTTCCTGAGACACATCAGTGACAGTGACACCACCTGGCTCTGCCTTGAAGCTGTAGCCTTAATGCCAAGGAGAAAAGACGACATGGTGGGAAGAGCGAGGCCCCTGAAGTGGCAGCAAAGCAAATCCCTCGGGTGTGCAAGAGGTGAAGTGAATTGCACGTAGATGTCCTGCAACTAGATTTGCCTGTGCTTAGGAGGTTTAGTTTCAGCAACAGCATTTTAAGGAAAAGGACAGGAGAGGTTTGAGGGACCAGATGGTGTGATCCCAACACTTGGGGCAGGGTTGGTACCTGGAGCAGCACCTACTGACTCCCTGTCAAAGATAAGAGACAAGCACAAGAACAGAGTCTCAACATTTGGGTTCATCAGCAACACGAGAGACAGTTCATTTCTTCTGTGCCCAGGCTTTACAGCAGCACAGGAGAGAGCTTTTCTTCTAATGCCAGAAGTAGATGGTGGATTGATTTGGTTTGTTTTTAAAAACAGTTTGTCTTGATGTTTCCATCAGTTGTATAACTGAAAAAAGCATACACAGAACAATTGGGACTTTCCTGTGAAGGCACCAGGGGCCAATGGAAGCTGTTCTTCGAACTCCTTTTCTTTGACACTAGTGGTGTCTGTTACTGTACAGAGCAAGTGACAGGCTGCTGAGCTCCTGCCTGCACATAGTGTATCTCTGTAAAATGCTGTATATTCCTTGAAGGGAGACTAAGTCTTTTGCAGTGTTTAAGGCTGCTCAGGCTATTCATAAATCTGTATCATAACTAGTGGGGACAGGGCTGTGATTTAACACAGAGCATTATTATAAACTAAATAAATATTTATTGGGTGGTTTTCTCCAGTACTGTGAAGGAGACGAGACCAGTGCAGAAGGTCTGCAGGCTGTTGTAGAGGTGACTTAATCCTGTTACAAATCCGCTTTCTGAATAAACTTATTCAGATGGGCACTGACTAGATGTATTTCTTCTGTTCAGATCACCTTGAAATTTGGCCAGGAAAAAAGAGTGAAGAATGAATTCTTTATTAAGACCTGCCCTGGCATCGATGCCCTCTTCACTCAGCTTTCATGAATATTTTCCTGTAGACAGACTGCTGACAAGTCCAAGATGTTTCTCTTGGCCAGCACTGCTTCAGATTCGTTTTTCACCCTGTTCCCCTTTAGGCATTTTTCCTTCACTTCATCTTTACTTTGAGTGAACTCAGAGCAGGAACTACCCTTCAGCTGACACACAGGTGCTTTCAATTGGAGCTACTGAATTGCCTCTGCACCTCCCGTTTAAGGAAAAGTAGCAAAATGCTTCTTAAAGATCATTAAGGACCAAACACCAGAAAACAGCTGTTAAACTGATAGAGGACACTTTGTTTGACAAAGCTGTGGCTCAGGACAGGAGTTTATCTTACCTGGTCAGAGGAGATGGGGAAAAATTGGGACAGATTAGGGTAGGCAATGGTTATTGTCTCAGTTGCATAAAAGCTGCAGTTACAACTCATAAAAATGTGCAAGAGAGCAGGAACACACAGAGGAAGGAAGCACTAGAGATCTATTCACTTGCCCCACAGCAGTTATTCCTTGACTATGGATAAAGTCTTCTGGGAGATTTTGAGCTGATTAAAGTCTTACTAAGGGGTACTGGGGAGACTGCACAAGCCCCACAACCAGCTGCAGCAAAGAGCTCTCGGGGCTGAATCAGGCACCAATAGTGCAGTAATACAAGTCAGCAACCCTGGTCTCCTGCAGAAGTGCTGCCGGAGCCCCTCACACTGGGGACTAAGGAAACTATGCAACTGTTGGGATGACAGTGCTAAATTCAGGAATTATGGAGAAACGTGGTTGTCACTGGGAGCAGCAGTGACCACGATCAGAGCCCTGCAGCACTCGCTGTTTGGCACAGGGACAGCAGGAACAGGTTAACCCAGGGGAGCCTAAAAGCCACCTCCAGGTAGGAGCTGGCCGCGTGTGTCAGCCTGAGGTCAGACTGTGCTGCAGATACAGGCATAAAAGACTCTGGCTTGACCGAGAAACTACAACTCAACACCCACTCGCTGTGTTCCCACAAACAGCCTTAGCAAAAACACCTTTCTAAGAATCAAGCAACTGTGTATGGAGAACTCCCACCTCCTCTATGACCGGTGACTGAAGTGCCTCCATGTATTTTCCTTTACACCTTCTGCAACTGACCAAAGCTTTTCATTCTACTGCAGCTCCCGGACACCACTCAGGATGCAGATCTGTTCCACCTTCCCTATTAGTGACAGCACCCGCTCGCATGTACAGCTTTGTAAGTGCTACAGGATGAAAAGATTAGGTTATAATTGGACACAGTTTGAAAATCATCCAGAGAAAGAGCAAGAGAAAGAGAGATGGTTTTATTCTGGTCATGGAGACCTTCATTATACAGAAACGAGAGTTTATTTCATCCAATAAACAAGAGTGACAGGTAGATCACAAACTGCATCACAGCTACTACCAGCACTGAGACAGCTCACCCACAAGTCTGGGGTAATACAATAACCCAACTGCACACAGCAGAGAATTTAACAATCAGCTCAAAAACTCAACATCAGGATTTGGTTAACTTTTTGGATGTGTGTATATATATATGTATATAGATATTCTTTCCCTACTTAAGTATTTCCTAATATCCACATGGAAGCACAAATGGCTTTAAACACCTGGACATATATAGATTTTTCATCTTATATATATATATTTATAGATATTTATAACAGTAAAGATATGTTTCTCATTACTACAATATACTTGTTTAACTCCTTTAAGCAGCTGGGAAGAAAAAAAAACAACAACCCAAAAACCCAACAGAACAGTTTCACTACAATCACATTTGATATGTGTGTGTCACAAAATACAAACAAAACAAGCCAAGTGTGAGAGATTGGAGTCAGACCATTCCAGGACAGAACAGCTAAGAGGCAGGCAAAGAGTCTCAGAGGGAGCAGGCCTACATGTCAAATGGTGGTTTTGGGCTCTCCGGGCGGGAGGGACTGGCCTTACCCGGCCGGCTGGAGTTTAAAGACAAGAAAAACAAAGAAAAGAGGAAAAGGGGAAGGGAAGGAAAGGAAAAGGGGAAGAAGTAGTAAAACAATAGTTAAAATACAGAAAGGAATCAGCATCAGAACAACAGAGGATCCACAACAGAAATTAAAAGCAACAGCATTGAAATAAGATAACTTAAACCTGAATCAGGCCTGGTTGAAAGCCTGCAACGCAGGTGGCTCATTTAGCTCTGGCAGAGACATGACATCTGAGATGAACAGGGTTGATATATTTTTAATTTTCAAGTTTTTTTGTTTTTTTTCTTTTAACACATGTAGCATGAAAAGTAAAAATCAAACCTTAAGATGAGTTGTGATAAACAACGGTTACAAGTTTCCCCAAACACGTACCATCCACATGCAAGAAGAAAAGGCTACGGAAGAAGTCACCACAGTACCCAAAAAACACTGAGAGATGTGCTTATTGAAAGCGGAAATATTTTCAACAAAACATTACACAGCAAACTCCCTGAAAACATTTGGTTGTCCGTTTGCAAGGGGGGAGCAGTGTATCTATTCCCCTTCTCCCTGCTGGGTTCAGGAAAGTCAGCCAAAAAGGAGCCAGCGTGTCCCCAGCAGGATCCCCCGGCCCTCTGAGGGAGCTGGGTGCGAGCAGGCCCAGGTGCTCCCTGCACGGAGCTGTGTGCGCTATCTCAGACTTCACTCTAGCAGGACTCTGCTGATCCACTGAGTTCCCCCCTTTTCTTGATCTCCCTGCCTCACTGTCAGAAGGTTGATTGCACTGATCCCAACGTGATTTTTTTTTTTTTTTTTGCACCTTAGAAGTCAAACTAATACACAGGACGTTTAATCTGTTCCTAACCGTGTCACATGGTTTGACTTTTTCTTTTTTTTTTCTCATCTAAGTCACACTTTTGTCTTCTTAACTACAAGAAAAGAAAAATAGCTACAGATCAGTCCTAGGTGCTACAGCTAGCTGATGCAGGCAGGACACTTATCCAGGGCTAAGACCAGGCAGATGGGATAAGGGGACAGACAGCCACCACTTGGACTTAGGGCCCGTCCCTGCAGCTGATCTCTCCAAGGAGCCTGTGCAGGTCAGGGATCCGGGCCACTGAATGAAGGCTACTCTACGCTCACAAAGCAATACAGGACGCACGAGTGGGGACGAAGAGCTCGATCACTAGGCTAGTGCTTTACGACACACTGGGAAGGGGTGGTGGGAGGCAGAGATGTGGGATGGATGAGAGGAGTGACTGTGGCTGGGGGAGGGAGGGTGGAATGGGGAAGCCGCCAGTACGGCATTCGTCGCCAGCTGTCTACAGCCTCGAGTTATAAATCTAAGAGGGACGGTTCAGCCGGTCGGATTATGGTAGGTCGAGTAGGTGAGGCGGGGCCCCTTCTGCTGTGAAAAAGCAGAAAACAAAAACAAGAGAACACACACCGTGGTTAGCACAGCAATCGCAGTCACAATCACACGTGCTTCTCCACCTCGCCTGAGCCAGCAAGAGAATAAAACTCGAGGCACAAGCTATCAGATTGCAACTCCCCAACGGAGACTCAGGGGTTTATATCAGGCCTCGTGCTGGCCTTTCTGCAGTGACCAGTAAAGCAATCCCCTGGATGGCCAGTTTTGCTTTCCCTCTGAAATTTGGAAGTGCAGAGATTTATCGCCAGTGAGTGTGCTGGCTCTGGAATGAGAGTTGAGAAGCACGGACAACAGTGAGCTCCTGTATCAAGCACATGACAGTCACACAGCATGGATGGGGTCCTCTGAGACGCGCTGCTGTCAGAGGCTCTTGGCTGGTTTTTGGGGGGAGCACCTTCTTCCCCTGCAAGCCTGAGATTCCCTATTCCAATACAGGATCCTGATATTTGATGTTAGGAGCAAGCTCGCTGCCTTTCGGTTCTCCAGTTCTGGTGCCCAGCAAATGCAGCTTCTCCTTCAATAAAAGGAACTTTGGCCGTTGCTACTCTGTTCTGTTTCAGCCCCTGTGCTGGTACTTTAGCTAAGGAAGTGGGCAGCAACTTACGTATCTGCCCTCTGTACGGATTAAGTGTTCTAGGATCTCCTTCCTATAAAGCACTGGCGGAAAACAAAACCCCAGAAAAGACAAGAAAACACCCTCGCCATCTCTCTCAACTTATTACTTGAAAGACCACTTCAGATTCAGACTACAGACGTCTACAAAGAAAGCGTTCTCTAAGTCAGTGAGTCCAATCTGGTTTTCCTTTAAAGCGTGCTCCCTGCAGCATCTGCAACCTACACAGCATCGTGATGGTGTATCATTATAAACACATCATTCAGCTCTAAGCCAGAGTAGTTTTACTGCCCAAACAGCCTGAAATGCAAAGAGCAAACCCAAGAGGATGCAAACCAAGTGGAGAGACAGTGCCTGCGCTGATCATACAGAACCAGGCATCACAGAATCAACGACTGAACAATTCCACGCTGACAAGCTTTAATTTGCATTACAGAGAAACAACTGACTGCAGGAGATGAAGGCCCTCCCCTAACGCAGGGGCTGGGGAAGAAGAGGATATTTGCAGCTCTACATACTGAGGTAGGGAAGTCTTTGCTTTGCACTGACTCCAAGTCTATAACCGTGCTGGTTTATGTACTCCCATAAATTGGGGCAAGCAATCGCAGCAAATGAGCCAAAGCAACTCTACAGTCCTGTTTATTAGGCCTCAGCAGAATTTATTGCTCCATGTCTATTAAGCCCCAGATCTCAGAACAATTATCACCACTTGCTCCTTGCCTTGGGAAAGGATATATTAAAAAGAGAAGCTTCAGGCAGTAAAACATTTCCAAATGTTATTTCCTTGACTGAAAGTGTCAATGGGGACTGCAAGACCCCAGTGAGAGCATGCCAATCAAATTACTGCTCCTGCACAGCAAATAATGATGGGATCGAGCTAACCTGGAAATTACAACTGCCTTAGAAGGCTCCTGAAATAATATTACGACCCAGAAACAAAAAATTGGAATGAAATATTACAGCTGGGGAATCTGTGACCCTGAACTCTGTGACATGTGGGATCTGTGCATTATTTCCAAAGGGTGCTCATGGTGTAAATGCAGCCATGGCAACCATCCCACAGCTACTACCATCACTGGGATGGTAACAGCACTCAAATTAAAACCTTTCAAAACTTTAGCTCAGCCTTTAGTGAGATGCTGCTGCACTGTCACATGTGTTAGAAGACTTTTTTTTTTTTTNTTGAAGGACTTTTTGCATTTCAGGAGTTTGGACAAGTTGTCCTAACAGCCTCTTTGGATTTACATGAAAGGATGCTTGAGGTCACTGGACTACGTAACATGCTCTGACAAGAGAGACCACTTGACCCTACCAAAATAAACAGGGTCGGAAGGAACACAAATAGTTTTCAGGTAGATGGATTGCTTTTTTGTCATGTACTGTGACTGATTTTTGCAGACACTCATTTCTCTCAGCACTCAGAGACTTCTAGAGGGAGGGGCTGTCACTTTTCAAAGTTATAGGTTTTGTCTCCGGTCAGGTGTTTTGCAGACGCTTGAAGAACCTGCCTGTGAAGTTACAGAAGGCTTTGAAAACTGTTTCCCAGCACAAAAAGGGCCAGAGAAGTCTCTTGGGCAACACTTACCCCTGGAATGCTGCTTCAGTCTCACCACATTGCTAGCCAAGGCCTTTTACATCAGTGAAAAGTCACTTTCCTCTATAAGGACAAGGAACAAAGTTTTGCTCATGGGGAAGCCTGTGGCAGCCTCCAGTACACGGGAAAGAAGCTCTGAGTAAGCAGGAGCCCGAGGAGACCAGTTACACTGACTGTCACATCCACTGAAGTCAGTCTTTCAAGTCATACCCAGGCTACAACATGAAGCTAATCATATCTAGAAACCAACGGGCTAATAGAGAGTTCTGCTGATAAGGATCTAACAGAGATGGTAAAACACTACAATTAATCACTTGGGCTGCAAAAGGTTTGGGGAAGGGAGTTTTTGAGCTGTTTGCTTTTTGGTGTTGTTCTAGTTTTTAATTTTTATTTCCTTGGTGCTCTTTATGCCAGATTAAGAACAGAACGCCCCATAACAGCGAGTCCCAGAACAGGGTACAGACAACAGCAAGCCTCTTTCCTGAGGTTGTTCACCAAGATGCACGTTTCTCAGGCCGTCAGGGATGTCTGCAGCGGGCAGAGTATTGGAGGAAGCTGCTGATTGCTCCAATGTCTCTGCAGTGTGTCACCAGTGAGGAGGGCTGACGGATGACGTCCTCAAAGAACATGTCAATCACTGAACAATCACTGCATTGGTTTGATGTGATGTGGCACCTCTCAGCTCTAACTGCAGTTCCATGCAGCAGTAACAGACACTGTTTGCTCCAAGATGCGGGCAAGCTGTGACCTCCCCTGCCCTGGAACATGGCCCTGAACTCATGCTGTTCTTACTAAAATAGGACTTCAGCATACACTCCTCCAGCTCTCTCTGCCACTGTCAGCAGCAGGGGAAGCTACAGGAGCTGCTGCTCCACTCCTCTCAGTCAGACCTTTCACTTCAAGAAACATCATCCTCAGAGAGAGGGAGGAAAGGGCCCAAAACACCCACACCCTGCTCTGCCCTATCTACCCCTTGGTCAATAAGGGCTGGAGGTTCCCAGGAAAAGGACTCAGGAGAATTAGCCAGATCTCCCCCTTCACACCCCCATCCTCAGCATTAATGGGACAAAGAGTTGTTGGGCCAACACAGCACTTGGGAGCCTGCCCCAATACCCCACTACATCACTGAACAAGTACAATGCTGCAAAATGCAGGGAGAGATAGGAAAGGGGAACAGGCAGGAGCTCAGAGCAGACTGTTTGGGGGGGCATACAGATCATTGAACTCTTCCTCTCATAGGAGCAGAAGGCAGTTTGAATGGAAGGAAAAGAGTAACCTAGAAGGTAGAGGATCAAGTGGAGAACAAGCACAGGGAGTTCGCTTCTACCAGTGATGACAGGACACAAGGATAACAGGGAACATTCAATGTCAGAGTTACCCTGCGCTCAAACATGGAAGTCTTGACATTCACGACCCAAATTCCTTCTGCCTTCCATGAGCAATAGGGATAGGGGTACTTCTCCAGCCAGACATTTGACTGTAAGAAGAGGAGTCTGAACTAACAGCTCCCCAAATCTCTACCTTGATCCTAACTGAGCTGACAGACCAAATCAAAAGAGTTCATTCAGCTGATCTCCCAGACAGTGCGGGTACAAGCCAAATGAAAGACACACACAGTTTAGACCTTGTTGCCAGAGCTCATTCCCCCATCCCACCTCCTCTGTCTGGAAGCAGAGAAAGAGTCCTCTTGTAACCTTAAGTCAGGTACGGAGGCTTTCCCAGCTCCTGCAGCTCAAGCAGCTGCTCCTTCTCTGATCAGCCAGTTTTTCTGTTCAAGACTCCTCCCTTCACAAGATCCTGGCAGAGGTGGTTCATCAGACAAGGGACTCCGTTACTAATACAAGAACTAGGCAGCAGAGGTGAGCTGCAGAGCAAACTGATGGAGGATGGGGACACAATGACTCATGCATTGGAGGGAGAGTGCAAAACGTACCGTGGCTGCCAGTCCTCAGGGGTCACTGATAGTGATTCTGAAAGACAACATGAAATCAACATGGCAGTTCAGACAGTTCAAGGCAGAGGCCACAAAGACTGTCAGGAAGGTGGAACAGAGACACGTGCACTTGCACAGACACACATTTGCACATCCCCCTCCAGAACAGCGTGCACTGCTGGGCAGGGCTGCACCACACCACGCAGGACTTCACACACAATCACACCTTCATCTTTGCACACCTTTGCGCACAGGGGTGTGCCAGAAGCCATCCACCTACTCACACACCTCCTGACCATCGCTCACTCACATGCTAAGTCCACTCTCACATCCAAGCTGCCCTTCATACCTGCTTGACCTAGCAGCACACCTAGGTCTCAGCACCCACCAGCTGGGCACAGGTGGCTTGACACGTGTCTCACTGAGGATTCCTATCTTCTGACCACATCAAACACTAGTCAAAACAAACAGCTCAGGAAAGAGGGAGGTAACATGCAGTCCTGAGCACTACCCCCAAAGGGAAGAAACAGGTGAAGGCATACATTTTGAAGGTCATAAATCATGAGATCACCTGCTCTGACCTCCTGAATAAAGTCATAAAGCTGCGTGAAGTTACACTTACAGTAATGCTGATCACTTGCATCTTTTTCCTTAGATGAACCAAAGATCAGAGAACCCATTAACGTCTTCAACAGCTTTTCCAATGTTTAAGTCATTCTTACTTAAACTTTCTTATTTCTCCTTTGAGCTTGCCTAAGCTCTTTTACCTACTGTTTATCAAACTATTTTAAACCAAAGATACTACATTCCTGGAGGGATATCTTCATAGTTTCATTCCCCAGAGCAAATCCTCCTGCATAGCTCCAGCAGGCATATAGTCCAAATGCAGTCCTTCACCACACAGACAGGACTTTATATTGTTTGTAACTTTCCACTCCCAAAGGCATGTATTTGGCAATACAGACTTTCACAGTCAACTGAATAAATGTTAAGTACAGAAGTAGGGTGGTAAGTCTTGTTTTAAGTGTACTTAATTATACACAGGAAAACCCTCCTGTGCAAGGAAATGGACCGTGTGGTTTTTATATGTGAAAGCATGTGTCTATACAATTATGTTTATTTGAAAAAAATAAAAAAAAAAGTTGGAGCAACACTTATCTTTAAGTTCATCATCCCTAAAACCAGATGCTTAAACAAACTGGAGGCAGAAAAAAACCTGCCAAACCTCTACATGGGCAGTGTGCTCACACACTCACAAAGTACACCCAGCCACCACCACGCACTTCCAATTCACTACACGACACCAACTCCTGCAGCACAACTCACTCATGCCATATACACAAGAGTTTTGTTCCTCTCACCCACAAACAATAGTGTAGCCCGGTTAGCAAGGGAAAAGATGGGTATTAAAAAAGCAACGATGGAGATGGCATTCGTTCACCCATGGCAGAAGGACCCGAGTCCAAGTGCTAGCAGGGAACATTCTTATTCTATATACAGGAGAGGAAGAGAAAGAGTCCCTTGTCATTGGAAATTCTCCATTCATCAGTGAACTCAAATGACAAGCTGGTATCAGGATCCGGAGGAGTCTATGAACAACTGGAAGAATCAGAGAGGGGGATCAGAGAATGAGCATCACTTCACAGCTTCTGGAATTACATTTTCAACTCCAGATCAGGGTAGTCAGTAGCATGCAATCCAACCTACCATCTCTCCTCCTAAAGCAAGGGATTGCTCAGTTAAGTATGGAACACTTTCTTTCTCTGCTCCAGTGCTGCTTCCCTACCTCCCCCCCTAAACCCTTCTACCTCATGCACAAGGCAGAAAAGCCATGAAGATAGGCTATGGTAGATTTCTTCAAAAAAGGCCAATTCATTTCAGCCCATTTGGGGAATCCTATCACGGTGATCAGGTATATAGAATATTTTTCATGAGTGAAGAAATGAAACAGTGAAAGAAGAAAGATGGAGACAAAAAGAAGCATAAGTACACTAAAAACAAAACCACGAAGTAACAGTATATGGAAAAGCAGGGTCACAAGAAGCAAGAGCCAAAATACACAGCAGAAGCATGCTGACATCCATAGGTGCCACCAGCAGGACTGCAGTCCCTGGGGCGGTGCTGAGGCAATGTGTGGACAAATTACTGTGGGAACTGCATCAAGGTACATCGGGAGGACTGGGGCAGAGGCACCAAGAAAGTAAAACCATTTGCACACACCAGAGTCAGAAACTGGTCTACAAACTTTAGACTCAGCCATCTGTGGGCTGGATACAGCCTGGCAGAGAATGCTTCCCCTCCAAACAGGTAGCACCAAGTATGAGCTGGGGCACTGTCACAGGAGGAAACCTGAACAGCCTCTGCCATGTACCATCACCACCCATGGGCAGGCCAGGGGCTTCCACAGAAAATGGTAAAGCTTCAGACATGTGCCACCAGCACCCACTGGAGAGGAGGTATTTTCCACAAAGGAAGTGTTCCCTCTGGCATGTCATTGGGGAATTTCTTGTTACGTTCATTTTTCACTCTGCAATTACCTTCTCTTCATCACAGGGAGACCAAGTACCTAACGTAAAAGCATCCCCAATTCCAGATCACTTCCTAAGTCCTGTTCAGGAATACATGCTGAGCTGCACAGGGGATAATCCCTTATTACTGTATGAAAGAGTGTTTGAAGTGATTGAACAGAAAAGGAATTATGTTTCCTAATGGGAAAGCAAAGGTGTGTGATTTGAACGCTCTAGACTAGAAAAACATTGAAATTGGCTACAGAAGCAACAAAAATACCTAAAAATAAAAAAAATCCATCTCCCTGCCAGTTATACTGCAATATTCTCCTAGCCAAAAAGCATCTGAACATCTTAGATTAAGGTCTCTCCAACTCACCTTGACGAACTCTGGGCCAGGAGAAAAGGGGCAGCTTCAGACTTTGGGGAGCCCTACACAGAAGGGACCTGCCTTGAAAGGTCAACTGTCACACCAGTCCTATGATTTTTCTGGTGACCACCTTCTCCTACTTGTGAGCAGAGGCAGTGGTGTGATTGCTCCAAAGCCCTCAGGTGCAAGGTACTCTTCCACCAGCCTTTGCACAGAGGTTTGTGCAGGGAAGAGGCTGCCCATCTCTTCCTGAGAGCTGCCTTGGCATTGCCTCATCCGTACAATGAAATACCAGTGGACAATGATGGTCCTGCCTCTGGATCCAATTCCAATAGTCAAAAGACTGAACACACACCACACACTCTGCTCTCCTTCCATGGCCCAGGCAGACCAAGTGCTGTCAGGGCTGCTATCCAAAAATTGGACATATCCCACCTGTGTAGAGCAGTGTTTCAGGACTTACCTGGGAACACCAGGAGGAGCGCGATTAGGTCGAGAAGGAACCTGAGGTGGGGGCCCAAAGGGATCAGGAGAGGCACCTGGCCTGGAGGGCACAGGGGGGGCACCACCCAGCGTGGACCCACCAGCAGGAGGTGGCCCAGGAGCTGGGCCTCGAGACCCAGGTCTGGCGGGAGGAACAGCGGGAGCTCTCCTCTGCGGCGTGGGGCTGGATGTAGGAGACCTGGCAAACAAACAGAGAAATTCAACTGCAACAACAGGCCTGGGATCCCTCCATGTCATCATCAGGTCCCCATGCTGCCTGCAGTGTTCATTCTTTAGTTTCATCTCACTTTATACACCACCCTCTGGCTATCAAGGATTCCAGGCTGCCTTCAAAGCTATGTCAGACCCCGTGTAACCTTAGGGTCTAGAAGCCTCCATGTCCTCTGTGAAGCTGTAGCAAGCCTGACACAGCTTTCAAGGTCTAGAAGCCTTCCAACACAAATACCCCAAACTCTTCATCCACAGGGAGAAGAGGAGGACTCCCCATCTCAGTAGGAGGCCCCAGCTAGCCACTTGAAGAGGCATCAGGCCAGTCTGTGGGGCTCTCCCCCTGAGCCTCTGGTACCTGCGTCCAGATGGTACGCTCTGCACCTGCAGCCAAGAGTCGTCCACCGGTGGGGGCATAGGGGTGCTGATGGTGCTGGTGTTGATGTCCCCGATGATGTTGAGGGCCTCTTTCAGGGCATGGTACATGCGCAGCATCTCGTCACGTCGCTGGGCCTGCTCTGCCGATTCCTCCATCAGCGTATTTTGGTCACTACAGGAGTACAGGTTTGCCAGCAGCTCTGAATGGATAAAGTCCTTGGTCTGTAAAGGAGCACAAAGAGGGAATCAGTTTCAAAAGTCTTCCCCAAAATACTCCATTCTGTCCCCCCTTTTCTGAAACTGAAGCTGCCTTCAGTTTTTCTTCATTCTTTCTCTCTCCCCCTCTATTTTTCCCCTTCTCTGTCTCCCCACCTCCATCAACCACTCTGTGATACGTACGTTGTTTATCATGAGGTGCATAATTGTCTTCGGCATGAGGTCTCTGATGGTTTTGTTGACAATAGCCATGTAGGAATCCACCAGGTTCCTGATGGTTTCAACTTGTCTTTCAAGCTGAGGATCCATGGAGTGCATGAAACTGTCTGATCCATTCTCCTCTGCTTCACTGGCCTGCAGAAAAGACAAGAAATAGATTGGTTCTTCAAATGTAACACAAAGTTAGTTTTTCATGAGTGCCAAGGGAAGAAAATAATATGGAAACAAACAGGAAGCACATGCAACAAAACTTGCATTTTGAGCTGTGATCGACACCACACAGCTGAGGTTGTACAGACTTCTCCAGCTCAGACCTGAGGAGCTTTAACAATAAAGCTGCTCTCTTACCAGGAAGTTACTACACAGAGGTGAAAGGCAACAGGGACTCAAGAGCAGCTTTCACAGGTTATGGCTTTAGCAAATACTCAAAGCTGTATTTTTACTTTTAATATTTATAGCTTCCCAAAAGGCTCTTCATTTGAGCTGGCTTCTCTGTGCTCCAATTTGGTTTAGACCTGAGAATCATTTACCATAAATTAAGCCTCATAGGCTCTGACACACTGCATCTTTATCCTCATTATACAAATGAGAAAACAGAGAGGTGAAATAACTGCTCACCTCAGTCAGATCACAAGTAGATTGAATAATCTAAAAAACCTTCCTGATCACTTTAACTGCAAATCCTGCATTGTAAGCCATAATTATCTTTTCCAGGCTAAGCAGATGAATCTCTTTGTCTGCCTGAAATGCATTGTTTACCCCTCTGTAAGGTAAAGCCTGAACTGTGCTGTTTGACAGCAAACCATCGCCAAGGCTCATCCATTCAAGAGCAATTTCACTGCAGTCTTCCTCAATGCTTATTTAAAAAACCCTTGATTTTATAAAGAAAAAAAAAAAAATCTCTCTTTTAAACCATCCCAGTCTGAAGGATTTGCAGCAGTGAAGGAAATTACTTATTACCATATTTTGTTTTGGGAAACAAATATATGAGAAAGGGCAAATTCTTTTGTTCATTTGAGCTTTTCCTAGGAAGACCTTACATAATGAAGGAATGCAAGGTCTCAGTGAGAAACAAAGTAAAGGAAGTGGACATCAAAGAGGACAACTTAAAAAAAAAAAAAAAGA
>VXBW01004298.1:192072-210025 GCA_013400375.1 Thinocorus orbignyianus
CCCCAAAATAAGTTTGCAGCAAGATTCAGAAGTCATAAAAAAAAAAAAAAGATATAAATAAAAAGAAAAAAGGAAAATTCAAGCCAAGAACAGAAACAAACAGCAGCCATCCAACAGAGGTATAAAGAGGGAGAAGAAGCAAACGCCTCTCAGGAAACTGTGGCAAAAGGAAAATACAAAAGAGAACTATCCGGTGAGAGCCCCAGGGGGCAACACAGGCAGAGAGGGTCAGACTTACTTTGTCCTTGTCCTGGTGGGTCAGTTTGAGCATATGTGGAAAAAATTAAAACAAAAAGGGACAAAAAGTAAGAGAAAACTTTTAGTTGGTCTCAGAATTTGGAGAAGTTCCCATATAGCACTGAATAAGCAAGAGATCAATCCCACTAAAAAAAGACATAAATACCCAGATTACCCTGCACGAGGAAGAATTGTTCAGCTAAACTGAAAATGGAACATTCCGCATAGGAAACAGTATTGTTTGTAACAAAGGGCAAGTTACTTACCTACAATGGGTACTTGTCATCAGTTACACAGGGTTTTGAGAGAGTCTACCTAGAGATCAGTGCTCCTATGAGGAACCACTCCCTTTGCACACCAATAGGTGGCACACGCCCTTTCCCAGTACGCATTTAAGAAGCTCAGTCTTGTCCAAAGCCAATTTGAAGTCCTAACAGCGTTAAGGTCAGGACCCTAACCCTCTTTTTTTTTAACATCAGTTTGTCAGGAAATGCTTTAAGGCAAAACACACAATCTTCAAGTGTAACAGGAAAAACGAACGCAAGAAGCCTATTAGGAACAGCAAATACAAACAGATAAGCAATTATCACTGCGCTAATGGGAAAACTATTTATAGCAGCTTCCTCTCATAGAGGAACAGGAAGGCTTTGAACAGGAACACATTCCACATTTCTCTAGAACACGTTTTTAAAGCGGAGTGTAATGCTGACAGAAAACGTTGTGGGACATGGCCAAGGGAAAAGATAAGAAGCCTTGCTAAAGTAGCGTATTAAGGTATCTACTAAGCAAAAGAAAAATTCAAAGAACATTTCTTCCTAATTGGGAGGGAATAGGAGAACAACTACTAATAAGCCAGGAAGCTCCCGACAAGGCTGCACAGTGTTACTGAAGAGGAATGGTGCCTCCCTTCAGCAGACACATACCACTTTGTTGTCAGGTAGCTAAATGTCTTCCTTATATTGGGAATTTAATGCAAACAAAAGACGAGAGTCAGAAGGGTTTATCAAGGAAATCTTTGCCTACTTTATCTTCCCTTTGAAGCCGCCAGCTACTTTGTCCCAAGCTTCCTTAAAGGAAGCACCAGGATATACTGAAAATTTAGATTATTTTTTTTCCCCCGAGTTGAGGATATTTTGAAACAAGACAAAACCTTTGTGGACTTTAACATATGAGGATGCAGCTCTCCTAACAATACATGCTGTGTTCCTTCTCATCCCATTATTATGGCTGCATCTTACCCCAACACGCTCTGGGTAGACTCCAGCACGAAGGAAGGAAGCCTTCCAGCTATCCACCTCCTCCTGGGTCTCACAGGCCAGCTCCAGCTGCCGATAGTCCTTGTAAACATTCCTGAGAGGAAGACAAACATTTCATTCTTCTCTATTGCAAATCAGATGTTTGCCCACATTTGACAAAAATTGCAATGACCAGGAAATCTTCCTGTTACTTTAAGGCAGAGACACTTAGTCCCTTGCTAGTATCCTCATGATGACCCTGCAGAAGGGAAAGGAAATGATTTTTTTTTTTCTGAGCAAGTTTAATTACCCCCAAATCAGTTGTATGTTTCAACAGGGCCTGAAAGAGATTCCTTTTTCAATTCTGCTCACTGCTGGACTTCTCCAGGTAATCTAGGTCCCTTATCTCCTATAGTTTTCCCTATTCACTCACTAAGAATATCAATTATAAATACGTAAGTCCAGCCACTGCCCAACGCAGGTAACCACACCAAACAGCTGAAATCTAAGGTCACACAGCAGACCACACACACGGGTGAAGAACAAGAGCACAAATCTGTAAGACCAGAAGGAACAAAGTCTGATTTCTTTTTGAAGTCCCCTGTCTCCTTCAAAAATGGCTATCCTTAAAGGATACACACGTCTCTCCTGGACAGCTACCCCAAGGTACTCATCTCTATTCCCTCTTATTACACAAATCCCATCCCTAACTTCAGCAGCTTGGCATGTTGAGATGTGAGCATACCTCTGTTCCGTGTTGAAGAGAGCAAAGATGTGCTTGCTGGACATGAACCCCTTCTCAACATCTCGCAGCTTCAGGTTATCCACTGGTAACATGTACTTCTTCTCTTTCTCCTGAAAACGGGATCAGTAACAAGTCACTCACTGCTCCCTGGGCATCATCTAAGTCAGAAATCATTCCCTCTGCTTGGTGTCAAATCTGGATCTAGAGCAAATTAAGAGAAGTGAGTTTGGTTTAAGGTCCCCATTTGGAACATCCCGTTCCAGCTGGGTATTATACTCCAACATAACAAGAGAGGGAGCCATCACACTGGTCTCCAAAAGGCAGAATGCAGCTATCCAAGACTGAAATAGAAACAGACCATACTTCTTGTGCAAGCATGTATGTGTGACTGTCCCCTTGTGAGCATGTTGTGTGTTTGTAGACCTTTCTTGGCTGGAAACAACAAAACATGATGGCTCTCAGGGGAAACAAGAATGGAAAACAAAGATGGTCAGTGAGCAGAGATCCTGAAGAGCTAGAAAAGAGGGGCAGGGCACAGCAGCAGATAAGGGCGACAAAGCTGCTGAGCTCAAACACCCAGAGGATGGCAAACCCAGCCTAACATCATCTCAAGTTTCAGTTAAATTGACTTGAGTTTGCTACGGATACCAGACACTACACCATTCAGACATTGCTCGAAGACTAAACTATACCAGTCCATTACAAAACTGGTGCAACAGAAATATCTCAGAAGCCAGCATCCAGCCAAACTCTCCATTCGCTCTCAAAGATGCCAGGCTACGAAAGCAGGAAAGCTCTTCCAAGCAAATTTCCCTGGATATTTTTAATATTGTGGATCAGTCTAGATGAGAAGTGGGCAAGCATTTTGTGATGGGATACCTGCCAGCCGGGTACTGGTCTCAGAGCCACACAGACCACCTCGGGTTCTGAAGACTACAAACAGCCTCAAGCTCTCTATTACTTTTGTTATTATTATGCTGGTTTAGGTTGAACTGGTGACCTAGAAGTGAAGCACACCAACTGCTAAGTCCCTCGATAAGACAGACCATCCCCACTGCAGTCTCATTTCACTGGAACTCCCTGCTTCTACCCCACAGAGTCTCCAGGCTAGTAAAAAACAAAATAAAACAAAAAAACCCCCGAACGACCAAACCCAAAACCTCATGTTAAAGCTGTCTGAGAACAATCATTCTGCATTGGAACCGCGTATTCCACAAAAATTTAGCAATAGAGTCATTCTTCAGGAAAAGAGTCAAAAGGTATGGGAATCCCGTGTCCCAGATATGGAAATACACGCTCTTTGCCAGAGTTTCAACTTTCACCCCTTCCAAGCTCTTGCATAAATGCTGCTGTGTGTGATCAAGACAACGCTATCTCTGCATGCTAATCTCCTCACACGCCAGAGGAAAGATGCATATATCTGTCTGCCAGCATAAAATATCAGTCTTCTGACTCTGAGGTAGCAAGAGCAATCGAGCAAAGGACATTGGTGTAAGACAAGAAAACCCCAACCCACACATTGTGGGGCACCACACACTGCAACAAGCCCCCCCTGCTCCTCCCCAGCTCCCCACACCTCCCCCTCCCAGTCCCCCACTTCGGTCTTTCCAGCTTCTCAGTTTTCAACCCAGCCTGTTTTATATCAACACTCTGACTTCATTTCCTGAATGTAGAGACAGGAAAGCGTGGAACGAGCTGCCAAGGGCTGAGCCTCTCAAAACTTTGGCTGAGCCCTCTGCCCATATGTTAGCAATCTGGCAGTATGTGCTATGGCTGAATAGCATCCTGGCCAAGGGGGGAAAAGGGCTTCTCTCTCTTGCTTTCCAGACTTGAAGGGGGAGGGCAGGGGGGGAGAAAAGGAAGGGCCAGCACACATCGAAATGGGAATGTAGCTTATGAAATACTACATTCAAATCCCTTGGTCTGATCCCAAGAGGCTTATGTTGCTCATGTAGCTCCCCCTCATCTATAAGGAAAAAAAACAACCCACGAATAAGGCAAGACTCTCAGCAGCAGAGTATACGTTATATAAAATATGCACACTGGCTGTGAGTTAATCTATAGAGCTATGAGGCCAAGGAGAGGTAGCGAAGTGGCAGCAGCACTCAGACTGGCTGCACAAAGCAGAGCAGGGATGCTTGGTGCTGGCCAGGGAATGTTGGAGGCATAGGGCTAGCTACCCCAGAGCAGGGCTGCTGCTCCTGAAAGGACCCACTTCCATGGAGACCTGCAGGAAGAGATGACTGCAAGCTACTGGCGCAGGCAGGATAAGTGCCAGAGGATTACTCTCCCGCCCCCAGCACAGTGCTGATACAGCCATATGGCTCTGTTCTTTGCCTCTACCAAAGCAAGAAAATACACATGGCCAGGAAGGAGACCAGGATCCATTAGCCATTCCAGTTGTGGGGTGTGAAGCCCAATAGCTAGAGAAGGGGGGGAAAAAAAAAAAGAAAAAAAAAGGGATGTTGCAGTTGCAGTCCGACATGGAAACATCCTTATTGTGGCCACACACCTCCTTACTGTGGCTAAAGGCTAGAGATTGGTTTTGACCGGAGACAGCAATGGTTTGCACTATCATCTGAATTATTTGTTCCTATCCTGTAGGTAATAGCCTAAGAAGAAGTTCACAAAGTCAGCAGGCAGCAAGCCAGCCTGACTCAAAGCATTTCCTCCATTCAATTGCACTGCCTCAACAGCAAGTTAAATTTTCCTGCTCTTGGATACATGTGAAATGAAGCTGACAGATGCATGTGTGGGCTCCCCTAAGGTTGGAAATTGGCACTCGCAGCACAAGAAAGTAATTGGCAGAATTATTAGCTCTCAGTTTGCATTTGGAGCACAAATAAACTAATTAAAGGTTTCCCTGTAGCTGTTATGACAAACACCTCTTTTTGCACAGAGACAGGGGTCTGTGGATGTGGGAGAAAGAGCATTGCCATTGTTTTAATTGGTGGCCATGGGAAATTCAGAGAAATTCATCTTGCTTAAACCCCTTAATCTCCTTTCCTTTTTGTAAGGCATAAAGTGCTACAGGTAAACAAACCTGCCCCAGAGACGACTGGAGCTTCAGTTAAATCATTTGTGTTAAACACATATATGGCATTTTGGGAACTCCTGTAATAAAACTCTACTCAATTGGAAAACATTAACATCATAATTGATAAACAAACTGCATGAATACATGCGCACTACAAGCTTATTAGGAAGAAGTCTCTGAACAGGCTGGAGTATTTGAAAGTAGGTTACTTGAGCATTTTAACCACACACCCTCCCAAAACAAGAAGTTACCAACAACTTCCTGCTCCTTGTCTCTGCAAAGAAAATATACATTGGAAGAGCCAGATTTTTGAGCTGTGATTCTTCCAGGAAGTCCCAGTCAGCCCACAACATACATGCATTGAGACCATCTTTCCAAAACACCCTGTAACACAACTTTCACCCTCAGAGCATAATTTACTGGACACCGCGGTCACTCCTCCAAGCCGCAAAACTTGTTTACATCAGAAAGCTGCAATGGTTTAACTTAAACAACACATCCTAAGATTTTAAGCTGATTTAGTTCAAAAGCTCTGCAGACACTAGGCTGGACTCATGTGATTAATCACAGCCATTACTGTTGGCTTAGTAAGCACAGCGATGGTAATCAACTCACCTGCACAAAAGTAAAGATTTTTATTTACATCAGGTGAAATAATTCACAGATTTAAATATGCAGGTAAGCACAACCCTAGGAAGCCATCAGAGAGTATATGAAAAAGAATAGGCAGAAATAGAGTAGCTTGAGAGGCTACAGTGCCCCAAACTCCACTGTTGTGACCTCTGTAAGGTGATAGCAACTTACAGCCTTTACAAAAGATGAGCACACATGTCTTCCCATGTCTGTCCCTAGGCCAGGGCAGGGATGAACCATCCCCGAGTATTTGACTTGCTTTGATGAGGTAAAGTGCAACAGGCACACAAAGTGCTGCACATCTTTCCAAAGGAGAGGGTTGGTTACTCCTCCTCAGAACACGGTTAGAGCCAAAGTGGGAGTCCTGGGTGTTTGTATTTTTGGCCAGAAATCTTAACTGTCCACCAGGATGCAGACAAGAGAAGGGGATCCTGGAAGGGAGAGGTGTGCTGTACATAAAGCCTTCTTTATCCCTGCAGCACCAGGGAGAGAGGGAGCAAACCGCAGGGGCCAGGGCTAACATCTGGAATCATTACATGGGAGCCAAGCGCCACAGAAAGCGACAGCATTCCTCAAGTTTCCATGCGGGGTAGGGAACCTTCCTTTCCCCCGCGCAACCCCATCCGTCAGCCAGCTCGCTTCCTGCCAACCTCCGGCCTTCCCAGCAGCCAGCAAGCTCCTCCCTCGAGTCTCTTTAGCTTTCCACTGCCACGTCAATTGAGGCAGAAGGACAGAAGGGAAGCAAGAAGGGAGGGAGCAAAAACTGGAAGAGGGAGGGAGGCTCAGCAATGCCAGACAGAGTGGGGGGAGAAAAAGAGGGGATGTGGACTGCTCCTGCAGGAGCCAGAGGTGAGCTGCAAAGGCAACTGGCCAAGGTGGGTCAAAGGATCCTTTTGAGGACTTGGAAGCAAAGGTTGGTTCCCTTTGGGCTTTGCTCCGGACCCCAGGCAAAGGACTGATCTACAGGACAGAAAGAGATGGGGGTGCATGGGGCCTGGGAATCCTCCCACACAGCTTGAGGGGGAAGAAGAGGAGTTGAATGAAGCAACAAGTTCTGCACACCTGGGTGACAGCCAAAACTTCACAGCATTTCCTCTCCAAATAGCAGTAATTGTTTTTTTTTTTCTTTTTTTCTTCTGTCTTTCTAAAAAGGTGCAGCATAACCCAAGTGGAAACCAGGTACCAGCCTGACACCAGCACTGGAAGAGAAAGGAGCTTGGAAGCTTGCTCCAAATTGGAAACATGCAGAGAGCAGCATTTCTTCTTCCCAGATGCCAGAGGAGGATGTTTCTTCAAATCAGGACTTGGACTTTCTTTCATCCCTATCTCTGTCCCCAAAACCCCATCCCAAAAGCAGGAAGGGGAAAGGACTAAGGAGCTGCTGATAGCCGGAGAGCAGACCACAGAGGCTCCACTCCGTCTGCCCAGTGTTCAGACTACCTGTTCAGGACTACGAGATTGTACAGTAGTCTGCACATTGGTTAGGCTGTGCTGGGATACACCACACACTGCCAGTGCTGCACGGGGACGGCAACACCTGCACGGCAGAGGGACATGCTTGGGGAGGGTGGGCTGCGGGGAGAGCTGCATGCAAAGTTCACTCATGCCTCAGCCTGTGAGGATATAACCCTTTGGAGCCACGCTTGATGCTGACTTTTATCTGCCTGTTCACCAGCCTACTCACAACCCCCTTATTCCTCTATCTCTGTCATCCCTTTCTTATTTCTTTCAACTTCATGCACTTATCCCAGGGGTAGCTGTATTCAGGGTGGCTTGTGTTTCACATGCTAAACTTTGCCACAAAATGCAGATATGAACACATGGGCCTGGTGGAGTTACAACTGCACAGTGCTTTGCTACCTGAGAAGGCAGGAGCAAGCAGAGAAAGGTGACTGGAGGAAGGGGGTTTCACATCATAAGCAGTGCTGGTTGTTTATATAAAGAAAAACCCACAGAGAGTAGCAGGTTTGGATACTCTGGAAGTTGTGTTTGCTTTGATGTTTGTCTGGAAAAGAAAGAAGAGAAACAGTGAGCGAAAGCACAAATCAGAACTGATTAAAACTGACTAAGATATTATCCATGAGAAAACATGTACTTGCAAGAAAAGATGAGTGAGTAAATGAATGAAATTTCTCTACAGAGGATGTAAAGAGAAGGAACACGTTCCAGAGCACACCTGAGAGTGGTGTGAAAGNCTTTCTAAAAAGGTGCAGCATAACCCAAGTGGAAACCAGGTACCAGCCTGACACCAGCACTGGAAGAGAAAGGAGCTTGGAAGCTTGCTCCAAATTGGAAACATGCAGAGAGCAGCATTTCTTCTTCCCAGATGCCAGAGGAGGATGTTTCTTCAAATCAGGACTTGGACTTTCTTTCATCCCTATCTCTGTCCCCAAAACCCCATCCCAAAAGCAGGAAGGGGAAAGGACTAAGGAGCTGCTGATAGCCGGAGAGCAGACCACAGAGGCTCCACTCCGTCTGCCCAGTGTTCAGACTACCTGTTCAGGACTACGAGATTGTACAGTAGTCTGCACATTGGTTAGGCTGTGCTGGGATACACCACACACTGCCAGTGCTGCACGGGGACGGCAACACCTGCACGGCAGAGGGACATGCTTGGGGAGGGTGGGCTGCGGGGAGAGCTGCATGCAAAGTTCACTCATGCCTCAGCCTGTGAGGATATAACCCTTTGGAGCCACGCTTGATGCTGACTTTTATCTGCCTGTTCACCAGCCTACTCACAACCCCCTTATTCCTCTATCTCTGTCATCCCTTTCTTATTTCTTTCAACTTCATGCACTTATCCCAGGGGTAGCTGTATTCAGGGTGGCTTGTGTTTCACATGCTAAACTTTGCCACAAAATGCAGATATGAACACATGGGCCTGGTGGAGTTACAACTGCACAGTGCTTTGCTACCTGAGAAGGCAGGAGCAAGCAGAGAAAGGTGACTGGAGGAAGGGGGTTTCACATCATAAGCAGTGCTGGTTGTTTATATAAAGAAAAACCCACAGAGAGTAGCAGGTTTGGATACTCTGGAAGTTGTGTTTGCTTTGATGTTTGTCTGGAAAAGAAAGAAGAGAAACAGTGAGCGAAAGCACAAATGAGAACTGATTAAAACTGACTAAGATATTATCCATGAGAAAACATGTACTTGCAAGAAAAGATGAGTGAGTAAATGAATGAAATTTATCTACAGAGGATGTAAAGAGAAGGAACACGTTCCAGAGCACACCTGAGAGTGGTGTGAAAGGAGGAGAGGGAGAAACTCAGAGCACACCTGCTCCTATGGTTTTTAAACAAGCTGGATGCAAACACCTGGCAGCAGCTGGACCCATCACAGCAAGTTTCTGATGACTTGTGGGCATTAGAGCCAAGACTAGGATTTCTCCCAGCTGAGCTGTGCCTCAAGGACACAGACTGTTGGGGTGGGGGGAGGCAGGAGAATATATGTGTGTGTTGTGGGGGAACAATCTTGGCATTGATCAATGTAATTTTAAACCAGAACTGGGTACAAAACATGGACAGGTATAGAATAAGCAGCTATCTAGTGACTCATAAGATCAAATCTTTCCCAGGACAGGAGAGAGTATCTTTGTACTTCATGCAAAAGAGAGGGCATGAAGATGGAGAAAGAGCCCAAGCACAACTTTATGCCTCATGTTGCTTCCTGCTGCATCAGAATACGAAGTACTTCCCAACGCACCTGCAAGTACCTGAAACTGTATACCCACTCCTCCTGTACGTACCCAGGACTCAAACACACTGACATTGCACACAACACCACTTTCACACAAACAAAAAAGGCCATATTCTTCTCGTATAGTCAGTCACTTGCTCTTACAAACCCCAAATTTCTAGTACATGATTTACCTGAGTAAGGACAGAAGGTCCCATCTGTATTGTACAGTCACACAAATTCCCAAAGGAAACAGCAGACATATCCATCCATCCAGCTGTGCGAACACTCCGGCACACAGAGCACTCCAGCAGAAACTGTCACCCTTGCAGAGCAGAGAGCACCAGGACCATCTCCAGCAGGCAGTACGTTTACTGATGGGAAGCACTGAGCACAGTGCTCATTGCATCTTGCCTACAAGGTGCCCAGCACCAGCAGCTCTAGCCCAGCTCACAGACCCCCTTCTCCAGCAGGTGGGAAAGTCCAGCAGAGAAGTGGGCACCCTGCATTTCCTAAGGGATTCAGGCAGAAGGACTATTCAAGTTGAGATCCTTTATTGTGTCCACTACGTTGCTTGCTCAGCAGTTAGCCAGTGTGCTGCTGGCTGCTCCAGCTCTGGGGACACTGCGGCCTCCCTCAGCAAGGAAGTTCCACTCTATATTGCCAACAGGCAGAGCAGGCTCCTCCCTACCTCTCCCTCCCATTGCTGGCCTGCAGCATAATCCCACAGGGTTCAGGAGGTGCAGGTACCTCAGGAGGGTCTCCAGGTCTTGGGAGGCCAGCTGCCTGTGGGGCCGCACTCCATGGGGCCAGTATTTGGCTCATTGAAAGGAGACAGGAAGAATAACAGAGAGCCCAAGGAGCACACACACATGCTCTTGGCAGCAAGGCAGAATGGGGAGCCAACTTTCCACCTCCGCATGGTCTGCTCTTTCCTTCCCCTCCCATTCCCCCACACACTCCTTCAGGCCCCTCCAGAGCATCAGCCATATATCCCTGCTAACATGTAATGCCGGGCCCTTTAAGACATTAAGTTTCAGTTCCTTTCTTCAGAGGCAGAGGAAAAACAAGCCAGCATTGTGGAAAGACTGGTATTTCACTAATGGGGTCCAGATGTCTTAATTCCACACTCTGGGTCCTGGCTTGCAAGACAAGGCAGGGAGAAGCTGTGCCCCAGCTCCCCCCAGCCCCAGAGGTGCTAGCCCAGTCTGCACCCTGACCCCACTGCATACCTCCTCACCCCCTTCTTTCCCCCATCATCACCCACAGCTCCACCACCAGCACTTCCATCCACACAAGACTGACTCAGCCTCCTCCTTGTTCCCTCTGGAAGGCGTCCAGAGCACAGGGGAACTGGGACAAGAGAACCCACAAAAGTGTAGGGTGGGGCAGAGAAATCTTCCCCCTTCCTCCCAGAGCTTCAGGGAAGAAGGATCATGAGGTACCACCTTTAAAAGCACATGACAACATCTCAGGAGCTGTAGAGGACACAAGTTCTGCCAAACTGGTGGAGGGGAGCTCTGGGACAGACATGCAAAGATAATTGTCTAACAGGACCGTGTACTGCAGAGAGTTCTTCAGGACAGAGCCAGCTCCATGCAGGACTGAGGTTTGGGATGGGAATCCCCATGCTCAAGGCTCTCCAGCTGCCCCTCAAATGCACCAACTTTTGGCCTGACTGAACTAAGGAGTCTGCGTGGAAATTGCTGCCTTTCACCTTCACAACAGCTAGAGATCAAGGAGCCGAACTTGGGAAGGAAGCAAATAAAACCATGCTTCCCTTTTCCCCCTGCTCCCACTCCACTGAAGACAAAGGCACCTTTCTAAGGGTCAGCTCAGACCTCATCAGTGCTGGTTCTCCTGTGCTTAAGGGACCAAGGCTGGCAGGGAGCTGTTTTCATTAGGCAGCTCTACTTCTCACTATGCAGAAGAGAAATGGTACAAGACCTCCAGTTACTATTGACCTCCCCCAAGGCTGCCTTCCCTCAGGAGGGAAGGGAGGTCCAAACCCCATCCCAGGCAACTGGAATCTATCAACAGTTTACACATCCCCACTGCAGCCCTCCCTCCCACTCCCCAGGGAGGAACAGGGAATTCTGATCCCCTCTGTAGTACAGATGCAGCAGCTGGCTTTGCTTAAACTACTTGATGTTTATAACCACTCGACCTGCATATGCAACCTAGAGGAAAGTTAAGCCTCCCCGAGCAACTCCAAACACAAAAGGTCAGCAGTCGTATAGCAGAGCCACACTGATTTAGCAAAGGACATTTCAATGCCTGGTTCTTTAATTAAGAATCTGCTGCCTGCTCATCCATAGCAGCATAGCAGCAGTCTCCATGCAGAAAGTGACATTTAGAGGCTGATTCATCACTGTATTTGTCATCATTTCCACCTGCCGAGAATGAACCAGGCCCACTGATATGAACTACACAAAAAGCCAGGCCTAGCTGTGACTACTGTGTGCCTCAGAACACCTGAGGGGGACAACCTACAACAAAAGGCAGAACAGTTTCTTTATTTGTTATCAGAAACGATCAACTCGGAATACATGACTATATCACACCAGGCATTTTTCATCCCCCAGCACACTGAGTGGGTCTAACCCTTTTGATTATGTCCTTACCAAAACCATCCAGCGATTCTTTCTCTTTTCAAAGTAATCAGATAAGACAATTATCTACCTTTGTCTTGCACAGGAAGTAACACACTGTTAACAATGATCATTTCAGCTGGGACAATTCTGTCTGCTTATATCATTTCCCACTGAAGCAGAAAAACACCACAGCACAATGCCAGAATTGCTAATATTCAATATTTTCAAGCAACTCTACAGGGTAGGTCTATGTTCCTATCACTGATATTACACAGATCATTGTACTTTTGATCAGCAGAACATAATTCACAATCAAACAATTTTACAAATAATGTGTTAACTGGTATGTTGAACGTAGAAACAAAAAAAGACATTCCTGCTTTGCAGGTTTAACAACTGAATCCTGGAGATTTAAAATGATTTACTCCATGTCTGAAGGAGCCAGCTCCTTAGCTACAGCTTCAGGTCCACAGCTCCTGTTGCTACACTCAGAAAGGAGAGAGCTTTTTCTTTTCTTGTGACCAGGAGAGATGCATGAAAACCTCTGTCATACTCTTTTAGGAAACTCATCATGGCTGCCCCACAAATACCAACGAGTCCAAGTCTTGGAAATAGCCCATCACACCCTTGATCACAGCTGCCACAGCAAAACAAATAAAGGTCAAGTTCATTCCAAGTGTCTGTTAACATTCTGCTGAGCCAGGGCTTCAAGCACAGATGTTACTCCTTGTGCATCAAAAAAGCCACATTCACATCAACTCAGAAATGCTCAGCAGTGCTGAGACCACACAGAACCTGGCCCAAGGATAGTTTCAGATTCTGTCACAAACTGCAGACAGTACTCAGAAAATTCATCTTTAAAAACCCAGTGAACCGAAGGCCTTGTCCTCATCAGATGTCCAAATCTCAAGTCGCAGAGTTGAGATACTCACCTCATCATCCTTGTACCAGGAGAGGTTCTCCGCTGTCAGGACAAACCAATACTCCTTGGAGCCACCCTTCATGATCCCGATGTTATTGATGGTGAGCCAGCCCTTTCGGATGACCTAAGGGGGTGGAAGCAGCAAGCATTAACAAGGGCTCTAAAAGCCTGGCCTTAGGTGACAGAGGAAAGATCAGAGGGTATCCCTACACAGAGTAGGGTATGGAAAGACAAGGAACACCGTGCTCTCTGCTGCTGCCAGAAGAGCCCCCCACTCAACTGGCCAGCAAAGGTCTTTGCCTCGAAGGGGCCAGAAATAGTATAAAAAGGACGCAGGAAGGAACCTGGCAGTGCTGTGCATTATACCCTCTGCCAAGAGGAAAAAGATGCAGGAAGAACTGCATCAAGCCTTGGACACTGGCACAACCTACAAACACCAGATCACAGCAACACACCCAGAAAAGGCCATGCCCAGAGAAAACCAGGACACCAGCACACCTTCCAGCAGGCTGCACATGAGGAGTGCTTCACCCAACTCAGGGGTGAGGGGAACCACTTCAAGAAGAGATGGGCAAGGAACCCCAGAAGAATTGAGTTTAGTAAAAAGGAGGCACTAGATACAAAAGAACAAAATGGTGCATCTGGAATTAGTACCCTGAACTTCAGCATACCCAGGTATTTGAGCAGTCATGTTAGTTTAGGGCAAAATAACTTCCTTTAAGTTTAGCTTAGGCAGGCTATTACTGTCTAGGGAACTCCAGTTCACAAAGTGCTGCTTTAGAGCCTCACACATGCAGCAATCAAATGCAAGTATATGTCAGCTTAAATGCATTAGCTTATATATGTATTACTGCAATGTTAACACCCAAAGACATCTGCATGCATTATGCATGTACCTTGTTGTCTGGATGTGCTTGCTGAAAACAACCTGGCATTGAAAAACCCGTATGATTGCACTGCATATTAGCAAGTTACACTGTGTGAGCAGCCTACCATAGAGGTACACAATCCTCTTTAGTGTCAATTTATCCTACAAAGGTAAATGTAGGAGCACAGGATCTTCACCTCATGCCTACTGTTAAGCTCAAGAGAGCCCTATTCTCTCTGTGGGCAGGAGGGGGCAGTGAAACAGAACCACACATCCTTGGATGCTGTTTATCTCCACCCACTCACAAGATGTACCAGCAGCTGCGAATTTTTCCTCAACACACTACCTTTACACCTGATTTCTGCTTTACCTGCATCTAGTGCCAGCTGCCCTCCTCTACCCATTCAGCAGCAGAGGGAATAATTTGTCTATGCACTGTTCTTGCCTTCCCAGATGCAACATTAATGTTCATTAGCACACCCTGCTGAGTGGCCTTCTACTCACCAGGATCTCATCCTGCAAAGGGGAACCATAGCAACAGCAGCAGAGCAGAGAGCAGGAGAGGAGCAAAGAGAGGAGAGATTGTTACTAGGAAAGCTGGAGCAGGAGAAGAGAGGCTCAAACATAAAATAAAATAAATTGGAAGCTGATATCAAATCTTTTGAACCCAGGTGTTAAAAATAAACAACCCCCATCCCAAAATAAAGTCTGCTAACAGGAAAGCCAAAGCGCTTTACAGGTAGATCCAGAGAGTTTGCCCTTTGCGCTTTTACACTCAGCTTTTCTGTACAGAATGCTGCAGAGGATGGGGTTCCCTACAGCTGCTCCAAAATCCCGTGAAGTGGATGGTTGGCCAGTCCAACCTGCTGACCTACCTGCCTGAGAACAGTACGGAAACAATCTGCATGTTGATGTGCAGGGAAAGGTGGTCAAACACGTTAGAGGATGAATATCAGAAGTGACTTTTTTTAAAAAAAGACTAAGCAAACCCATTTGTATCCATTCACTATGGCGCTGCTCGTAAGGCTTTGTTTACACAAGATCTTCTAAGCTTGGATAGCCTTGCCACGTCCCCAGCAAATCTAGGATAAAATATCATTGGCCCCTATTTAATTTTATACACGCTTCTTACAGTTCCTAAAGGAAGAAGTGAACTCCCCTCCACCGCTGTCTTCTCCCATGGGTGCATTCTCATACATACCCAGTGCAGCCTGGACCATAATCAGCCTTTGTCTCCCCATACAGAGGTTTAAGTATTTCCAGTAGAGTTCATGAACTCTCTTTAAATCCCTTTCCAGGAAATAGATACCACTGATGGCAAAGACAACTAGAGAAGACAATCCTGTACTGGAACAGTTCAGACCCAGTGTTCTGTACCCCTCACCTCAGCAGGAGGGTTAGCACAGCCAGTGGAAGGGCTGAACAGAGATTTACACATTAATAGGGATTTCTACCAGAAAAGCACAACCAGATCTTGATTATCAAGCGCCTGTTTCCCCCTACAACACTTGCCCTCTCCATCACTCCAGATCTTCCTGACTGCAATTAGCCTAAAATACTATCCTCCAGAGTTTGATGAGTAAAAAAAAAACAAAAAAAACAAAAAAACAAAAAAAAACAACACCAAAAACCAACAAAAGAAATTTTGAGCACTGCTGCATCCAGCATTTGTCCACTTGGTAGCTTCCAGGAAGCAAGTATGTCCTTCTTGGAGCAGTGAAGGAGATGGAACTTGGCCTACCTGGTTGCCAGCTGCCTTCTTCTTGCTCATCTGGCTGCTCCTCTGCTGAGCACTGCAAATAACAGCAGAGACATTCAAAACCCCTCAAGCTCTTCTTGACCATCTCAATCCTTCTCTCATCAGCCACTAGAGTGAGTTCATGCCCCTTCACCACTGGCTTCCAAGCCTTGATAACCCAACATATTCCCATCTGCTCTCTCAGCCTGGTTTATTCATATTCTCACTCCTGTCTGAACCACTCTTAGGTCAGTAACCTTTAACAGCTTCTGCATTTCTTCCCCCAGCACAACCCTAGTACAGCCCTTGCAACAGAGAGTCACTGAAAAACAGGCAATTCAGGGAGCTGAACCATACTTTGGGACCACAGCATCAGCACCAGGGCATTTGCAACCCATTTACTGAAGCATCTATAGGGCAGAGCCACAGGAAATGCATGCAGAGAAAAGGCAATGGGATACAAGTGCTTACTTGGCAAAGCCAATGAAATCCTCGTGGTTTGTGTTCATGTAAGCCAGCTCAATGTCTATTAGAAGCATGACCTGCCAAAGAGAAGCACAGACAGAGCAAAACAGACATTAGTGCATGACACTGCTAATAGCCGGGGGCAGACACAGCCCTGTACACTGTTCATCTGATCAGCCCTCTGCAGCCAGACACCCCTTAGTTCAGGTCACTCTAGCCTCGACTGTCCCTGCAAAGGTGTCCCCCACCCCACCCAACTTCCCTTCTACACACACTCCTGATCCTTTACCTGATCTTTGGTCCTGCCTTCCCTCTCACGAATGTGAGTAGTAACAATCCTCTCCATCTCCTCACGCAGGTGAGGGTATTGGCTGAGCTGCAAGAGAGAGAAAACACGTGCACATGGGAAAGGGAGGTATAAAGGGGGGAGCAGTCCCCCACACGTATGCATGCACACATACCCCACAGTCAGATATTTTCAAGGGAAGTTCTAAAAAGCTGGACTTGCAGAGAGATTTTTTTCCAAGTTCCTGGAGGTCTGTTGATGGCAAGGCTCATTCGCTCTTGCTTTGGGCTTCAGAGAAAAGTCTTTTTCACTCTTGCAGCAACCTTTCTGCCCCACCAGATACCTGCTCCAAACCCACCACATTCTTCATGGCATGAGGCTCTTGACAAACCCCAGATGTTTGTATGCTGCTTATTCCTTGTTGGGTTTTTCTGATTAAAGTGAACCATTTCTCAGCCTATTACAATGAGATGCTGAACATCTAAGTAGATGAATGGCCTATTGCTACAACCTGATAGATCTTACGGGAAGTCTCCCTGGGAAGCAAAGTGGATTTCAATCTCCATTTGCTGAAGCATTAAGTGGAAACACCTGGCCCTCTCCAACATCTGCTGGCAGAGAGAGGATCTGACCAATTCAAGGGGACATGTCTTCAAGACACACTGTGCTCTGAGCATCCAGCTGCTCCTGCCTGCTCATCACCCTCTGTGCTGGGACAGGATTACATCGTGGAGGTCTGTTATTCGCACCTACAATATGCTTTTTGCCATGTTACTGAGGAGGGAATCCTTTCCTGCCCAGACAGAGAAGTAGGACTTCACTAGTTATGGTTCAAAAGAATATCTGCAGAGATCATATACGAGAAACCCTTCCAAAATGAGCACCCTTAAAGCCCTTGGGGTTTCACACAGCACCTACCTACTCGCCTAGACTGATAAGCCTCTAGTGATTTCAGTAGCAGTAACTGCATGGGCTGGACCCGACCTTAGAAACGGTCAAACAAAATTAATCCTCCAGGTGGAAGATCTAGCCCTTTCTTCCCCACTTCACCTATATCCTCTGAAATAATCTTCCTTTTTTTTTTATATTACCTTTAATTTGACTATAACGTCAAACAGCATTTCTTAATGTGAGCCTTTTATATTCCCTCAAGAAGGAGGGTATATAAAAAAAAAGAAATCTCATTTGCCTATGATACGTACTGCATTTGTTTTGTTCCTCCGATTTACATGAGAGCTTCTTCCTAAGCTGGTTAGACTTTTAGTTCTATATAAATAAGCAATTACACCATACTAGAAGGAAACAGCTAAAACTGTCCAGCATTAATACTAAAAGCCAGATCCTACTCTAACCAGCAACAATATTCCTAACATCTCACTACAAATAGTCTCAAACCCTTTTGGCACCCTTGCCATTGAGTTGCAATAGCCTGGATCTGATATTGAGGATAGTGTCTGTTTTCAAGTGTGTAACTTGTTTTTAATGCCATTGACCCTACAGAGCCAAGAAAAAAAAAAA
>VXBW01004298.1:214177-237105 GCA_013400375.1 Thinocorus orbignyianus
TTTTGTAAGGAGGCATGTGGTGCCCCCTCCTGGAGGAAACCAGCCTGGGAAAGAAACACACTCCTGCCCCAGCCTCTGAGCAGTATTTGAGACTCAGGACAGTTTCCCTCTCCCACTGCTGCTGCCCTCTGCTCGCCTAAGGCTTCACCTCCTGTGGGCCACAGCGTACAAGGAAAAGCATCCACGCTACCTCCCACTGAGCACAGTCCATGGAGCAAGAGATCAGCAGGAGAACGATGCAGAGGGTGTAATGCCTGGAAAAGCTCTTCCCCGAGCCTTTTGGGACAGCAATCTTCCATTGACTCCAAATATTTCTTGCAGAACATCTTGCTCCTCAAAACTTTTAATTGACTGTTGTTTTGTATATGTGACTGCTCATCATAACGCTGCGGTCAGGATGAAACCTGCCGATTACTCATGCTGTGGGGATGCAAGATCTTTTCTAGGGTATCTGGATTTTAAGGTTGGTCTCAGAAAAAACAAGAATTCCAAATGTACAAGCAGTGGCACAGCAAACGGGGCTTGCAAAGAATTTGATCCACACTGAGGTGGATGCCACTGAGCTGGACAGAAGAAAAGGGTGTGCTAGAGAAATCCACTGGATCCCAGCTCACTTTAAGCTAAAAAGTCTACTTCCCTTGGCCTGTTTTTAAACTGTTCTTACACCTGCAGGTTGCTGCTCTCCTTTGGATGAATCTTTATATCCATTTTCTCTCACTAGGTTTGCTGGAGTTCCTGGGCTGCGTGTGGAGAAACGGCATGGAAGTGTGTGGGAGTGGGGTGGGCATTGACCTTTCTTTGCATTTTTTGTTTCTTTACCTTTTCGCTACACTTTCTGATGGTGGATGTGAGCTCACTCACTACCATATCCACACACTTCAGACTCGGTTCCTTCAACTTCTGCACCTGCTTTTTCACTATGGCTTCAAAAGCGAGGTCAGGCGTGAAGAGACCCGTTCTGCATGGCAGGGGCAGGGTGGGAGGAAGCAACGAGGAAGAAGAAAGCAAAGCAGAGAAAGAGCAGGAAGGAGGAGGAAAGAGAAGGAAGGAAAAGGGAAAAGAGAGAAAACACAAGGCAAAATGAGAAGTGAGATTTTGGTTCATTCCATTAGTTTATTGAACCAGGTGAGCATTGCTATGGGGCCTGTGCACTGCCAAGTATCAGGAGAGTCTACAGGCAAATGGAAGTGGCAAAGGGGAATGAAGTAGGAGCAGCTGGGCCAGTGAAATGGTGAGCTGTCAAGAGCAAGATGAATGGATGGAACCCCCCAGGGATCAAGTGATCTCTTTCTGAAGGAAAGCTCCTTTGGATTTTGGGATCAGCTGCTTGCCACAGTGAGCCACTGCCTCTCCTACCTCACTATGTCTCATTCCCCTTTGTCTCGGGCATTCCCCTTTTCTTCCCACCATGGTTATGTCCCCTTCACATTTCCTATTTCCAGTTGCAGGAAGTCTGAACAGGAGCCAAGCTGAGACTTGCATAGTCTGTCACTTGCATCTTGTTTCGGCAGAACTGAACTGATATCTCTTCATTTCAGGGATTCAGACAAACTGCTCCACTTAGAGCGTATTTCAGTTCACTCACCTTCACTGCAACATTAAGCTTCCTCAGAAAGAACAGATGTACCCAGCAGTTAGGAAAGTGCAAACACGATACAGGGCATCCACAGCTATACAAAGCATCTGTTCTACCCCAGCTAACCTGTAGCATCAGTCCCAATGCAGGCCTGTTGAGATTTATAAGAAAGTATTAGTTTCCACTGACACTAAAGTATTCTCAGTGGCTCCACTACGACAGAACAGAAAGTCCACAGAAACTGAGGTTACTAAAATATGGCCAAGATAGATCCAATTCAGGACTACTGCACCCAAAGTAGTTTTTCAGCACATCTTTAACACTTCAGAGCCTCTACCAGGATACTCTTCGTTACAGAATCTGAGTTACTTGTTTTATTATGGAGGATTACTGTTTCACAAGTGCTTTCAAGGGGACGATATCCCCTTGCAATAGGAAAGGCCTACCGCATTCCTAAAAGTACCATTAAAAGTCAAACCTGGGGTACCTACAGCTAACAACCAATCCAGGAATAACTATAACATTTCATATAAATCAGATATTTCCTCTTTCACATCTCTGTGGATAACACCTGCAAGACCCCAAGCAACACCACTATTAAAGCACTCTTCAGCACATATTATAGGACCTACAGTCAGTCTCTTTTAAGCTGCAAATACGTTTCAGGATTCAGCTTCACCCAAGAGCCTCTCTCAAGGTGCCAACAATGCCCCCTTTGAGCAAAGAAAGGGCATTTCCAGAGTTAAGTTCACATCCTCCAACTCAACAGCAATTTCCTACTGCTCCAGTTGCCCTGATAGGCTCAATATACACTGTTTCCCCCCTCAGACACTGGGGGCCCTGCACAAAAAAAATACATGTAAAAAAAACCCAAAGTCTCTTCCAGTACCTGAGTATCATCACCTAAATGACAATATTTTATTTCTCCTGATACAAAATTGTAACCATGGCTACTAGAGCACACACAGAGCGACTAGAACTGAAGCCAACCATGAAATTCTTAGCAGTGGGTTTTGAGCTAAAATGGAATGCTTTAATCCTGAATCTGTGACATTTCCCCCCATCCCTGCAGTCTCTTCTCCTCTCTTATTTCCTACCCTGTTGTATCTACCACCTGATCACTTGAGGAACCTGCCACTGTCAGAACAGATGGTCTATTCTGGAATTGTCAGTAAAAGAAGAAACAAAAATAAACAATGAATAAAGAAGTGGGAAATGGAGGGAAGGATGCAAAGAGAAATAATGAATGTGAGATTTTCAACAGCACCTGATGGATGGAGAACAAACCAAGGGAAGCTTCAGAGGGCATGAAAAAGGAGGGCCCTTCTGATCCAGTTAGCAGGCAACTCTGGATACTTGGCAGCCCGAGGGCCTGTGCTTACCTGTCGCCAGGCTCTAATGGCAATTTTCTGGGTGCTCCCCACAGTCACACACCCCAAGAAAGGACAGCAGGACAGAAAAAGGAAGCTCCTCCAGCACTCTAGAAACCTGAGCAATCTCTCACTGCATCCACTTTGCTTTCCCAGTCTGTCCTGGGAGGCAAAGCATATGCCTGCATGCCTGAGCCCTTCTATAGGGACTCTTGGCCCTACAGACTAGGCATTTCTGCAAGTGATGGCAAATATCACCACCTGGGTACCTTTCCCCACTCTTGCACAGAGAGGGTGTCAGACTCTCCAGACACCTCCTGCTATTCCCATTTACCTGCACCTGAATAGCCAGTGGTGATTCCAGTCTCCAGTGCCCATACTACCATCCTAACTGAGGTGCCTCTTCACCAGTACCTAACCCTGCCTGAAGCAGCAAGCCATGGCTGAGAGGAACAGCACAACCCCAACCTGCCATATCCAAAAGGGCAGAATCAAGGCAGGTTCCCTCCCTCAGCCCCAACAAATACCAGTAAGGATCCCAAAGGGCAACATCTGAAGCCCCCTCTCAGAGAGCAGGACTCCAAAGGCTGATGGACCTTTCTGACTTGCTTCTTCTCAGCCATGTGCTGCTCTTCCAGAACAGGATACGGACCAAGCCAAACAGAAATCAAGCCAAACACCACAGGAACATTTCCCTGCGATACAGCCCACAGCTATAACTGCTGCAGCCTCTGAAGTTCAGCCCATACACCCCACCAGCAGCACCCAAAGGCTAGTTTGGGATTAATCCTCTCACTTCTTATAAGAATAGAGGGGACAAAATTTAAATCCAGTTTCTGGCTTGGAAAATAAACCCAGATACTAAATTTAAAGTAAAATGTGGCCGCATATGAAATACCCTTGTGTTTAGGACTCAGGAATTATACTACAGAAGGGTGGTAGGGACATCTCCAGCACCCCTCAGCTCTAAAATGTTCAGGGAGCAGGGCCATGGCCCGTATCCCACAGCGCTTCCCTTCCTGTTTGGCTTGTTGGCTGGATTGCCCCAGGCTGCTACCGCTCAGGTCTAGTCATGCTGAGGAGGTGGTTAGAAACACTGAGTGTGGCTGCAGGCAAGTCCCTGCCCAGGTCACAATGCTGTGCCGCAGCCAGAGAGCGGGTGGAAGGTGCCAGCTCCATGCTGCCTCTTGGTTACCTTCTTGGTGCACTGTCTAACGGTATTGATTAACTCCGATATGACCATGTCCACGCATTTCAGGCAAGGTTCTTTAATCTTCTTCACCTGCTTTTTCACAATGGTCTCAAAGGCCATGTCGGGTGTGAAGAGACCGGTTCTAAACACCCAGGGTAGGGACAAGACAAGGCAGGAAGGGGAGAAGGGGCAAGGAGAATGTCACAGCGTTACACACACATCTTGGAGCAGGCACCGCCATCACTGAAACCCAGCACACGGGGCTGGGGAGTGTCATGGCCCCCATACAAACCCTGACTGGAGTCTGTGGAAAGTAGGGGACACTTGGCACCTCCCAGGAAGGAGGTAGAGGGAAAAGTGGATCCCAGCTGGACAGCCATGGCCAGGCCACCATTTCACCTCAGCCACCAGGCCTAAGGGAGACAAGGGCTGACCCCTCTGCAGCAAATTTTACTTCAGAGTTGTGCAGTGGATAGGAGGCCTTTTGTGAGGGATTTTCTTAATGATTAGGACACTAAAGTGTTTGATACCCTCTATCGAGCTCAGCTAGTGCCTGAGCAAAAGAAAGGAATGAAAATAAAGCCAGGTCAATATTTGCTCATATGCCAACATGGTGAAAGGGTTCTGACAGGCACCAGGCCCTGCTCACCTTCCCAGGATCTGCAGGACTAGGGGTCCCAGGGCCACACTTTCTGACAGCTAATCTCTGCCAAGGGGAACACTAGTGTTTGCTAATTACATCCTGGGGCCATTGGGATCCTGGCGATGGGCACCCCGATGCTCCCTCAGATCTTTAGGGGAGGAGCTGATCAGTACCAACAACTGTTTTGAACAATTAACTGTTGGTTAGTATGGAGGCAGAAAGTGAATACCAGCACTTTAGCTTTAAAGCCGTACAGGGCTTGCCTCCCTCTTTCCATCCTCTTGTATGCCAAGGCATAAGGAAGGGGAAAATATCTAGTCACTCAGGCAGTTTTACCTTTTAGGCTTCTGCAACTCTCACATGGGAAGAGAAAGCAAACAAACTTGGATGATTCCCCCTACTCCCAAGACAGCGGGGTAGTCCAAGGAGGTTATCGGTCCCCTTTGGCTGACCTACCGTACCTCTGAAGTCTTCAACTCCATTCAGAAGGTCTAGAGGTATTTACAAGCCTATGCAGCCAATGGTCTGCCTAGTGTGTGATACGTGCCTGATACCATGGATGTTCTTGATGGCATAGCTAATCTCCCGCCGCAGCTCCTTCTCATCAAACTCCATCTGCAACCAAGAGAGAATTTCATTAGAAACTGTCTGACACTTCTGTGCAACCCTAGGATACACAACGGCGTGCAGTACAGACAGGTCCCATGCCAGCATTATCATGTGACAGATGAGATATCAGTCCAAGTGTTGGATACAGAGTCCAGCCACAAAGCTTCTATTGCCAGTGCAGACATCCTGGACTAATATGAATAGCTAAGGGCCTACATTTACAGATGCCAAGCCCCAGCAGCTCCCAACGAGCTTCTTTTAGATTGGACTGAAGCACTAGACTGCTTTCTAAAACAAACTGTTTTGTCTCCCAAGATTTAGCATGAGGTCTTGGCAGCTGTTAGTTCAATGAACACTACAAATAGATTTACAAAACACATTTTTGTATGTGAGATCCAATACAAGGCAGGCTCTTGTATTCAATAAAAAGGCCTCATCTTACTCAAATTCAAAAGAAAAGAAAGCAAAACACAAGAAACTCCAGGCGTGGAATGATTTGGCTCTCAAGTCTGTTCCAACTGATGTTAAAGAAAGTTTCTCCATATCACTTCTGACCATGCTAGTGTATTTTGTCATAAAAGAAAACTACCATTCAATTAGAATCCTCTTCAACTGATATGACAGTAGAACACTTTCGACACTGTTCCCACCTCTAGGCCATTGATAGGGGACAAACAGAAGTAATCCCAGGTACATCTACATCCTCTTTCCTGCTTCTTGCATATCTACTAGGGCAACTTTAGGTCTAGTCTGGTGCTCAGGGTCAAGAAATTAAAAGTTTCAGCATCATTCATACTATGTGAAATTAAGTCAAAGTAGCTTTGACAACATATCTGCACGGACACGTAGTCATCTTTAGTATTGCTGGTGTTGACGTTTTTTGCACGTTTAATTTAACATTAGGAACTAAGCTGAAGAAATATTATCATTTACCTAAGAAAAAGTTAAGTTCTGTCAGAAAGACAGGGACTGACAGGGTCAGTACCGGGGGAAGATTCCAATAAAGGAGTAAAGAAGGCGTTAAAAGGAAAAACTTGAAACAAAGTAGTCAAAGGGAAAGAACAATACAAAACGCCAAGAGGAGTAAGGAGACAGAAAAGATAACAAACAAGACAAAGTGGCTCTCAACAGCACAGGGAAGCAGTACCTTCACCAGTTCAAAGGGAAAACGCTCATGGAAGATGCGGTTAATCCTAGCTCCTCCTGACAGCTCATAGGTATCAATTTGGTCTCCAGAGCCCTCAATGCGTTTCTCAAAGTCCACAGCAAACTGCTGGACCATCCTGAAAGAAAACAAAAAAGCATGAAGCAGAAAAGTCATGGATGAGCAGTCATCTCCAGGGAGGGACATGCAGCTGAGGCCACCTACTGAAGCAGAGCTTTGGTCTTGCGAGCAGGGTCATCAGGGCGAAAGTTCTTGTACTCCTCCACCTCCTTCTCAATGGAGAGAAGTTGGCTTTGGAGCTTGTTCCGCAGCCCTGGCAGGGTGTCACGGATGTGGTTGGTCAATTGCTGCACAAAAAGAAGTTTTAAGATTATAATAAACCTCTAAGC
Source organism: Thinocorus orbignyianus (assembly GCA_013400375.1). Taxonomy (NCBI): domain Eukaryota; kingdom Metazoa; phylum Chordata; class Aves; order Ciconiiformes; family Thinocoridae; genus Thinocorus; species Thinocorus orbignyianus. Next base: position 221,122 of record VXBW01004298.1, read on the forward strand.
AGTTACAGGGAGGAGCTTGCTACCTCTGCACCACAAAATAAAGAAGAATGCAGCAAAAAAAATTAAAATATTTCAGTTTCTTTCCCACAGGTTTTAGCTTTTCCCTTATTCTTCCATCTCAGAAGAGCCTTGATGGCCAGCCCAGCCATTCTTGTGACAGTGGGCAGCAGTTCTTAAACACTGACAGTACCTGGTTCAATACTTTCTGCAGGTAGGGAGTTCCCATACGATCAGCCATGTGTCTGTAGGCTGGGTGGGAGAGAAAGAATTTTCTCTCTGCAGCCAGAGCTGCCTGAATGTCCTTCTTGCCATCAATGTCCTTCTGACTTCTGTTGACTACACCAATGTAACCTGTAAGAGTGTGGTTAGAGATCAGAAGATTGCAAGGATGAGAATGTAAATAGGACTCAGGCTAAGTTACCCAGCTGGCAGCACCGCAAAAGGGGAATTCTAGTCGCCACACATTATGAGGATCCAACTGGAAGAATTTAAAACTGGAATTTCCTCTGAATGGCCCAGGTTCTGATGTTTTGGTATACAGGACAAAAACGACTATGCAGTTGTCCTTTAGATAGATACTTCACTATGCCGATGTACAGCATGTACTACAGTCCAAAACTACTTCACCTGATACACTGTGGCAACCTCATCTAGATAAAAGAGGGGAGTCCCACTGCAGCTTGCCTTATTAACAGAAGCAAGGAAAGAGTAAGTAAAGATAAGCACAGAAGGTTATGCTTCCACTAGGGCTACATATCAAGGTACAAATATCTAAAAAGTTCCTATTAACAGCATGACTGATCTTGGTTCCCCAATTTTCACAGTTCTAGCCTGGAACAGAGATGGCTTAACCACAAATTGTAATAGATGTTGCAGGAAGGGGATGCACTGGAGGAAAGGGATGAGGCCAAGACATCTCACACAGGGAAAATAAAGGAAGGAGATCATAGGCAAAGCATGAGGGAAAACATACCTCTACGAAGAGGAAGTAATTTATTTTCTAATACATCTCGTGCATCAGTTCCTTCATCCATAAGATCCAGCTTAGTAATGACTCCAATAGTACGTTGCCCTATGGAAGAAACAAAATCACATTTGATCAAGCACACAACTCATGTATTATTTTCCACTGTTCACAGAGCTTACAGATTGCCCAACTTGGCTATTCAAGGGCTCCTGAACTCAAACATTACAGTTCCCATGATGTCCAAGAGGCCATGGGAGCAAAACAGACAATAATCGAGCCCAGCTCAGTTATATCCTGCTGAAACACGCACAGCAAAAAAGGAATTTAGTGCAGCTTTTTCTACTTCTACTTTTCTCCAGAACACAGATGACTAAAGGAAAGGAAATCCTTCACCTCTTCAGAAATGGGGCTTAGACGAAGGAAAAAAAAGGGGGAATAACAAAACTTCTATTACAGTAACTACTAACATTCACTGACACCTCTCAGAGGAGCACGTGTTGGTGAAGATACAACCCAAGACAGACAGGAGCCCACAGTTACTGGGCTAATCACAACCAAAAGATAAAAGGAAAATCAGGCCGCTGTCTAGAAATGTCACACTAAAAATAAGAGATCTTTACCTTGAGGATCCACCTCCTTTGCAACCTTCAGGGCATCAGAATTGGCCAAATCAGAGTTGGCTGGAGATACTGCCAGGATGAGGCAATTCTCTTTGGTGACAAACTGCATGAGCATATCTCGGATCTGGAACTCGATGTCAGGGGGCTGGTCTCCTACTGGAACTTTTGTCATACCCGGTAGATCCACCAAGGTCAGGTTCAGGACTAGACAGAGGAAACAGGAGACAGCACAAGGAAGCACTGAGGTAGGAATGTTCTGGTCTGTAAGCACCACTGGTAGCTTTAGTGTCTCCAGTATATAATAGACATCATAGACGCACACACAAAAACACACAGAGCTTTCAAGATCCTTTTTGTTACTACCTAAGAACTAGTTGCTGCTACTCATGATTGTCAGTAATCTTATCACCCTCCCCTTTAAATCACGTGTTTTCAGACTAATAGGGAAAACTATGCCCTCAAAGTCCTTTCATGTGTGCTGCACTGGAAGGGATAACAAAGGACTGGAGAGCCAGAAGAGTTGGTTCCACTCATTAAGAGTTGTCCCTGGTATTTAAGAGCTCAGTCCTGTCACCCTTATCCAAGTGAGGCTCCTGTCAGAGTCAGCTGAACCTTCTCCTGAAGGACTACAATATGCAGCCCTGTAACTGTTCCATTGTCTTGTTGAGCAACAAATGAAAACTACAAATCAAGCAGAAGTTCTATCCAGTCAAAAGCTATGGCAGCACTGAGCTGCTGCTTTCCAAAAACACCCATACACTGTTCACGTCTGAAGAGCTGGCAAATTTATGACTATATCAATCCCTTATTTAAGTGGAATTCTTCCACTGAGATTAGTGGCATATGACACAGGCACTAACTGGAGACAACTGTACAAAGTACATATTTATATGCAAACAGGAGGCAAGTGCTCTTCAAGAAAGCCACTCTCCCCATCAATTTATTTTTTTCGTTCCCTTTATTTGGTCAATAAAAAGGTATCAGAAGGCAGGGAGAGACAAGAGCTCTTCACAGTAATGCCCAAACCGATGGAAAAAACCAGCCTCAGGAACAACTTCCTGCAAAGACATCAGTTGTTTCAAGAAGTTCTGCTAGCAGTCAGATACTTCAGCTGGCAGACAAATTTATTTGGCAGTATGGCTAAAGCTGGCAGTTTGAGACAGCACAGCCCAGGCACATGAAGATGAAAGTCAAAACTGAGCGCACTCCCCATTTCATCCCTGTTCTTTCTGCCTTTACTTCATGACAAAGCAGCAACCTGTCTCACCTGTCTCCTAACTCAGATGCTGCATTAGGACTCACCATGGGGAGAGTAGACTCGAAGATTGATGGGCACAGGAGAAATCCCTTTGTTGGAGCCAGTAACACGATCCGTTTCAGCCTCAATCTCCAAACGGATCTCCTCAAAATCAGTGAACTTCTTTCCTTTGCAGTGTAGGAACTCGCCATATTCTATTTAAACAGAAGCAGAGAGTCAGTAATAGGCACTGGAATTGGTGAAATACTGAAAGTGTAATGAAAACATGTCCTCAGGCAAAAGAAAAAGCAGTTGAAGGAACATCTAGCAAAGGCCTTTCCCACTGGGACCTGACAGGTTAGCACAGAAGTTACTGCAGTTGCATTATCTGAACATCATCTGAAAAAATTCAGCTAAGCCCATCATCTTCACAATCCAGCTTTTGTCTCAGAGATGACATCCTCACTTCATTCAAGTAATAATCCAGGACCTTCTGTCTTGATACTAAGCAAACTTAGCATGCGTCTGCCTGCGGTAGCAGTGATTTCCACAGTTATACTGGGAGATACTTTGGAACTCAGAACTTGGAACTAGCTGTGTATTAAAGTGTCAGGGGTAAATAACAGCCTCATTACCTAACAAGAACATGCTCAAGAGAGAAAAAAACAAAACAGTCACCACATTTTCTTGATCTGGCTGGTGGTTGGGGGTTATATTGGCATGTCAGTCCCCCAGTAGGCTAACTGTTGAAGAACACTGTTACAATTTTAAAAGCCTCCTAAAAGTCAAATTGTCTCTTTCCTGTGGACAAGAGAACTGCCATGGATAGATCAAGTTCACCTGAGAAGAGAGGAAGAGTACCTCAAAACATTCACTTGCCAGCTCCTGGATGAGATCTTAAGCTACATTAAGGGGAATGGTAATGAAAGTATCCTACAAGTAGCAAAACCAGTGAACAGCTCAAAAGACCAGCCACAAAACACTGTAGTCTTTTTCTCCAGATCGCAGCATTCTCACACTAGGTTTCCAGTACATTATATCATCTCATCTCCTTATTTCAATAGATTTTCAGCAGGGTCATCTGGCTTTTAGGTCTTACCCACTCAAGAGTTACATCTGCATAGGCAGAGGTATATTGTGGTAAGTGTACATATGGAGCCTTGCCTAATAAATTAAAACAAAACAACCAAGCAGCATTTTGCTTCTGAACACTTCTACCTGCTTAATATTCGATCCATTAAATGAAAAATCAGTTGCAGGTGATTTTTACTGGGGAAAATTCTTCTTTTCTTTTTTTTTCTCCACACTGAGCAGTGAATACCTTTCTTCACTAGGACAGCAATCCAGCTGGATAAACAGAGAAGGGAGATCACATACCTGTGCTGGCATTTACCAGCTGCAGGACCAGAGGGCGTCTGGTTACGATGCCAGATCCACGTGGCAGAAAGTCCCTGAAATGAAACAGGAAGTTTCAGATAAGTGAATGATTATTTCCTTCCCTTTACATGGCTTTTCTGCTTCTATAAGCATTCATGGATTCTAACTGGGAGTCTTAACCACAGGCACAAAAAGTTTAAGGCACCCAAACACAAGTGCTCTTTTCTCAAGGAGGATAAAATCTTGAAGAAGCCTATATTCACAGCACCCCCCCTCTAATCCTGTCGAACAGCTATAGCTCCTTCAGCTGAAGTTTCAAGCTAACAAGTCCACTCAATGCAGCTGCCTGCACTTAGGAAAAAAAAAAAAATATCTCCTTCATCAGAAAGAAAACAGAAGTTGAAGCACAGCCCAAAAACTAGTGTGCCTCCTTTTAACAAAATACAATTGCCTGAACTGCAACAAAAAATAATCACTCACACCCTGCACTTCAGGGCTTGAGAGGACATCACGTTGCTCCAGTGCGCAAACACCATATGATACATCTGAAAGAATAAATAGCAGCCAAAGGCTGCTCCACCCCTCCACCCAGGGTTTCTCCTGGCTAACTGCTCAAGACTTAAGTATTGCCAAAGCAAAAGCAGCAGCAGCTCCCTTCTATATTAAAAAGAATCCTGAATTTGTGTACTTCAAATGATTTCAAAGGAAGGAAACCTTTCCACTATTCCTCTCCAAACGCTGACTTAGCAGCCACAGCCCACAAGTTCTCCTTTGCTTTTTCTTTTTCCAAACCCAAGTGCTTTGAGTAAAGTTAGACGTGCCCACTGCATCTGCCGATGACCTTGCTAGTTCGTGGCCTGGTTTTCCAGTACTCAGCTCTTCATGCAACTCTTTCAAGAGCTACTGAGCATTTCTGAAAATATGATCAATTACTTCCTTGCCTAGTGGGAGAAGCATCACTTCAAAACATGGTTCCTACGGCATGAATGTAGTTTGCTTTGTTAAAAGAAGCCCTGCCTACATCATTGGGATTCTGATACACAATCCTCCCTCCACTGATGGCTGTGGCAATGAATAATTTTGCTAATTCAAGTAGTGATTAACTCTGCTGGTGAATGAGAAATCCAGGGCTCTCCATTTTGAGCATGAGTCCTGCATGAGTTTAACATTGACAAAAGAACCAAAGATGAGGAATGAGGTGGTTTCTTGTTTGTTTTGGTTTTGTTGGGTTTTGTTGTTGTTTTTTTTGTTTTTTGTTTGTTTTGTTTTTTTTTTTTTGTTTGAAACACATCAGACAGACTTCAGCAGTTTTGTTTCAGCTCCTGGTTTAGCCACTGATTTCCTATTTAATTCTATACAAGTTGTTCCACTTCTCTATCTCCCTTTCCTCTGCTAGAACAGTAATTCTGCATCCACAGGGCTGTCAGAATAACCCAATAACACCAAAAACTGCAAAGTGGTTTCAAGTGAGGGAAGAATAAAGAGCATCCTACAATCTCTAACATCTCAAAAAGATCCCCTGTAAATTACTAAGTTTGGAGTAACATGACCTCTGGTACAATTCCACCAGTTAAAATAAGATTTTAACCCATTCTCATTTTTTCAGACTTTTCAGAGTTAACCAGAGTTTGTCCTTCATTTGTTTTTCAAATAATACAGCTCTAGTTTTTCCATTCCAGTGGGATTAAGCCTGGAATCTTTGAGGCATTGCATCATTCTAGCAGCTTTCTGCTGTCTCAGCTCCTTTCCTGTAGACATGGTCAATATGTGAAAGAGTCCTACCCTAGCATCAGTTTTGAGCATAACAAATTCATCTGAGCTGCACTGACTTATTTTAAACTCCTGTACCTGAGGAAAAAGGTATCCTATTATGATAGATTCCCTTCCTAGCACACTGAGACAATATTCTAGCTATTGATCTCCAGCTTGCAGTATCAAATCCTGCTTTGCTGCAGAAAAGCACCACCTGCATTTACATGCCTGAGCTCTCCAGGAATTAAGATTCCACTTATATTGTGCCCCGTGTTTTCCTGAAGCTTTCTGCTTTGGTTAAAATCCTGATTTCTCTCTCAGGACAAAGAATAGAAATAAAAAAATAGAAAACCTACGTGACATCCAGGTTCTAGCATTATAAAGAAAAAAAAAAGATCCAATTTACTGCATTGATTGAAATAGCTCCCAGGCTATTCCAAGGAAAAAACACTAAATGCTCACAGAAAACAAGACAAATCCATTAGCCAAATCTAGCCACCAAAATCAACAATCTTAGTGCTGCTTTAATTCTGAGTGAAAACGTGCAATCTGATCTGTAATATCAGAAAATGAATGTGTGTTCTGAGCCACAAGCTACTGGGAGTATGTGCAGTTCAACTTTGAAGTTTTCTCTACACTTGCCTCCTATCAGGAGTTACAGCCAAAAGCTTTATTAAAAAACCAAACAATGTGGTATCACCCCATTGTATCTTTTTCCTACTCTTTTAGTCACCTCCTTTCTGTTTACAGTCTCTTGGACAAATGCTTTTCTCCTCCTGTTCCAGCTAAGCCTTTCAAGTCATAGACACTAAAAAAATACAGGTTAGTAAATTTTGCAGCAAACTGGCTGGGTGCTGAGCAGAAGGCACTGCATGGGAGTCTTGCCTGCCCTCTTAGAGTAGGCATAATAAATTGCTTCTGCAAATAAACTACAATATCAGAGCATGTGTGATACAGACAACACATCCAGCCCAGGTTTTGAGTCTGCTCAGGAGCCAGGGGGAAGATCTACAGACACCTATTGCTCCAGAAAGCCGCACAAAGTGATGACATGAAATCTGAATCAGGAAAATGATACTTGAGATAAGAACCACCACATTCCAGATGATTTAGGCAGACAACAGCAGAGGGGTTAGATAAACTGGCTAATTCAAGTCAGGCCAGGCACTGGAGATGCACAGTAGTAAGATTGGGGGAAGGAAATGGAAAGATAGAATAATTCTTTAGAGGTAACACACTATAAGGCTTTGAGTACTGGAATAACAAGGGCAGCAGGGATTCCCCAGCCAAGACAAGGCAGCCTCCAGCATGCCATCAAGAGCAGCCTTGTTACACACACTGCATTTCAAGACTTTGTGCCCAAAATGAAGTCATTTTATCAGTTTGATGGCATCAATCCCTTGTTTTCCCCCTTCACTTTATATCTTAAGATCCGAAAATTACTCTTTGCTGTTTGTAACATGCAGAGGCTGCACCACAACATTTGATTCCCTGTGCTTTCAAGCAGGAATACCACTGTGTCACTTCTGCAGCCAGGCACCATCCAGACAACAGCAAACAGCAGCTAAAGCAGAGGGAGAAGCTGTATTTGGGGAATATAAGTACTTCATTTGCTTGTACCTTTTTCCTTAGCTATTGACTCAAAATTCCCTATGAAGATATTGAGGTATCAGTTCTAGCAATGCAATTTAAAATATTTCAGAGTTGGAAAACAGTTCAGATCAGCTACATTCCATGAGCTATTAGTTATTTATACATATTTCACACTCATCTTTTATTAACTACTGTCAGGGAAAGGACATTGTTGGGTAAATTCTTGGTCTGACCAGTGATAGATCTCCTCTTCTAAACCAAGATAACATAAAGAACCAAGGATGCAAATCCTGATGGGTCTCAGGCAAACCTGAAAAAGTTCAGGCAAGGAAGTGACCTGAAAAGGAATTTATTGTTATATTTTGCATTGCTCATTTCTGAAGTGCATACACATGTTCTTGACGAGCTACCTCAGGGCAAACCCAATCACATCATCCCTCCCAGTCTTATTTCTATTTTAGTATGCAGAGCTGCATTAAAGTAGAGATTTGGGCTGAAAGCTGCATTAGTAATGAAATAGTAAAAAACAACCAAACAAATACTTGAGGGATGGAAAACAATCTAGTACTTACTGCAGGGCAACATTCAAACAAAATCCAAACATGTCAAAAACATAGGAAGGCAATCCTGGTGTCACACATACACCAGGGACCTTGGTGTTTCCCTAATAGTTTTTAATTAAAGTCAGATGCTCTACACAAAAAAGCCTCCATGCATTAGGCATCTTGGAAACCCCCAGAACACTGAGGTGCTATTAATCACAGAAAAAGCATATCTGCTCTATAAACAAGGTTCAAAGTTCACTTAATGACTTGCACAGTATGGAGGATTAGAAGTTAACGGTAGCATGGACCAAAGATATTCCCCCCTAGTCTATTTATAAGGCACAGGCAATTGACAAACTGCTCGTACAATTTAACATATTGTATGGAAAGGGAAGAAAATATTGATAAATGCAGTCAAAAAAGTAGGAGAGATACCCATGAGAAGTCTGGGACTCCCTGAAGAGGCATACATGGAAACTTTGAGACAAGTTGCTTGTGTTTATTCATTGCTATCATTTATTTATCATTCACATCTTCATCAATGTGACTGTCTCCATTAAAATAAGAGAGCCCCATGAACTGGTTTGCTGGTTCCTAGAAAACAATTTGCTAGTCAAAAAAGTCCAAACTTGTTTACTCCTTCGGTCAAAGAACTTATCTCAGTCTAACATTTTCTTGTTAAAGAAGAGGTAACTAGATCTTTGGAGAAGAAACTGGTCTTCCAGCATCATCATGGGCATATTGTGCCTGGCTCACCTGCCTTGTTACAATAAATACCCTCAAACTGATAAACACAAGAGAAAAGCAACTGCTGGAGCAAGTTTGGCCCTTCGTGCTTTGCTACAAGGGGACTAGTTCATTGGTTTAGGTTTGTCCTTCAAGGCATAGAGATTCCCTGGAACAGTTGCAGTGACATTTAATTCCAGCAATGTAGCATTTGCAGCTAACTCACCTATGATCTTGCAGCTGTGCCATTCTGTAGTGGCAGCGACATTCTGAAGGAAGGGAACATATCAATGGCATCCCTACACATTGGCTCAGACTACAACCGCTTCTCAATCGGTACTCTTCCACTGTGAGCGTTGAACATTCCTTCCTTCCATCAAACTCAAGTGGAAAAGCACCTCCTCTGGCCACCTCCTTTGCACTGTGCACAAACACTGTCTACTTTTTGCAGCTCTTTGCTTTAATAACAGAACCTCCCTGAGGTTCGCTGAAAGATCATTATGTAGTACTGACCAAGAAATTTAATTTCAGCTCCAAACACACCCATGAGAGAAGACTGCATTAGCACAGATCTTCAGAGAGACCCAACAGAAACATTTTCATTTTTGCTCATGTGTTCTAGAAACCTTGATATGGCCAGACACGACAGCTCAGTGCAATCCTTTATGTGGCACTACAGTTACCTCCTTAGGAGCCCAGCTCTCAACCCAGCAAGGACTCGATTTCAGAGCAGAAAGATACATAGAAAACATACACAGGGAAACCCAGGAACATTTGTCAGTTCACAGGACAGGCAGCTACACCTCCCAGACTATAAAATTAATTTTGCCCTGGTTTATTGAGCCTCATGAACAAGTTACTCTTTGTACTGCAGATTAAAGTGGTTTTAACACCTTCTCCATCGACTTGTAACCTGTATTTCTGAAAGGACTTTGAGCCAAAGCTTTTTCATGTGTGATTTTAGTCTCCGCTGACATTGCAACAGAAGTCACTGGCAGTCAACAGAACTATGTTCATGGTACCATCTCCTGTTCTAAATGGGAGATGGACCAAAAGCTTTACCACCACTTACTTCCCCTCCCTCCAGGGAAGCTGGAAGGCTTGCAAAGCTGCCTGTAGAGCGCTTCAAAATATGAGTTTAGGCCTAGTCTAGGCATACCAATACAGCATCCTTAGAGTTCATTGTTTGTCAGTCCTTTGAGATTCTTGGATTAGAATGCACTAGAGAAGGTAAAGCCTCATTAAAAAGCCAGAACAGCAGCTTATGAAGACATAAAAGTAGTCCCAAAGAACAGAAGAGTGAACACCATCTGATCATTTAACTTCAATTTGATTTCTTATTAAACATCTGCAGACAAATAGGGTATTAAGGGATGTGATTAATCCCTAGTTTGGATTATATTAGTTTCAGAAAATTAAAATTCACACAGCTTCCACAATTTCACATGGCTGTTTCTATTCCTTAAATTCATTATTTGTTATTTCCTGTGTTCTGGTGGTGCCCAGGGGCAGTAATTCAATCAGAATGGCACAAAGCACTATACCAATACACAGCAAGAAATACAGTTCCTGACCCTATGGATTTTACTACCTGGTTACTATTAGACTTGCTCCTGCTAAAGCTTATGTATCTCCTTCTCATCTGTCAAGTCTTATAATTGACTATTCATCATTCACACTCATCCAGATCAAGATTTCTTCATTAGCTCATGATGGGACAGTGCATTAGATTCAAGAAAATCTGGGGGTATCGGTACGTTTGACGTACAACTTTTCGGACCATTGCACTGATTGGCAACATTCACATGTTTGTACAGGCTGTGTTATGTATAGGCTTACAAATTTCTCTGAACATCACTTCAAACATATTCTTACTCCAGCATGTGTCAAATGAATCCTTAAAACACAGTTTGACACCTATGCAACATACTAGCCACAGAACATCTGGAAGGCTAAAAATATTTACTATTAATCTTACTGACTGCTAAAACAAACACCTCAGAAACAGTAGTAGCTTTCCACTTTCAACATTAACTCAAGCCTGAGCTCCTTCATAACAGGTATCACCTAGTTCTACCAGAAAGTAGAAGCCTGATGCAGGAACTGCCTTTGAGAGCACCTTCCTCTGATCCTTTAAGTGACAGGCAAGTTCATTCATAGCAATTCTATAACTCAGGCACAGGGCAACAACAAATTTGTTCCTTCCTCTGCCAGCCAGTAGGTTAACAGGAGGGCTGCGTTACAGATTTAGACTTCCATTTCCTGCTGACTTTGTGGCCTCTATGAACTGTTATCTTCCCTGAATCGAAGTGCTTCTCCAACAAAAAAGCCAGACAGACCAACACAAACAGCAAGCATTTAAAAGCAGGTGCATTATGAACAAAAGCATCTATCAACCTGCTATTCTAACTGGTTTTCCTCTGCCCTTAGCTTTTACCTACATCCTATGAACTTGGATATCAGTCCTACAGACTCAGAATCACATCTTAAGTCTCACTCCTAGGTAGCCCCATTTTTTCCCCATTAAGGTTAGCACTTTTAGACTCAGAAGTTTCAGTTTGGCAGATAAATAACATGCATCCCTATCTCTACAGCACAACATGCCTAGCCTTGACCCACAGTGAAAGAGAGTAATTCCTTAAGCACTTGGTGTAGTATATTTCTTAGGGTGTAAGTGGTACTGGTCACACAATAGATACATATAGAAATAAAGACCTATTGTAAGTACATCAAGTTCTAGCATACAGGCAATATTATTGTACACAATGATTCATTATTCAAGAATACAATTGTGAAAAATAAGGACAGGCAACAGTTCATGAGTGTCATCATAATATACATGCTAGCAGAAACAAAAAAAAAATAAGGAGAAGGCTTCCCACTGCCTTGTACCTTGAGTTCCTATTTACAGTAGCACAAAGGGAGGTTAGCACTATTGTGCTGGTTTAGAACACTTACAATGGCTTTAAGTAGTTCTGCCACTCAAACAGCATTGCCAGTACCTAGCCATTTCTCCCCAGTACAGCTCTCCAGATCAGAAACCCAGAAGAGCCAAGCAGATCTCTTTTCGAGTTTGGGAGTCTGTTGTACATAAGATGAGTTCCTAGGGACTGCGTCACAAACTTCACTGGTGCTCTTGAAGCAGACAAAGTACTAGTGTAAAGTGGACCCATTTATAGCCTCCAACTGGATAACTTGCAAACAAGAGTCAGGGAGGACAGATGAACTAGAAATGAACTTACTAACTTCACACCTTCTCCTGTTCCCCTATCTTGAGTCCTTCTATTCCTTTGTGCAGCATTGCTGTTGATGCCAGCACAGGTCCTCAGCAAGCGTGAGGGGTGTTTTGTATGAGATGCCTTTATTAAAGTTTTAAGCAGAAGCACTGTGGTCTTCAAATTTGAAAGGACACTGACTACACTAACTCACTTTATAAACAGCACCACACCACAACTGTAGAAATAGGCTGTGTTAGATGTTCACCACACATCCTGCTCCAGAACTGACATTATGAGTCTCACCGCAAGAATCACCTTTCTGGTTTGTTTCCTCTGCCTCTTTTACAGCTGACCAGAATGTGTGGTTCTGGAGCTTTCCCACATCTTTTTCCCATGCTGTGCTCTCACTTTTATTCAAAGTAAGGAAAAAAAGTTTAGTGTATTCACAGAGTTAACACACAAAGTAAATAAAGTCACATAAGAAACCTACATTTACTGCAAAAGGCAACATTTCTGGAAGCATAAGGACCCCACATCACAGGATTTGCCACAGACAGGAAACCTTTCAGGAGACTGCCCCCTCCAAGAGAATCCACCTCCATAGAAAACTGCAGGGTTGGCTGTTTGAAAGCCTACATACAGCACGTTTGGCAAGTCAAATCCAGCTCCTCGTGAATCAGTATAATGGTAGGGTTTGTTTCTCTGACATTTCATAGAATGGTTTAGGTTGGAAGTGACCTTAAAGATCATCTAGTTCCAAGTGATGTACCACGGAGAGACAGCAGCTGAATGAGCTTCCATCTCAGCCACAGGGCTTCTCATCTTGTCATGGGACACAGCATAGCTACTTGGTCACTGATACAGATATACAGAGGTGACAGCCCCGTGTCACCTTCTTGTTAATTTTTGGTAGTGCATAGATCTCTTTCCTACAGAACAGGATAAAGACTTTTATTACTGAAATGCATTGTCATATTTACGCGCTCTTGTGGGTCTCTGGGAGGACCCACATGCCTTGAACATCAGAACTGTTAATCAAAAGTGTGTTTCTCCCATTCAGAACATTTGTTGAGTCAAGTGTGGGTTGAGGGGGCACAGACAGCTAGAGAGGGGATAGGCCCTGTGCAATGTTCTCTCATGTCACTGATACTTCAGCCACAGTGGCCGTGTTCAAGCTTCAGCCCACAGCACCTCTACAGACACCACTAGAGCAAAAAAAGAAAGTACATAGCAATTTTCACATGAACGCTTGCTTAGAAATGGCACTCTTCCCTGCCCTTCCCAGCATGCAGTAAATCTCTTCCAGAGTGCACTAAATTCTGCTTTTCTGGCTTATCTCTGACTGCACAGACTGATTCCCAGGAGCCATTGCAACCACTGCCTTTTCTCATTCACTCTTTCCACATCTCCCTTCTTTATATCTCACTCAGCCCCTCTCCTGCACATGCCTCTAGGCAGGTCTCTGCAAACAGTGGGATAAGATTAAAAAAAATATTCTATTGTTTGTTTTGATTTGAATCCTTTGGGCTGATTTTTCTGTTTCACACTCCACTAGCTTCAGGGTATATCAAAATCTGGAAGACAGCTGTACACATTATGCCAAGTCATGGCTGCACCAGAGCCTCTGCACACAAGTTAATCTGCGGCAGAACTACAGAGCTTCACGGCAGTCCTGCTTCCACAGGGCAACAGACATCCCAGGAGGTCAGAAGTATTCTTATGCTTAAGGTATTACACTTTTATTCAATGGTCTGAGGGCCTGCCAACCCACAGAGTAAACCCATGCAGCCAGGAGTCTGCCCCAGGGGTTTCTGCTGCTCTGTGTCTGCAGTAATTCCAAGGAAGCCAGAGTGCCCTCACCTTATGCTTGGTAGACCTTACAGAAGGATCTGGCCTGACTTTCAAGGTGCACTTTTTAGATGACCTGAATGTAAGGCAGAGATATTGCTACATTCTTCTGATGCACCCCCTGCAAACCCACAACAAAGGGTCATCCAGTCAACTCATTGGCTGTGTTACAAAGCATAAAGCAAGAATTTCTAATAGAACTGTGCTCCATCCCTACCTCAGTTCATATAACATGTACTAAGGTGTCTGTATTACAAGGAGGTGAGACAGGAGCTGAGCAAACAGAATTTCTCTCCATTACAGAAGGTTACACAGCTCCTGCGGTCCATTTGTAGGAGGGAAAGAGGCTTCAACACACACAGGCATCACCATATTTGCTAGTTTTCCATGGTCTGCTTTCCCTCTATCTAGAAATTTGAGCTTCCCCTCTCAGAGGCATTGCCGTAGCCTAGACAGGCAAGTACCTTCAGGACATGAGTCTGAAATACAGAGGTGTTGGTCAGCCCCTTTTGAAGGATCACCACTAGAACCTTGCACAAGGGCACAGGGTCTATTCAAACAGACTCAGTACTACAGACCACTAGGTTTTAGACAAGTACCATTCTTATCTAAACCTGCTGGTGGTAATTTATATTCATGCTTTGATTTCTTCTCTGGTATGCGATGAACTTTCATTTCAGAAAAAAATATTTCAAATACCATCACCCCCAGTTACAGGGCTTCACGTGTTGGAACTTCCTGAAAGCAGTACAACACAATACAGGACATACAACATCTCATCAGCAAGTAACACTCAAAGCCTGACTGAAAGATCTCAGCTTCCCCTAACCATTGCAGATACCACAAACAGTTCTCAGCTCTTGCCTAGAAGGTGTGCTAGAGTATGAGCAGTTATCACCTTATCCATCCTAACTGCAAAGTCTGGGCAGGATACAGTCACAGCTGCCTGCTCTGCAATGCAGACCTACTGTGGGTGACCAAGGTTAATTCTTAATGAAGAACTGTGACCCTGGGAATCCTGGTACACAATGACAAGTGCCTTGTGTCATCCCTGCTGAGGAAGCCTGCAACGGGAGCAGATTGGATCCATGTGCTTCTCTCCCTAGTTGTGATCACTGACTAGATAGATAATCCCTTCGTGGGTTGCTTCTCTACAATTGCAGTGCAGCAACCAATCCAATCCAAGAGCCAGAACCAGGCCCAGGAGGATAATTCCCCTCCTACTTCCCTACAACATGGCGAAATCTACTTGTTTCCATAGAAACAAATCAGTTTGATGTCCACACAGCTCCTGCATCCTTCACTGCTGTACATCAGCCCAAGCTGCTAAGGCTGAGATTTTAAGCAAGTGTCTATAGCTATAGGTCAAGAGCTTGCAGGAGAAACAAGGCGTATTCCCAGCATACGAAACGGACCATCTCACCGGAGATGTCATTTGCTTCAGTTCATCCCTGCTGTGAGAGAATTAATCAGGTCCCCTCCTCCATTTTGAGGGTTGACTTATCTGCCAGATCCCTCCCTGCTCTCTCCCTGCAGATGGGTGAGCCCAGAATACGTGAGGATGTACAACACAGATGGGAAAGGAAAACAGGGCACTTCAACACCTTAAGTGCACTCGTGAGCCAATCCCTGCTTTGTGGCTTTTTTTTGCAGGTAAAAACTGTAAAGGGCTTTTCTTGTTTGGAACTCTGCATTTTACTGAGGAGGATTATTTAGAGAGTGGTACAGCCTAGAGTGCATTGCCTGATCTCAAAAAGTCACTGCCCATTATAGCAAATGCCGCATTGACTCTAGGCTGCAGTGCTGGGGAAGGAGAGAGTCTTGACAGAGTAGAGAACTGCAGCACTGCTGCTGTGCAGCTTCCTCTGGGATCTTTTGGGTAATAGAAAATGAAGTCCTGGATCTTGCTTGCTGCCTTGGGATATTCAAGGTAAAGAGTAAAACAGCGCTGATTCTATATGACAATATCAGGAACACAAGGGAATAAGCAGCCCTGGTGTATCCTGAATGGATGTGGCAGTAAGGATTATATTTGTGGGAAATGTAGCTTTGATTGTAATTATTACAATCTCAGGAGAAAGAAAACAAAGCTGGTTTTGCT
>VXBW01004298.1:237449-249354 GCA_013400375.1 Thinocorus orbignyianus
TGTAGATTTTATGTCCGGAATCTCCCTGCAACTTCCAGACAGTCTCCAAGAGGACAACACCAGGCATCAACAACATCCTAGAGCATCAAATTAGTCCAGTCCCAACAGTAATAGTGAAGAAAGACTGGGTTTTGTGGCCATAAAAGTAAACCCATGACCCAGCATCTTTGCTTGTCTCTCTCAAACCGCACTGATCTGTCATAATACTGCAGTAACGCTGCTCTGCTTTGGCACAAACAAATCTACTGACAAATCCTGCCTTGCTGTAACAGAAGGGTTGCAGCCCTGAAAAGTATGACCTGCACAGCACCTGGAACTTGAGCTGTGAGAAAACAAAAGGGCAAGCTGTACACTAGAACTCTGTGACAGAAGTGTCTGATGGGAAAGCACAGTCACAATAAAACCCTAGGATTAATGTATACTAAAACCGATAAGCAACAGGCTGACCTTGCCATTTCCCACCACCAGCATCTTAACCTGTCCCAGCCCCCTGGAGTCAGGCTGCAGCTGGGTCTCAACTAAAGGTTATCCAGCAGTAAAGGCTCTCTTATGCTCAGGGACATCACTAAACTGTGCAGCAGTAACTAATATTTAAGCTGTTTGTCATATGGAGACTTAGGATATAAAAGGATTTATTCCCTTTTTTTGCTCTTCTCGCCTTCAGAGAAGGAAACCAGGTACAATGGCAGACTTAAAGATGCCAAACACTCAAGATCAGAGTCATCTTAGATTTCTTGTCAAAACTCTACCACCTCTGGAGTGTTGGTATTTGCTGCAAGACCTAAGAGAAGAACAAACGTAGCTGAAGGCTTATTTCATCACTGCAGACTGACACTTCCTCCACTCCCAAAGAGTGCTGTATGCTGGAAAAGGAAAAGGCTCCTCAGAAGAGGCAAAACCACTTTAATGACCCCAGATGGAAGCTGTGTGAGGGAAGGAGGTGTTACCTCAAGCTATTAGTGGCCAGACACGGGTGGTGGGTTTATAAAATTGAATGCATGTACCCTGATAATTCATCTTGGGTCAGTGGTAACAGGCAGAGACAGGGAAGTATGTTGCTTCCCTTCCAACAGGCCAGGCAGGAAAGACAGAGTTCCTTGGGTAAGAGTTACGCTGCACTCAGGCATCCTGGCCAGACTGTCCAAGGTGTGTGGTTGTCCTGCAGAGGGAATTTAAGATGCCAATTTATACCTCCGCTCTGCCTGGAGAAGTATGCAGGAACAGTGCCAAGCTCCTTGCTATGCACTGCACCTCTGCAGTTTCAGATATAATTAGGATCACCCTGGCTGGAAACATGGTGCAGAGGCACTGCTTCTTAAGCCCTTGAAGAAAAGCCAGCAGCAGAGT
This sequence comes from Thinocorus orbignyianus, assembly GCA_013400375.1. Classification (NCBI taxonomy): domain Eukaryota; kingdom Metazoa; phylum Chordata; class Aves; order Ciconiiformes; family Thinocoridae; genus Thinocorus; species Thinocorus orbignyianus. Next base: position 238,797 of record VXBW01004298.1, read on the forward strand.
GACTGCTAACACCTCGAGTGCAGAGAAAAGTCAGAGGCATTAAACTCCACTTCAAAAACCACACAAGACATCTCCATTTCAGGCTACACCAGAATGAAAGTTGGATCGATAGTTCCAGAAGAGATGACCTCCTGGGTGGTTCCAATAGGTCTGCCTGAGTCCTTTTGACCAAGCAAGGGGACAGCACTGCTCATGGTCAGGTTTGGGCAGTGACCATAGGAGGTGACAAAAAGGCAGGTTTATACGCAGATACACATCCATAGAATTTCTAAAGGAGTCTAAGTCTACAAGGAAGACTTTTAGAGCTTAAATTCAAAAAGCAGAGGAGGGTCAAAACTGGTGCCTATTAATGGGCACTCTGAATAGGTAGCAAAATTGTAGCATAGTGACCTGGACAAACACAACAGAGACTCCTGGTCTTCCATCCCTTTCTTTGTTTTCCACAAGTAAAGGGAATTCTAAATTCCTTCCCCTGGTATCTTCCCTCTACCCCTTCAAACCAAGACACTGATTTCTGATAACATTTGCTCTTGCCTGTTTAGGTGTCCAGTTTGAATTCAACTTTGTCCAGTTAAAAGATAGGAAAATAACAAGTGCTAATGCTGTGCCTCACCTGTTCTTTTGCAGAAAGGTTTCTTTAAATATCATTCTTTTAACAGACTATACAAATTCATTAGAAAACAGACCTCTTTCTCTAAGATGAGGTTGGGGTGGCAGGTAGTTTGCAGACCTGGTGCAACAAACACATCTTGTATGAACAGAGAGTAACGCCTAGGAACAGGAACATCAAATCAAAGCAGCACAGTCCAGAGGGAAGGAGTATATTGCTGGGATGTCCGCTGAGATGTAGAAGAGGTGACCCAAGTTTCAGTTCTGGAGCCGCAGCATCAGCTCTGCAATGTGACACTTGTCATGCACCAACCCCTGAGCTCACTCTGCATTTTGGTACGTACCGATCTCCTCCTTACCTCTAGCTATAACCCCACTGCGACAGATCTCCTCTCAAGGCCACCACCATGCTGAGGCAATTCCCAGCTATTCATAGAGGAGCTTCTATTAAAAGTAAAAGGCACAATCAGCTTAAGAAATAACCAGAGATTACTCAAGAGATCACAGCCGCCAGAAAGAGAGAAAACCTAACGTATTAGAACCAAGGGGCTCCATCCTGACCCAAAGCAGCATAAGTACAGAATAAATCATGAGCGAGGGTTAGATCTTTGGTTTGTTACTGGCTTAATTCTGAACTAGCAGGTCATCAGGTGTATTCCCCTGCCGACAGAGAACTGTTTCCGTACGGGCAGGCAGGGGGCAAATAGACAGTTGCTTTAATTATAAGCCCCTGTTTGTAGAAGTTCATAACAACTTGGATGAGAAAGAGCTCTCAGAGCTGAAACAGCCTGTTAATTTGTTGTCAGGGCCTTGGGCCAGATTCTACATAACTTACTCTGCGTTTACACATACAAGAGTAGCACGAAGACAAAGACAAGGAACTGAAGAAAGGCTTCAAGATTTTTGCCTGTAGGTAATTCTTTCCCTGTTCTAAGAAATTCAGTGCAACCTCCCCCATCCCTGGAACTCTGTTCTCAAAAAAAAAATAATCCCCAAATACTAGTTTTTCCTAGCTCTCTCCAGGGCAAGTTAGCTCTGCTGTAAAAACAAAACATTTGCAGATGTTGAGAACCGACTACTCGGCATCTCTGTAGACTTCTGCTTTGAGAAATGGTCTAAATGCAGCTGAAAAACTACTCTGAAACATGGCTGCAGTTTATACTCAGGTTTTATACAGCATAACAGCAACACTGCATGGCTCTGCAGCCAAAAGTCACAGCAGTATCAGTTTAATATCAGCTACGTCCTCTCAGGCATCCCATAGCCTCCTACACTGGCCACTCTTACACTGAGACAGTTTCACAGCCACAAAATTACAATTGTAGCAGAGTCAGACAGGATCCCAACAATTCTCATGTTTCTTACAGTAGCATTAACTCTTCACCTACAACACAGCTGCAGCAATGCAACCTAAAGCCATAAGGAACAGGAAAGGGAGTGTTAAAGGGGACGGTTGAGGCAATACATTATTAAAATAGTATTTTCAGCTCCAGAGACTCAAGTTCAATTCCCATTTCAGTCACAAGTGAGGAACTGGGTTTATTCCAAACCTCCTTTTATATAATTTATTGTTCATTGTAACTGCAACACAAGTACTTCAGCAGATCTTATTGTTTTGGGACTAAGCCCTGATTTTTAGGAAGGGAAGAGTTGACAATGCATGCCTTAAAAGTTTTGAGATTCTTTACGCTTGTCTCCAAGAGCATTTAGGGAAACAGTATCTTTTAAAGAAAAAAGAATACTCTCAAACATCCATGTTCAAAAATGATGTTTTCAATATAAAAGCTACACTGGTCTTCTGTTAGCTTAATTGCTGTGTCCAGGGCTCTAAGAACAGCCATGCAAGTCACAAGACTTGCAGAGAAGTGGCAGAAGTTGGCAAGTCTGCTTCCAGTCAGCAAGACACAGCTTGAGGAGCTTGCATAATGTCTGCTCCCAAGATGCTTCCAAAAGCTGAACTGCAAGAAGCTACTGACCAGGGATTGAAACACCATCTCACTTCCATTTGGTCGTGGCTGGGTCTGCCAAAGCTTTCAGAGCATCGAACGTGGCAAAGAACAGAGACACTGTTAGACTCAGGGTTCATTCTTCTTGCATTCTGTGTCTTCTGGGAAAGAAAAGCTGTTATCTGTTACAGTCAACACCAGCCTAGGAGCAGTGACAAGCTTCAAGGTCGTGCAGGAACCAACCATCAGCAACTTAATTGTCCTGTCTGCCTATCTATATAGAACAGCTTAAGAAAATTACATTTAATTTTTATTAAAGTATTCACCAACAGACCTTTGGGGGGAAAAAAAAAAAAAAAAAGGAGTTGGATTTAAGTACAAAGGATCATCAAGTCACTTGGAATAGAAAAACTGTTCAAAAAACTAACATTAAACTGTGCTCTCAGTTGCCAGTCACAATGTTTTGATATTCTTGCCTGCTCCTCAGTAAACACTAAAATGTTGTCTCAGTCCTCTCTTCACAGCCACCCCAATATTTACAGCAGTTAGTCCTGAGCAAGACATCCAATTCTCATGACTGAACTCCAAGTCACACAAAAATTAGCATAATACATGCTTTGGAAGGATCACAGATAAATGTAAATAAAGAGAAATAGCTTTTTGGAGCTTTTTAGAACCAATCTTGCTTGCAGTCTGACCACCTTCAGGCAGAGTCAGACCATCCAAGTGTTTAAAGTCACTAGGGACAAAACCCTGAGCTCATTCCTCTATAAGGCTGCACTACCCATCCCCACTCTGGAAAAGTACGTTCAAAAATTTAAGTGCTACCAGCTCATCTAGTGTAGCCTCTCAAATCTAGCTTTCTAGGAATACCTTGACTCCTCAAATCCAGTATCTGATTTATGCCAGCAGCCAAAGGTGGCTGCATCAATCCCAACCTCTCTGCAGATCAGACTTAAGTGACCAGAAACAATGGGCAGATGAGGCTGCATGCGAAGCTCTTGGCAAACCTCGTAAGGAGAAAAGGTAGGTCTTTCAAATGGCTCAGGCAGATACCATCATACCACCCTTGCAGAGTTTTAATTTATTGTTAGGAAAAAGTTTCCTGCTTCAACGGTTAACCTTTCCTAGTTTTATTTCAAGTGTCCACTATTGATATAAACCTGCATGACATGAGACCAGCAGCATCTCCCTTCTACAAATGGAGAAAAAGTTACAAGAAGAAAATAGTGACACAAGAATTTCGTTTCAGAGCTGACAACAGAACTCTTATCTCAAGGCTGAACATCCCTGCTTGCCTGTTAGAGACAACATTCCTTTACCTTGAGCTTTCACTCTTAACAGGATGTACAAAACCAGGTCTGAGAACAGGAAAAGAAAAATTCAAGTGGAATGAGAAACTATCCTACTAGTGAGCTATTTTCCCACCATGCATGACTAAATTTTTATTTTTTTGGATCAGATTTAGTTTTAGCTCTCCTCCCAACTAGCAGTACTCTGACTCATATGGTTACAGATCTGCAAGTCCAAGAACGAAAGTATTACACTCAAAGTTTTTTGGGTGGTTTTTTTTTTAGTGGCATATCAAGGAAATAGGTTTACCCTGCACGTTACCAGTGAATTTCCTTTCACAGATGCCACCTCAAGACCAATTTTACATTGGGCATATAGGCTGAACACCAGATACTTCCAGGTGACTGACTGCCACTCCTTCAGTAAATCTGGTTTTGCCACTAAAATACACTGCCTGAAACAAAAGTCTGAATATTGGCTCACATGGGTGGAGCACACATGGGTTTGCTCATCTAATAAATTTGCTGCTCAAGGCATCATAATAAGTTTCACTCCAGTAGCTAGAACACAGCAAGAACTATTTTCTTGATTAACTTACACTAAGTTGTCGGTTTCCACCATTTCTCCTCAAAGATGCTAAGAAATCCTAACTCAAAAGAATTTTTACTCCCATTTGGACAAACAGGCTCAAATGTGAAGTTAAGTACAAAGTAGGGACATTCAGTAATTCACCAGATCAGGAAGGGGATTAGCTTCCTGCCTTAGAATAACATTTTCAGAAGCTGCCTCAGATAGGAGGTGCTGCAGACAGACTCCCACACCTTCTATTTAAGTCTAGTAGAGTTCTGCCTACTCAAAGCATCTGGAGAAATCAGGTTCAAGGACTAGACTTGGCATCTCCAGTTATGCATTGAACCATGACTTCTGAAAACAATCAGAAGCCTTTAAAAATAGAAGTTTGCCTTCGTTTTACATTGGTTTGGGGGGTTTCTTTTGACAGTGTAAAAATTTATAAGCATGTGGAGTTTTGAGAAAACTGTAACAGCCAACAGTTTTAGCACAGGGGAATGCTTTTGCAAACTTGTGACTTCCTTTCCCCACTACTTTTGCAGAACCTTTACAGCCCTGTGTTGCACCATGCTGCTTATAGAGCAAATACACAAAAAACCCATCACACTTACCTATCTCAAAGTACAGTAGGGACTAATTAAAGCTCAGGATGCTTTAAGATTCCCAACATGAGGATTATCACGGTAGCAAGGAAGAGTCCACGCTAGCAAAGAAGGCATCCTCCTGATCTGCCAGCTAGCAGGTGATGAATTCCAGCAGTGACAAGGCAACCTGTCATTTTCACACACCAGTAGGTCCAGGCAAGCATTAACCTGCACAATACTGAGCATCAGCTTCTAAACTGGAGACACAGCTGGCTTCCTTTCCCCAGGTAAATTCTGATATGATCCAAGCCATGCCATAAGGATCTCTTTTTCGTAGTGAATATAAGGCTAGTGGGTGGTTACCAGAAGTATAAGATCATCACTAAAGAGTTAAGCTGAAGAATACAACCAGAGTGAGATCTAACATCTCACATCTAACTGTGGCAGGAAGAAGAAATATTAGACTTGAATTTGTTTGAGCCAACCCCTATGGCTTTAAAGCAAGTGATCAGAGGACAAATACAGGCAGACACTGCTACTGCATTACAAATATTGAGATACACACACCACCCTCCCTCCTTACAGCCATCCATGTTATGTTGTGTCTTGCCTTAATTATGTATCTCCTCCTAGCGTTCCTCCTCCCACAAGTATTTGCTGAGAGCTGTACAGATTTATCTTATGTTAAATTATTTTATCTTGCAGTTCACTATAACACATTACGCATTTCCCCCAGTGCTCCTTATTTTCTTCTTTGAACAATGTATTTGAGATGAAAATAGGTATATTTTTCCCCGCTGCAGAACAAAAGCTTGCTGCCATTTGAAGGACTATTGTTTGACCACTATTTATTTCTCTTGCACCATCCTCTGCAACCCTGAATAAGTAAGCTCCCAAGCAATGCTTATGTCTTTAACCCACAAATACACAACAGCACTTGGTGAGCTCACAGATGTATTTATCATACAGCAATTAAGGGTCTGTCACTTGCAATTACTCTCTCTGCCAGCTCTCTGGGCATATAAGCATCTCTCAAAGCAGAACAAAACACCCCCCCACCCCCCCCCCCAAAAAAAAAACAACCAACCATATTTATGGATCTTTTTTGTGGCCAAAGCAGAGCAAGTTAATGTGTGTATCTTCTAGTTTAAATTTAAATCTACTGCTATAGTACCAGATTGATGCTCAGCATTATCCAGTACAGCAGATATCCTCAGTCTATACATAACATAGCTAGGATTCTTAGATTATTTAAACCCTCAGTTCTCTTTGTAGGACTTGACCTTACAAAACACGTAGAACAGCAGAAGCCCAAGCAATTTAAAAATGCAATGATCATTCAAAACAGTTTTTCAGCAGTATCTGAATAGGCCAAGTATCTGCATCTCTGTATGCATCTCTAGTCTTACACTTCTAGATAATTGCTAAATACTACTGTAGGCCTTGCTGGAAAAGCTTCCCATAACAAAGCCAAGTATATACTATCAAAGAAGGTATTCCCTCACCATATCTTGAGGGTGTAAGTATGTATCTCTAAATGGCTGGGGAAGGTTGAGATATGAAGATATTAAGTTGCTCCTCAAAGTTATATCTGAAGCCAAACTAAATCCTGTGGCTTCAAGATCTAGCTTTGCATTTTCAGTATGTGCTAGTGCAAAGCAGACGCAGCTGCAGCACATACTGCCTGCCCCTTGCCTGGTTTTGCCAAGGCAATTACTGTAGCACAAGTACCAAGCTTAATAGGTACTTACCCTTACTGCTGCCACAGGCATTGCAGTACTGCATTTCCCATGCTGAAGTTTCAGTTTGCTAGGAGATGCAAGGCTAGCCCAACACTGTTGAGTGTAGGTCCATACCATGCTGCCTTCAATTTCTTTCCAGGCAACGTACAAACATCAGCTAATTCAACATATACCATCAGAGCCTACCTTGGTTTGGGACATAAAAGCTCCAAAGAGAATGCTTTTGGGGTAATGCTCAGGTCTGGAGCCAAGCAAACCCTAATTCCCTTCCCACAACTGGCACTGCTCAGCTCTCTTGATCAGAAACAAGATGGTTTCACCTCCACTCAAGTCCTTCCACCTACTGTTCCCAGTCCTTAGTCATTGCCTCCTCAGCAGCCCCCTTAAACCATCTGTTCTCCAGAAGTCAGAGGTGCCTTGTTTTCTCCACGAAGAGCAATGCAGCTGTCCCAGCAGGGCTGAGCAGCGCAGTGCCTTGGATCAGACAAGGGCACAAGGCACAGACATTTATGCAGCCACCTGAACACAACCCAGTGCTTTCAGGTTTTCCTGTTTGTAAGACAGAGATAACAGTAATACTCCTACAAATCCAGAGATAACAGTGCTCCAAGATCATAGGGTTTAAAGAAACCCACACTTATATTTGTTACTTTCACATAGCAAAATAAGAATGGCATGAACGTGAATGATTTTACAAACAGCTTTGTGGGTTGTCTTGTACATCCCCCCCTTATTGCTCCTTTGGGCTCTCTCAAGTCAAATTAGTACGTGCTTTGTTCATTTTATTCGACCAATTTTGCTGACTGCTCTAAGGCATTCTAATTTAAGAAAGGTGGCAGCAAGGAAGTAACAACACCATAAGAATGGGCTAAATGACCCCTGAGGTTACTTCCAACCTGAGTTATCCTACGAGCCCATAACCACACCAACAGGAAATGCCTGGAGCTGACCCAATTAACCTTCCTTCCAGTTCTGGGGCCCAGGATAAACCAGTCTACGAAGAGATGTATCACCTGTCTGGTTTCTACATGCCTTCTCTCATCTCCTTCAATGATTTTAACACCATCAGCCGGTATCCCAGTCACCATGCTGAGTCTCCGGCAGCAAAAGCACACATAGCAGCCACACTGACATCTGGTATTATAAATACAGGCTCTGCACTGTTGGATCATCTGTTAACAGCAGAGTAAGTGACACTGGAAGAGTAATTAGCAGCAACTAGTAAGCCATTGCATTCAGGAGGAAAAAAAATATTTGTTTGATAAGACCTGTAAGTAAATATTGATTGCAGTCAGCATCACTCCTCTGGGCTTCAAGGTTTACAGCATGCATGGGATTCAGTGCTACTGCAAGGTGCCAGCAGCAGCCCTAGACTAAAGTCCTGCATAGCCACAGGCTAGGTCTGGCGGTGGGGGCAAATGTGCTCCCCCACTACATGAACAGGCGGTGATGACAATCCGAAAGGAAAACAGCCCCCACTGCTGAAGTGTCCCCATCAAACACATCCATCAATACCAACTGCATCAGCATTTGTTCTTGCAGATTTCCATCCACTCTGAGAGAAACTCATCAACGCTCACATTTGCTGTGTAGTGAGCAGCTGCTGAGCAATAGCTGTACCACCATCCTGGTATCAAGATGAAGCAGTGACATATGTCATGTCCACACTACAGCAATAATTGTATTTGTACACAGTAGGTCTACACACAATTTATGTTTGTTCAGACAAGAAAACAGCCCCTATCACAGTTCTGTGAAGGAAACATGCTTATTCTGGACACCATTTCCATAGCTTCTTTATCACAGTTTTCAGTATCCACAAAAAAGAAAAGAGACTCTACCCAACATTATTTTAACAGGATTGGTTTTGCAGCATACACACATACATTTTGTGTTAAGATGTTTCACGTTACCCAGTCTCTGGTTAGACAGTGCTTGAGAGTATCAAATGGAGAAAGACCTCTTCCCTTTGATGGATTTTCCATTCCCACTCCAATTATTTCCTCTAAATGCTTTTCTACAGACAGGTCTCTCAGCTTCTGCTCAGGGGACCCTTCATTATTTCATTTTCTAAAAGCTATGGCACTATACTTGCTGCTAGAGAGACAACTGATGGGACGCAGTGAGGTCACAAGTTCTCCTGGGACAGGGGTCATCAGAAAGAGATAGAAAACAATTTAATTCATTTGCTCTCCACCAGGCAGATAAAATCCCCAGCTCCCAATTGGTGCCAGTGGAAACACACCAAGGATTAATACATCCCCTTCTGTTTGCTCAGTCTAAAAGAGAGGAGCGGTGCACCCCAATACACTGATTGTCCTTCCCTTCTCTGGCCCAACAGCCATACGTTATACATTACGCCACTGCAGCACTGACTGCATAGATCCTCTCAAAAAGGATTTACGACATTAGGCTGCCAGTACTTAGAAAGCATGAAAACAGCAGAGCCAACAGGTGAACCTGTTTTGCTCACATATTTCAGGAGCCCTCTTTTCCCTTTCCTCTTCGAAAGCTACAGCACAGCAAGTTCTTCACTTTGATGGTAGGAATCATTATTTTTCTTCTTGTATCTATGGACAAGCAAGTGGACCCTGGTCTATGACCTGAGGCTCAGTAAAATGTGTTCCTACCAATGTCTTTGCCTTGGCATGATTCCCGGCATCCCAGGGGGAACCCTGGACTGTTGGAAGTTAGCTAGAAAGGATCCTAAACTCTTTGAATGTGCATCTATAGCAAAGAAAAAAAGACTAATCTTATTCCAACTATGCTTTCTTTGCACCAGACACAATCCCAGTGCATTCTTCCCAGTACACACAGCACACCCCGCACTCACTGCTCAAGGCTACCCTTGCATAAGCCCAAAATCCGGGGCTAGACGCAGCTAAGCAAGCAATTTATACACACTGCAGACCCTTCTAACAGTAGAAAAGCCTTACAAGCCATCCGGCAGCAAACAGCTTAAACAAAAAAAGTGGGGGTGGGGGAACGACATCCAGTAGATGTCACAAATACAGTTTGCTGAAAGAGAAAAACCCACACAGGCACCTGACCAGGTATCACAGCAGTCACTGTCTTTAAAAAGACAAGTCACCAGCAACTTGCATGCTCCCCATAGCATAAAAAAAACCACCCTTTGATAACCAAAACCTGTATATCACTGCATACAATCAACTAACGAGGCCGGTTAAGGGGCACCCCCCCACCACCCAGGTGTTGTGTGTCTACACTGGAGCAGATAACCAGGTAGCGCAGTCTGCAGTTCACTCAAGTTGCAGATGATGAATGCGAAGGTCACATGAAGGGAAGGCACCAGTACATTGCCTGTCACAAAATGGTAGCACCCGGGGATTTGAGCATATAGGAGAGAGATAACCCCGTCCTTCCCGCAGCCTCCCCGCAGCGCCTGACATGGCATCCGCTATGGAGGACAGCGAGGCAGCGCTGGGGGGAGGGGGACGGAGCAGATTAAACTTAAATACCCCAACACGTACACACACACACCAGCGACAACATCCATCCCCGGCAGCCCCGCGGAAGGGGGGCGCGGAGCCGGGAAGGGGACGGTCCCCGCTGTCATCTCGGTGTCCCCTCCGTTATGTAACAGCACCTCCAGCGAGGGGGGATGAAGGGAGGGGGNACTCCCCTTCATCCCCCGTTTCCACCGAGGAGGGGAGACCTCCTCCGCCTTTCCCTGCCCCTGCACCGCAGCGCCCGGCCGTCCTGCAGCGCTGCCCCGGCTCCTGCGCTCCACATGCATCCAACGGGGAGCCGCGATGCCTCCGGCCACCCCACCGCCCCCAGCCCCTCGCTGTCC
>VXBW01004300.1:0-12789 GCA_013400375.1 Thinocorus orbignyianus
CATTCTATGATTCCGTGATAAAGCTCCACACAACCCACCTGGCAGTGCGGACTGGGGCAACGCAGCTTTCCCACAGCCCAACAGCTTGCGGCATACGGGGAGCGTTAACTCGCACCGCAAATAGCAAAAAAGGCTTGAGTCTGAGGGCCGAGGGTGAGCCCAGCCAGCAACGCCTCGCTGGGTTTAATTTGTCTGCCGAGGTGGGCAAGCGAGGACACAGACATTCGTCAAAACTTGAGGACAGGCTGAGAGAGCTTTTTGCAGCAAAAAAACAGGCCGCCTGAAGCCTTGGGGCATAGGACGGGAGGGCTGCTGCCTGACAGCCCCTCTGGAAGGCCTGAGTAGGAGAAGGAGCAAGTCAGATGCATGCTGTGACCTCTTCTCCTTAGAATAGCATTTATATTTAAAAAAAAAAAAAAACACCACAGAATTTCAAGGTTTGTTTTCTTTAGCTGCAGCAGGGTTTCTAAAAATTGTGCTTGCCGTTCGGAGCTGGCAGCTTGAGGGTAATGGTATATAAAAAGACAAAATAAAAAAAGTGATGTAGAAAAGCGAACCATGCTGCTTTTTGGGTTATTTTGGTTGGGTTTTTTTCCCTTCCCCAAATGCAGGGTGGAGAAGCAAGGACAGAAATAACACTGCTCCCAGTCAGGCTCCCTCGTGTGAGCTGGAGAGGAATAAAACATCCTGCCGACCCGCTCCGAAACCTCGGCCTCACATCAATCCTTGGAAATACATTTGAAAAAAACAATTTAAAAATGAAATTAAAAAGGGCTTTTCAACTCTATAAAGGCGATTCTTGGAGTGTTGTGCCGTGCCGGCAGGCGGTAAAGGGGGGGGCATGTCAGTGCCATCTCCCGTCAGCCGCGCCGTACTGCACAGCCCTGGAAATTGGGGCTGGAAAAGAGGGATTGCATCACCCAGCCCTGCCAGCCTGACTCAAACCCTTCCCCTTGGAAAAAAACAAACCAAAACAAAACATTAATTCTTGGAACCAGCAGCGCTTCCCACCCCAGCCAGGGGGAGGTTTCTGTCACTAAGAGCACGCTTGCAACCCCCCGTCATTACAGAATATATTTTATTTATGGAATTTTACAAATAACTTTACAGTTCACGTGACATAAGTTATGTTCTTTGTTTCAACACTTGTCTCGTACAACACCTGAGTTATTGAAATACTGAGATGGAACTTGAGCTTCGAACTGGACGCAGGAAGGGAAACAGATAAAAAATAAAACTAATCCAAAACTAAGCTCCATTTGGGTCATTTTCCCTCCTCGTCCTCCCCTCCTGCCCCATCCCTTCTCTGACGGCGGGTACCAGCCTGAGCCAGAGACAGTCCCTGTCTGCGAGGAGCCTTGTTTTCAGAGGGGTTTCAGCCCCAAATCAGAGATTTGCAGATTTCTTAGCGTTTGACTCAGTCGGCACGAAACAGGATTAAAGTTGAAATGAGAAGACGACGGACTCAGGACCCCTCAGGGACCCGGACTGGCTCTGAGGAAGCCAAGCATCATCCTTGCCCCCTTTGCAGCCCTTGGGGACCTCCCAGGGACAGCCTGCAACCGCCTCGCCATCCCCAGGGGATGGACAAGAAAATTTCCCTCCCCTTCACCTCCAGCACAAGGGCTTTTCCATCTGTGCACGGCTCCTGCCAGCCAGGACTCAGCCCTGGCAGTGCCGTGGCTGCCCTCTGCCCTGTGGAAAGGTGCCAGCAATATGGTGTTTTCCAAATATTTCCTTGAGAGAAAAAAAAGAAACGGCACATACACCATTAGAAAGACTCAGTTTTTCCACATCAGGTGGGTCAGATGGGGCTGCAACTCTCTGGCATAGGGAAAGGGAGTTTCCAATACCGCTTTCCTCCCAACTACTGATAAATAGCAGCAACCCAAAGGATAGGGAACCACCACAAAGTGCTGCCAAGGCGCCCAAGCCAGGACGGACCATGCTGCTTGGAGGTGGCTGCATCCCACGGACCAGCCGCAGGGAAAAGAGTGACGTAGGATGACCATCCACACAGACAAGAGACACTGCACGGGATAAAGCAGAGCCCATCTCCCCTTGCAGGCATCACCCAAGGACCGAGTGGGACCTCTGGGTTGAAGGATGCTCCCAAAAAGGCTCCCTGCTCGTCAACACTCCGATACTTTATCCTTCCGGGTGTGGGACAAAGCCAACAGCCTTCTGGATGCCAACGGGACAAAGTCAAAGCCACCGAGAGCAGAGGTGCCAATCCATGAGGATACTGGACAGTGCCACATCTCAACAGAAGGCAGGGACTACAGACTCAGGGACAACTAAGGGAAAGGTCATCCAGCTGGTACCTAAGGCAAACTAGGAACTACAGTGAGGTGCTGGCCCCCAGCCATCAACCTGGGGATGGCACTGAGCTTGCCAAGGGCTGAGGTCTCTTGTCTCTCTTGGATGGGCAGGTAAAAACCCTGGCACATCCTCCAGCGGGGTGGGAAAGAAGGTGTGGAAGCCCCAGCTCCAGCCCCTGAGGTGGCAGGATGGCTGTCACCCTGTCACACAGGGCCGTGGCCACCTGCACAAGGGGAGGAGGATGCTCTGTGACAGGTCACTCCCCGGCACATCCACCAAAAAACACTCCTCAAAGCTCCTTCATCCCCATCCAGTGCCATACCCACGAGGGTAAGTCACCTAAAATAAGCATGGCCACAAACTCAGTGCTGCCAGGGGCAGGATAAGGTTTGGGAGGGGAGATGAGGAGGGGCAACACAGGNGTGTCAGCATGAGCTTGGTCACAGTGTGAGGACCGATTCCTGGGCTGGGGAGCTCATGTCTGGGCAGGGACTCACCATCCCAGATCTGTCCTTGTGCCCATCTCACCAGCATCACCTCACGGCTGCCCTCATGGAAGGAAAAGGGCTTTTTTTCACCCCCACCCCCCCTCCATACAGCAGCAGGGACCTAAGGGAGGTGAGGGCATGGTCACACATCAGTCTGACCCGCACAAGGTGCGGTTTGGTGTCCTCTGCTCTGAGCACTGACGCCCAGAGTGTGCTTTAAAATAAAAAATAAATCGATTTATCTTCACCCTGCACTTCCCAGGGCATTGTCTAGGCTGCCAAGGCAGAAAGGAAGCAAAACCAGTGGTGGCTCCAGAGAAATGCTTCTGAAGACAGCAAGGATGATGCTCAAATCATAAGCTGTGGCTCCTCGAGCCTCCTCTTCCTCAGCAACCCAAGGGCAACTCTCTAAGAAGGGTCCGTCCCAAGTCTGTCTCTGTCACACACCCCCTGGAATGGGGTCAGGAGAGCGTCACGTCCCATCACACCGCTCCAAGCGCAAGGAAAGGAGGCAACACAGCCAGAGCAGCTCCCATCTTCCCACTCTGTCCTTCCTGGGACACACGAGTAGAGTAGGGATATGACACCGGGAAAAGATCCTCCGGACAGTTCGGTCCTACAGCAAGAGGGGATGAAGCTCCCCTTCAGCCTTCAACCAGAAGAAAATGAAGTCTGTGGAATAGCTTTAGAAGCAAAATGTCTCTTCTCCTGTAGTGTGAAGCCAGTGCCCGCACAAGGTACCGTCAGTTGCTTGCAGCAGGGAAAAAACAAAAAGAAATACCCTACCCCCCGCCCTCTCCCCCCTAAAAAAACCCAAAACAAACCAAAAAACTCCTGGAAAAACTGGTCCAGGGCTGCAACTCGGGCTGGTCCTACCCGATCTGGATCTGGCCAGAGTACATGGTGAGCAGCACCATGATGGTGAAGCCCGTCAGCAGCCCCGCGTTCTGGATGGCAAAGGTGATGAGGGCGCTGCCGTTCTGCTCATCCTCCCGGCTCACCTCGTTCATTTCGGGGAACTGCGAGGGAAGAGAGAGCAACGGTGGGGCTCAGGGACTGGAGCAGCTCCATCCTTCCCAGCTCTGCTCGCTGTTTCCCACCCCATGTCACCACAGAATCACAGAATGGTTTGGGTTGGAAGGGACCTTAAAGCCCACCCAGTGCCACCCCCTGCCCTGGGCAGGGACACCTCCCACCACACCAGGGTGCTCCAAGCCCCATCCAGCCTGGCCTTGGACCCCTCCAGGGATGGGGCAGCCACAGCTTCTCTGGGCAACCTGGGCCAGGGTCTCACCAGCCTCACAGCCAAGAAGTTCCTCCCCAGATCTCATCTCCATCTCCCCTCTTTCAGGGTCAAACCCTTCCCCCTCATCCTAGGGATCCCCTTCCTCATTGCGAGTCCCTCCCCAGCTTTTCTGGAGCCCCCTTGAGGGACTGGAAGGGGCTCCAAGGTCTCCCTGGAGCCTTCTCTTCTCCAGGCTAAACTCCCCCAACTCTCCCAGCCTGCAGGTCCATCCCAACAAGTATTTACCACCCATCCCGGGGCTCTCAGCTGGGTCACTTCACCACCCGTGCAGGCAAAGCAAAGCAAAGACAAACACTGGCCACTACAGACAGCATTTGAGCCGGCCAGGGGGACAGAGCCAACATCCCCCAGTGCTCTCCACAGCTGACTTGCCTCCAGGTTCTTCCTCCAGGCCAAAAACTCCCGGCAAGGTCCCGGACCACGCACCCAGGAGCCCCCCCAGGCTGAGCACTTACCATGTCTGCCAGCGCGATGTAGAGAAACATCCCTCCAGCCAGAGCGAAGATCCAGTTGGCAGAGAAGTGGCTACCGGCCACGATCCCGAAAGCCAAGCCCACGTAGCAGCAGCAGGCGGAGATGAAGTTGAAGAAGAGCGCTTGGCGGATGGTCATCCCGGCATTCAGCAGGATGACAAAGTCCCCTGCGGGAGAAGAGGACGGGGAGGATGAGGAGGGAGGAGGCTGAAGAATCAGCACAGCCCTGAGGTGCTCAGATCCATCGCCTGCTTTTGCCCGAGGTCAAGCACGGGCTCCCAGTGGCCACTGGTGCCAAGCAGTTGTCTCCCTGCCAGCTCCTGACCCTGCCTGTGCATAAATGTGGACATTTAAACCCAAATTGCTGCCTGCCTCTCCCCTCCCAACCCAAGGAGGTGTTGGGTTGGTTTTTATTTTTCTTCAGATGGCTCCATCTAAATTTAAATCTCAGACATCATATTACCTGGTTATTTTTAGAGTGGCGATTACTCAGTGGAGTTTACAGCCTCGCCTTTCCCTTTCCATCATTACTCTGTTTATTCCAGAGAAAAACTGCCTTTTTCTCTCCAGAAATAACGAGGAGGACCAGGGAAACGGCGGGTTTAGCCTTAGAGAGGGGCAGATCCCAGAGGGGTAGATGCCAGAGCCTTTGTGGCACCTTTTTTTCCCCCTCCGAGGGCTTACGTACCCAGCTCGTGCGGGAACTCCTCGCAGAGGATGGCCACGGAAGTGCTGATCCCTTGGAAGACGGAGACGGTGAAGGAGGCCCCGATGGCCAAGCCGTCGATGAAGTTGTGGAGGCCGTCGCTGAGGGTGATCATCCAGGCCAGGGTGCCGATGTCCGAGTACCGCACCTCCTTCAGCCAGTAACACGCGCTCTGCGAGGCCTGCAGGTCCTGCCACAGCACCCCAAAAAAGGGGGCTCAGCACCCCGATGGTCTCGGGGGGCAGGAGGAAAGGATCACCCCTCCCCTCCACTGCCCAGGAGAATCCACCCCAACAGGCGAAAAAACCCACATGAGGCTCGACCTGAGCCATTTGCTTTCCACCACCCACAGAGGATTTGATCAGGGAGGTGCAATGGGCTTCAAAACTGCCCTTTTTTAATACAAAACTGGGATTTTTAGCCTGTACACCCCCATAACCCCACAGGGGAAGGTGCTAACCTGGACAGAAAGGGATCCCACCACAACCTTCTCATCCCCAGAGGGGGTCTTGCACTCCAGCTCGCTGGTAATGTGGGGGATCATGTGGTCCAGGTCCCCGTTCTGCAGCTTCTCGGTGACCCCATCCTCCTGGTCCTTCTTGGACGGCAGAGCCTCAGGGCCGTAGTGGCTGTGCCCGTGGTGATGCTGTGGGACGGGGCAGGGGGGGATTCACAGTTGTCACCCACCCCTGGCCATTTCTGCTCTTTGCCACCCACAGAGCCCCTGCTCGGCCTCACCTGGTCCTTCTGCTTCAGGAGCATCTTCAAGACCTTCTCCGTGAAGAAGAAGAGGTAGAAGCCCCCGAACACGACGGCGGATTTAGAAACGTAATAATCTTCTTGAGGGTTGAAGCCAAATGCCTGCAGGCAGAAGCAGGGACAAGTGAGAGGACTGAGGGACAGACTCTGGCAGTGTCTCCTTCATCTGCTTTCGTCCTGACACCCCTGGGGCAACGCTGCTGCTTTCTGACCTCTCTACACAGCAGCTCCTTTGGGGGCAGGCTCTGAACATGCCCTTCACCACCTTTAATCTCGCTGTCACCCCCAGTCCAGCCAGCTCTGCCCCAGGGCCTTAGATCCACCACCCCACACCAGGGCAGGGATGCTAAAAGCAGGCTTAGAAAGCCTCTCTCAGCAGAAAGGCAACCTTCCTGCAGGGCTATAAAGGGCAGTAAAATAACATTTCTCTGCTCGAAGCAGACCAGAGGTCTCCCTGGAGCCACTCCTTGCCAAAGAGGGGTGAAAGGCCAGCTCCATCCATGATCCCAAGGGCTTCTAGCCTCCGTACCTCACTCTCGGCTCCCCTCCACCGCCGCCTTCCCCTTCTCCATCGAGCGAGCGCCCAGAAGGAGAGAAGAAACATCCCCCAAGACAGAGAGAGGAAAAGGACAGACCCCACGGTCCTCACCCTACCTCGGGAATGAGCTGGAAGAGGGCGTTGGAGTAGAGAGTTCCAATCGCCAGAGCTATGAAGTAGAGGAGCAGCCGCTTGTAAAAGGTCTTCTTCATGAAGGGCACCACGCTGGCTCCCACCAGGGAGCAGAGGGAGATGACGGTGACGCAGAGGAAACCGTAACCCCAGACTATGGCGTGCGCACCCAAAACCCACCCCGGGGTGGCGGCGGGGGAATGGGGCAAGGGGAGATCAACATGGGGAAGGGGAGGGAAGGGAAGGGAAGGAAAGGAATCCACACCAAGAGGAGGGAGAGAGAGAGAGAGGGAGGGGAGACAAGAGGACATTAATTAGTGATTGCTTGTTCATCTGGCATTGGTTTGAGAGGGGCAAACCTGGCGCTGAGAGGCTCTGGGAACGGCAATTTGGGAAGGGTCGGAGGGACACCCCACCACAGAGCTCACCCCAAACAACTGGGGGAAGAGCCCTCCTTCGAAGCAAGCAGCTCTTTTAACTCTCTTTTCTCTCTTTTTAGACGTAACTGAGTTTTGGCAGCCAGGCCAGGTTGGAACTGGCACCCCAGCTCTGCCCCCACGGGACATCAGGCAGCCGTTCCAGTGCCACAGAGCACCAGGGAGCACCCCTCCAGCATCTTGTACGCTCCACCCTCGCCCCGCAGCCCCACGCTGGGATGCTCTGACCGACGGCGAGGATGGAGTGTACATAAGGCATCTTGGATCCTGGAAGATCAGGAAATAGAGGCACTTGGCTTTTACGTTCGGCAAATTAAAATAAAATAAGAAAAAAATCAAAGTTCTGGAGTTGAAATACAGCCCTGAAAAAACATCTCACCACCAAGATGGATGAGGCACTCGCTGCAGGTGACGCCGAGGAGTAAATCCCAGCGGCAGCAAAGAGGGAAGGTGGCACCTTAAATTCAGAGTTTTAAGGCTGGATGTGCAGGAGCTGGGATCCAGCTCATCTTCTCCCCAGGAGATGGGGAAGAAGCAGTTTGCTGGAACACAGGAGTGTGTTCCAGAGGTGTCCAATCTGAAGAGTGCGTGGCTGCACTTAATCAACTCCGGAACTGGGCAATTACAACACAATTAATGTACAATGTATCTGTCGGGCCCATCAGAGCACCAGGAAACCTCACGTAAGCACAAATCCTTGATTTACAGGAGCAATGTTCCCACAGAGGAGGGGAGGCAATTAAAACGTCTGTAAAAGCTGGCTGGCTGGGGAGGAAGCTGGTGTTCCTCCGGGCTGTTCCTGTGTTTTGATACCAATGTTTTCTCCACCTCGCAGGTCTTTCCATCCAGCTCCTGCCACATCTCAGCGGCATCAGAGCCAAGCAGCTCTGAGCACATCCCTCCAAGGGGGGAAAATCCTTCCCAAAGCAGAGACAGCCCGTGGAGCGGGAGGAAACAGCTTCTCCCAGCACCTTCCCGCACCTCAGACCTGGCCAGCAGCCTTGCAAGGACCATCGGAGCTGGAGGAGACAACCTCCCCTCTCCAGAGGGTTTCCTGGTGCTCGGAGGGGGAATTGAGAAAAGCCCCTGCGGAGCCCCTGAGACAATCCCTCAGCCTTGGGCGATGGAAGGATCGGTTCGATTCGGCAGAGTTGGAGGCAGAGAGGACGCCCAGAGAGCCGCCCTCAGAGAGGGGAAGAGAGGCAGGGACTTGTCTACCGCACCTCTGGGATGAGCTGGAAGAGCGCGTTAGAGAGCAGCGTGCCGATGGAGAGCGCGATGAAAAACGTGAGGACCCGGCTGAAAAAGGCTTTCTCGGCACAGGGCACGATGAAGACTCCGAGCAGGGAGGCCGCGTTAATCATTGACACACTGAGAAAGCCAAAGCCCCACACTGCGGAACGAGAAGAAACCAGGGCCAGACATTACCGAGGCTCTCGGTGCGGGGAGATGGGGAGAATCCCGAAACCCCGGATCCGGGCAGGCGGAAAGGGCTGGCTCTGGGTCTCTACGCCCCAACGCCGGGGCTGGAGCATCTCTCCCTTTGCTCCGAATGCTTCCACTGCGATACAAACCAGCATTTTTCTTCCAGGGCGGGTGGAAAAGAAGCCAGTGGGTTACTTGGAAGAGGCTTTCCCAAGCCAACCCCAGCCTCACGGCGTGGGAAAAACCAGCGCTGTGCTCAGGGCAGCCGATCCAAGACCTTGGGCATCGTCAAGACACAGGTGCCTGGAGTTTTATTTAGTGTTTGCCAGTGCCTGGAGGCCAGGAGAGCCACCCCCTCCCACCCACAGGGACTCACAGCAAGGTCCCCATCATCCAGCTATCCCTTTGACCTGCAGGATCGGGGGCAAAACCATGCTGCAAGCCAAAACCGTGCTGAGAAACACCTGTCAGAACTCCCAGCTGCCTCCTCTCCTCTCTGCGGCTGTTCCACAGGTCCTGGGGTGCCTCAGGTCCCTCCAAGCTCCATGCCCAGGACTGGGCAGAGCTCACACTCCCCAGTTCCTCGCTTACCTTCGGCTGAACTGGGTCTGCTCTCCTCTGTTTGCTCGTTTTCCTCGTTTTCAAGGTTCTCAGAGGCACATGCTCCAGACTCCAGCTGCTGCAGGATGGTGGGGCAAAACTCCTTGAACTCGCTGTGCCCCACAGCGGAGCCCTCGCTCAGGTTGTGGATGGCAAAAAGCTCGACAGAGCTGAAGCACTGGGGAAGGAAAAAGCCAGACACGTGCCTCAAGATCCCCTCTGCAGCTCTGCAAAGAGGATTTGGGGGTCCCCACAGCCCGAGCCTTACCCGGGAGAGGTTCACCCGCTGCTGCGGCCCCTGGGAGATGTTGGCGTGTCCCACTCCCACGTCCAGGCGGTTCAGCAGGGCCTTGAGCTGCTTCAGACTGAGGGTTTCACTCTCGCTGTACCGCTGGAGGAGATCCTGAAGGAAGGAGGCTGCGGAGAGCCCCGGTGCCGTGGCATCCCTGCCCGCCCGGACCCGCGGGCAGGGGAGAAGGCAGAGCAGCAGGAGCAGGCAGCAGCCCCGGGCACGTGTGCTGGGGATCATAGTGTCTCAGGGATGCTGGAAGAGAAGCCACACACTGCCATCAGCTTTAGCATCCCTCAGCGGCTCTGATTACTGCTCTTCCACCCCACAGCTCCATCAGGAGATGGCAGATGCCTTCAGGGAGCCCCAGACTTGAAGGGCAACGCAGCTTTGAGCGCCCAGATGGCAAGAGAGGAACCCGACATCTTTCCAACAAGCAAAACCAAGACTGGTTGCTTCTCCTCCACCCTGAGCCAACCCCTGGCACCCCCAAGCACCCTGCTCACCTCAGCCCTGCACCCAGAGGTTGTGGGGGCTGCTGGGACACGGCTCCTGGGGGCTCTCCAGCTCCACAAGTGCCTGGGGAACCCTGGGGAAGAGCAGCCAGAGGTCGGAAAACAGGCAGGAGGATGCAAGGGTTGCGACAAGGATCCTGCTCCTCCACCAGCGAACCCCAGTGTGGTTCATCCCAACGCCAGCTGCTGGATTTTTGGTCTCCGTGGGGTAAGGAAGCCACGCACTGGCCCTCCCCTGCCACTGCCACTGCCACGCTGGGTCCCCCTTGTGCCACTGGGGCTGGGACACGCACCCCTTGGGGATTTGTGCCAACCTGTGCTGGCATTTGGAGAACGCTGGAGCCCAGAGGCCAGAGATGGACTTTTCATGGGGTTATATTTTAACCACGGCAATAACAATAACAGCCACAACCGTAGATGCCTTTATAGTATTTGCCTAGAACCAATCCTTGCCCCCTCTGCTCCTTTCATGTGAGCCAAGGATCAATAAAAGCGGGGTGACAGAGGGCAGGGGGAGCCGCAAAGGAAGGGGTTCGGAGCAAGGGGTGGGAGGCCTTAGCACGACCCGCACGTCCAACCTTGGGCAGCACCCAAGAGGCTGGAGCGGGGCCCGGGCTGCCTTCCTGGAAAAGCTTCACTGAAAAGTGGACGGTGAATTTGGAATTTGCAAAGACAAACAGAGAATAAGTCATTAGCCACCCTCTTCGTGTCCCCCATCCCAGCCCCGGTGGCCGTGGGGACACGCTGCCTGGCTGGTTTCCTCTTCCCGGTTTGCAGCCCCCCAGGGACGGTTCCTGCACCGTTGAGGATGGGGCCCCATCCATCCAGCCCTGGCATGGAACCCACCGCCCCAGCACCCCCCCAAACCCTTGTCCCGTGGCTG
This sequence comes from Thinocorus orbignyianus, assembly GCA_013400375.1. Lineage (NCBI taxonomy): Eukaryota > Metazoa > Chordata > Aves > Ciconiiformes > Thinocoridae > Thinocorus > Thinocorus orbignyianus. The sequence goes on from VXBW01004300.1 coordinate 10,874, forward strand.
ACAGCTTGCAGATTTCAGTCTCCTCCAAAAAAACAAGCCCAAGACATTTTTGAAGCCAGGCCAACCAATTGTTCTGAAAATAACCTTGAGCCGGGTTCCCCAGGCACGGTGCTGCCCGGGGCGGCCAGGCCAAGCCCTGCAGGACCCCCTGGCCCCTCCAGGACCCCCGTTCCTCCTCCAGGACCTCTTCTCCCTGCAGGACTCCCACGTTCCCACAGGTTTTACAAGCTTATCACCACTTTGTGAGCTTTGTTCTCCAGGAAAGGCAAAGGCCTTGGAGGTTTTAGCCTCCTCCTGCCAGGGCTTAGCTGGGATGCTTTGGCTTTAACCCCTTCTCCTCCCAAAACAGGGGGTGCCAAGGCACCCATCACCCCCAGCTCGGGTGGGGGGCTACCAGAGGAACCTCTGCCTCTTCAGCAACCCCCAGCAAGAGGTGGGCACCTTCCTCTTCCTCCCCGCTACCCAAATTCCCCCTTCCAGGTGGCTTCTTGATGCCCCAGGAGCGCCAACTAGCCCAGGTGGCCACGTGGGACATCTGGGGTGGCCGGTGACTCCCACAAGGCACACAGGGGCTGGCAGCCAGCCCACGGTGGCAAAAGGCAGCGCCACATCCCGGGACGGAGACACGTTGGCTGCCTCTTCCCTCCCTGTTCCAGCTGAGTGATCCCCACATCCCTCGCTTCGCCAGCAGCCATCCCATTATCCCCAGCCCGTGCCAAGGCACGCAGCCCCTCTCCTGTGCCAAAATAACCTTTTCATCCCCAAAAAAACCGGGCAGAGCCGGGTGCAGCCAGGTTGGGAAAAGGGACCTCAACTTTCCCCCAGCTGCCAAACAAAAGGCAGGAAGCGGTTTGCAGGCAGGGGGCTGGATTGCACCCTCTGAATTACTGGTTTGGGGAAGAAACGAGGTGGAAGAGCCACCTCTCGGGAAAAGAGGACGAACCTGGGGGTCTTAGACCCCCCCAAATGTAGCGGGGAGCCCTGGGCAAGGAAGGAGGGTGCCAACCCCCCCATCCTGGGGGCTGCAGCGAACACCCTGGGGATACAAGCCATCTCCCCATCGCTGGCTGGGAAGGGACCCCCCCCAGAAGCCCCCTACCTTCAAGGGCGTCCTCTCGCTGGCCACGCCACCCGCTGGGGTGGCCCCGGGAGCCGCAGTGCCGCGCACGTCCCTCCGCCTGACCTATTTTATCGCCCGCTGCCGCGCTGGGACGGGGCAGAGGGAACAAACCGCCGTCACGGGGAGGGGACGTCCCACGGGACGTGCCCGGGAGCGATGCCAGCCGGAGAGGGGCACCGGGGGATTACCCCCAACCCCAGCTCCACACCCCAACCTCCTGCCAGGGCGGTTTGCAGCCAGGGATCCCCACCTCCATCCAGAGCAAAAGCCGCTCCACGTGTCCAGCGGCGAAGGCAGGACCTGTCTGCGGGCAGGGAGGGTCTCCATGCCATGGGGCACGTCTGCACCCCCAAGGGACGGCGTCTCGCTCCCCTCTGCCCCCCCCAAACTGCCTCCTTGGCCCCTAATTACCCCCAAATCCCTGCCCGCAGGCCCTGCTGGGGGCAGACAGGCAGCCAAACCGGCTGCCCAGAAGCTCCCCTGCCTCCCCCACCCCCCATGCTCCCCCCCCCAGTCCCTGTCATTGTCCCCACACCAGCCCCACACTCTGAACTCCTCTCCCCGGCCTGGCCCCTGGAGCTTGCACCAGCAGTGACAGACCCCATAGGTGGGTCCCAGACCCCGTAGATGCATCCTTTGCCCCATAGATGGGAGTTCTTCAACCCATAGATGGGTTTCTCTGCCCTATAGCTGGGTCCCAGACCCCATAGCTAGGTCCCCCACTCCATAGGAGGGGTCTTCCACCCCATAGACGGGTCCTCTGCCCCAAAGATGGGGGTTCTCCAACTCATGGATT
>VXBW01004301.1:0-38546 GCA_013400375.1 Thinocorus orbignyianus
TGGGCGCTCGGAGGCGGCTCCCGGCTTCTCACCTTCCCTGATCGGGACACCGGGCGTGGAAGTCAGTCGGCGGAGTTGGTGTGCCTCTTGGACATCCCCGGAGACGGGCCGGGGAGGAATTTCTTGCTCTGCGTTTGGCCAAGTCCCGTTTAAACTTTTTTTAATCTTTCTTGTTTTACTGAATCTGGGAATCGGCGGCCGGATGCGCTCCGGGTGGTTGTCAAGCGGGTGTTGTGGGAGCCAGGTCCCTGCTCCTGCCTCTAACTGTGTGACCTTGAATAAACAGCACATACTTCTGTGCGTTCCAAAGTTACAGTGAGCCTGTGTTTTGTCAGATATTCCTAAAATTACGTCCGTAAATTGCTCAAATAAGTGACTAGGCTTTCAGCGATACAGCTCCTTACTGATGTAAATAGCAGTAGGGAGGTTCTGTTGTTAGTTTGTAAAGTGCCCTGAAGTTCCTTACAGGAAAAGAATACGGAGTAATTACCAACTGTTATTAGTAAAATCAGCTAATTATACTAAGAATGTAGTACTACTGACAGAGCTTTCCTGAAAACTGAATGCCTTATGTATATTTGTAGTACAGTTGATACAGTTATTTTATAACCGGCAGTTGGTTCTGTCTGTACTGCCCAAAAAAGATACCCGTGACTTCTTTTTAGAGGAATCTTCAGGGCAATGGTACTATGCAGAAAGAGTTAACTCATTAAGCTTGTTTTGGCCTAGTTTTGCAAGACTTGGTTTATTCAGAAGTGCAGTTGTGTATTTGAAAACCAGGTGAATTCCTTTTCAGAATGTACATCTAATTTTCCTTCCTGTCTGTGGCAATGGCATGTTCTGAATGGTCTTTGTATAGGTGCAGCAGGTGTTTTGATTTGGCACTTAGGTTTATGGAGCATCCAACTGAAAGTTTGAACGATACGGGTCTCCTAAATGAAGCAGTGTATAGTACGTGACACACATCAGAGATTGTGAGCATTTTTAGCTTATATTTTTGTTGGAATTGTAACAAGTGGAAGGGAGAAATTTGTTTTATAAATCATTAAAACTTGTCAGTTATTCTATTAGTTCTGTTCTGTGTACATGTGGTTTATAGATGTGAGTCTGAAACCACAAGTTGGTCTAGACTGTGTAACAGTTGTTAGATGACAACAGCAGACTGTCAGGTTCAGACTCTGAAATACCATGTGAAGACCTTTTCTTGTCAGCCTCTTCTGAAACACGGCCTTTTTCATCCCAGTGATCTGCATTTTAGATTTAAGGTTATTTTGGTCTTAGCATTCAGTGGTGCAAACAGAAATTTTTAATAGCTAGTAATTTTCAGAATACGTTCAGCATGCTATTTTATGCAGCATGTCCCAAAAGAGTTACATAGGAGGAAAAAGATGAGTTAATTATCACAAAGTGCTGTGTTGTTTTCTTCATCCTAGTCAGCTAACAGTGTTTAGGCTGTTATTTCTAAGACTATAAACAGAATTGGAAAGGAAAATGGTTGACCTAGATTCAAACAAAACAAACCAAATCTCTACAATTGAACCTATGGATTTTCATAAAAACTACTCTAGAATATTAGGAATGTATCAGAAGCTTACAAATACCATCTTTACCAGCCCGCAGTTCCTAATCTTCTATTTTCATTAATATAAAATCAGGGAAATGAGTTTCTATATCTGCAAAGCGAACGTGTTTTGCCAGTGTTTCAAATTAAAGCTGACTTGGTCAGATGTAAAATACATAGCACTATTTTCAGTAATTATCTAATAACCTTATTTTCATATCAGGAAAGTACATGTCTTTTTACCTGTGGAAATAGGAGAGCTTTTAAAGTTCTTCCAATTCTGTCAGGATGAAACTTTAGATGCAGTTTATGCGGGAGGACACTTAACAGTGTAAATTATGGTTTTAGCTCATAGGAATATCTTTGGAAACACAGCTATATTTACAAAACCTATATCTTACTGCTCTCCAGCTGATGCTGCTGGAAAAGACTTAGAACTGTTCTCCCAAAGGAAAACAAAAGTCTTCCTCCCCAGGGTAACTTTTTCTTTGCTTTTCATAATTTTGTAATAGCTGCTTGTTAACAAGCCATGATGAAGAGGAGCTTTTGTTTCTGGGTGTCAGAAAGCCCTTTGTTACTATGCCAGAAATAAACTTGGATAAGTTGAATGTACTTTCACTAGGTCATCAGTTCAGTAATGCTAGTTGTACGATTTCATCTCTTCTTCTTCCTCCCATATTCAGAATTGTGTGCAATAAATAGACCAGTGTAAATGCAGTGATGTCAGCAAAACAACTTCTGTCCATCGGTGATGTTTGACATTGTTTTCAGTAGGAACAGTGATGCAGGCTCTGACTGTGAGCACTGTCTTGGTTGGTAAAACAGGCGTGCTGGTGAAGGTGCTGTGTGCCCAGGCTGAAAGAGTTTTCTGCTTGAATTGAGGCCTGTCAAAAATACGCAATCCCAGATAATATTTGAATCTGAACATTTTGATTTTTAAGAAATGTCCTGAAAACAAGTAACACAGCAATAGTCTCTCAAGGCTTTCAAAGGAACAGGAATTGAACAGACGAAGATTTTTAGAGAGGAGGGAACCCTGAGAAAAGTTACCAACTCTTGATTTTAAATGATCACATTAAAGATTGTCAAAACCAAGCAATCCAACTGTGATATCAGAAGTCTGAACTTTGCAGGTAAATGGAATAATTTATTTGACTAAATAGGTTTGAATATTGAAGCAGAAATGATAATTTTGTGGATTAAGAAAAATATTACTTTAGAACGGTTGGTGGTTTGTTTGCTTTTTTTTACTTCTTGTGGGGGTCAGCTCGTTTAAATCAAGGAGATCTTGCTCTCCTACCTTCAAAGTAGTCAAACTGTTTTGTGGAGACTTTGTCCATTAATGATAAAGCCACTTCTTCTTGTCCAGCTCTTATCCATGGTACTTTAGGTCTGAAGCATGATCATCATGTCAAGAACACTCTAAAAATAGCTAATTCCTAAATTCCTTTCTGTGTGCCACCTTTTTTTTTCCTAATCATTAAGTTGTATTAATGCATTTCTAGTTTGTTTTGGATTTTTGTTTTTGTTACTTAATTTTTCTATACTAAGGTTAAAACCTGCTAATTCTTTTGTGTAAGAGCAGGATTTGATTCCAGTCTGGATTAAATGCAGAAGTGTAAAATAGACCTTAAGATTTTACAGTAAAGAAATTAACAAGAGAATTGCTGTCATCCATATTTAGTGTGTTTAAACCACAGATAAAAAGCCTCTAACATGGTCAGCTGGAAAATGTTTTTAAGATACTTCCCATTTTAAGATGGGATACAACTATTGAGTGTAATGAAACCAAATTATCTAATCTCTGTTTTTAATGCTTTTGCAGCCAGAGTTGGGAAGACATCACTAATTATGTCTCTTGTCAGTGAAGAATTTCCAGAAGAGGTAGAGCATCCTTATTTGTTTTCTGTGTTTTGTTTCTATCTGTTGTATAATTATTATTTTTTTAAAGCGTAAGTTAATAGTTTCTACTTTAAGATAATGTTTCCTATTTAGAAAGAATTGAAGTCTAAAACTGCAATGATGGTTTCTGGAAGAGTGGTGCAGGTTAATTTAAATGTATCTCTGTGTGAAGATTAGGAATTTAAATTTTTTCTAAGTTCCTTTCTTGTTTTCCACATGATTAATTAAACTAATTTTTGAAGAATTCTAGGTTTTTTTTTAAGCAGTTGACATTGGTTATAACTGGCAGCATATTTCAACATTAGAGATTCGTATATGGGAAGGTGTTGAAAGACAACACTCAGGTTTTTTTGGAGCGTTTTATTTAAAGAGCAAGTAGATTGAAGAATGAATGAGAATGAGGAATTAAAGAGTCACGTTGTATAACTTATATTTAACCATTTCTTTGTACTAAGCGTGATGATGCCTTTATTTCTATTTTTGAAAAATGTTTTCCTGATTCTTTTGACGTAAAAAATGCCAAAATCTCTTACTGTTTTCTTCCGGAATAAAAGTAAAGCTACTTCTGTATTTTATTCGTTTAAAAAAGCAGCACATAGTTCTCTTTATGCCAGAAAAAAAACTGCAGCTGCTGCAAATAGTTAAGCTTTTTACATATAAACATGAATGTTTATTTCTTCTGATCACAAGTCTTAAAATAGACATCATGTGCTCCTCTTTGAATCTACACTGCACTGTGTTTAATGCAAATCAGTAGGTTACCATAGTTCATGAGGCAGGATTAGGTTAACATAACTGAATGTAGTTCCCAGCCTTACAGGTGAAAAGGAGCTCTAGTTTCTGTTTGTTCTTAAACTGCTCAGGGACCCATTCCTTTAACGGGTTGGTTGTCGATGTGTTTGATGAATTGTAGGCCTCTATTCACTTCTCAGCTTCTTCCTGCTGTATAATCTAGAATATTTCTCTAAATTCATGTGTAGAGAAAAAGCATTCTTTATATAGAACATGGAACCTTTCTGAAATTACAGAATTAATTAAAAAAAAAATACTGCATCCTATATAAACTGCTGGAAGAGACATGTACAGTCCTGCAGGTTGGTCATGCAGATTGGAGTTATTGGGTATGTGGAGCAGACATTTCAGACTTTGAAATAACGTTTAATGTAGTGGGTACTATCAGCAGTCATTCTGGATGAAGATATAAGTAGAGCCTGAAGCTTTACAAAGAGCCATTCTCCCGGTAATTAGCTTTTCTTTTTTTCCTTTTTTATTAAAAGAAAACAAAAGCATCATGGAAGTTCAGTGTCAGCAGGTGAAAGGCAATAAAGAGCTGTGCAGGATGTTTTCATTAAAAATAGGTTTCAATTGATTTTTCCTGAATATGGATTAGTGTTCTCTGGAAGAACTGGCCAGCAGTCATAGCTAGTTTACAGTATTTTACAGAACACACTTTTTATTAGTATCATGTTTTGCTTTGCAGGCTTTTCTGAACTTAATGTTTAGCATTCTGTCCAAAGCAAGGAAATTGTCAGGTTATGACTATGTAAAAATTGAGATTTGTATTTTATCATGCTGGTTTGCTGTATCTTGATTATTTTATATTTTGTTTAACAACTCGTGCACTGTTCTCAGGGGAAGTTCTTGGACTGATTTAAGTGGGAGTGGGATCAGGATTTCCTGTGCAAAAATGAAAACATAGATTAAACAGTATTTTATTTGTCATTAATGGCACGCTAACTCTGATGTTACTCTGCTGTTACGTTGTAGCCCTTTGAAGTAATTGGTTGAATTTGGTAACTCCCCAAATTTTAGAACTTCCGAATTTTTTGTTTAAAATAAATTGCAATTCAGGTTTTGTTTACGGTTTTCACTTTTATTGAATGAATCCTGTAACAACATTGCTTTCTTGCAAAACACGCAGGAAGTTCCTTATTCAGTAAGTAGATCAATAAAGATGAAAAAGTGGCAGTGACTTTCAGTGCATTGCAAAAAAAAATAATCCCCAAAGCACTTGAACTACTACTAAGCTGTTCTATTTAAAGCTGACTAATTGGCAAGCGTGTTACAGTATATGACTATTTTGACCATCTGAATTTTCTGGATTATTTTTAAAGGCTTTTTCTTGCTGTTTCTTTACAACCCAAGGTTCCACCACGAGCTGAAGAAATCACCATCCCAGCTGATGTCACCCCTGAAAGAGTGCCAACCCACATAGTGGATTATTCAGGTAAGGACTACTACACAATGCTGGTACTGTTTGACTGATTTGGTGTGGAATTGTCTAACTCAATAGTCTCTTTAACAGTCCTACTGGTATGAGACCACAGCTACGTGTAGGAAAAGACTAGATTAAAGTAGAAAAGCATGGGATGAAACTAAATCAGATGTTGATGGCTGATCCTGCCAATTCAAAGCCTAACATTAACGGCTGTTGGTACCTCTGTGAAAGTCAGTAATAGCAATGTTTCAGTGAACTTGGTATTCTTTGTGTGGTGGACATATGTACAGGTTCAGATAAATTTACATACATTCGTAGCATTCAAAACTTTTTGTTTTGTTTTGTTTTTTCAGTGAAGAAATCACTAAGATGCAGGAGGCTTTATGTACCTTATTCTATCTTTTTCTGACTTTCTAAGTTTGGATAGCTTATCCTTTTTCAGTGTCATATTTCATATTTTTGGTATATTTTAAATCTCCTTGATCTTACTGAATAGATAAATAGGCTCAGTACCAAGGTTCAATTGCTATCATAAATAACTGTTATAACTATCATAAATATCTAACTGTTGCACAGCTAGAAAAATCTTTCCACCATTTATAGTGACAGCCGGTTAGGCCACGTTAGTGAGTTCCTTCCTGTCTTCTCTCTCCTAGTGGGAGAGAGGAAATATCTTTAGTGTGTTTACCTATTTCGAGCAAAGAAATATTGCAGGTTTCTTTTACCTGGACTTGAACTTGAATTTATCTGGAGTGAGTTTTTCATCCTATTGGATGCAACTTCTCATAGATTCAGTTAACAGAAGCTTGGTCTCGCTAAGGAAAAAAAAAATAATCAACATGGGAATAAAATTCTGTTGTAAAAGCTTATGTTATAGAGCTATGTTGCTACTTGTTATCGGAGGAAAGGGCTGTTGATAAATGTAGGGGGATGCAAACCACGACTCATTCCAAAGAGAACCTGTCTACAAATTTAATTATTCCTCTTTAAAATAGCTGCTAAATAACTTGTGTGCAGCAGACTGTTTCTGTTTTCTAAGTTAATGAATCAATCTAATTATTGTAGCAGCCAAAGTGCATTTTATGAAGAGACATTTAAATCACAAGCTTTCACAAGGCTGTCTTACGAGTATTGTGAAATACCTTAGTTGAGTTTATTAAGTTTTTCAGTTTTGTTTGCAAAAATGGTTAGTATTAATGAATGGCTTGTTCTGTTGAATGCAGAAGCGGAGCAAAGTGATGAGCAGCTTTACCATGAAATATCACAGGTAAGTGTATTTCAGTGTTTAATAGAAAATATTTTCTGCTCTTGGAGAATTCTTTCCTTTTAAGTTCTCTGCATTAGATAGGCTTCAGTTTGCATTGAAGAAATAAGACCTCTCTTGCATTTTCTTGCTTGGCATTTCATTTTGGGGTTTTTTGTACCCTCTTCTGTAGTATAGTCTATGTAAGAAAAATAGATTCCGCCACTGTGTTGGTGAATTGTGCTTAAGCTTTGGTCTTCTAAGTGAAAGGACAGAACCTAAGCACCTTTTAATCAGTAGGCCAACGGATCGACAGTTTTTGTAGGGCTATCATCCTACCCTGGAAAGATCCATTTCACATCTTTCTGTCCTGTTGTACTATTGTTTTTATGAATAGTACAAGATTCTTGGGAATTTTATAATTCCTTTTGTTTCCTATTTTCAGGTTTTTCTAAGCACCTTTGTGCATTTTCTGTACAGTCTGTCGTGGTGTGTGTTCCATTTCTGGCATTGAGTTTAGTACTTCAGTGAAAGCTGCAAATAGTGATTTTTCAGTTTAGATTTCTTGGTAGCATAGGTCTCTGCAGGCACAGGCTGTGAATGTATTGTAGGCATATGCCTAAGAGGCTTTTTAGCACTTTTCAACATACAAATTATTTGGTTTAAGCTGTTGTTCAAGCTACAAGTGTCTTAAAAGAGTCAGGGGTGCAGTTTTTGACTAATGGTGGAAGTATTCCTTCTCTGTTGTTACATATGGTTCTTGATTGTCTCTTGCTCTAGAGTCTCTAAACAGTGGAATCACATGCCTTCTCTTTCTTTTCATTTTAGGCAAATGTGATTTGTATAGTATATGCTGTTAACAACAAGAATTCTATTGATAAGGTATTGTAACACATTTTATCTAATTACTGCTTGAGATGTGACTTCTGCACTGTTAATTATTGACAAGCTGAAAACTGTATCAGGCATGTAAAATGCAATAGATTGTGTTTAAGATCATACTGTTAAGAGGTTATATAGATGTCTTATTGCTTCTGGTCCATTTCAATATCTGAGTTATCAGTCGTTTCAGTCATTTGAGAAAGTTCTTTATTAATCATCTCCAGTTTTTGTTGCCTTCTTTGTGGATAAATATGTGCCGTCTTGGGAAAGAAGCTGTAGCAGTTATAGTCAAACTTGTGCACAATTCAGTCATGTGAAATTTAAAAACGTACTTTGAAAATGTATTTTTCATGTTTGTTTTTAATCCCACCCTAGGTAACAAGTCGATGGATTCCTCTCATCAATGAAAGGACAGACAAAGATAGCAGGTGCATAAAGTAAAGATGAGAAGTGTGAATTAGGCTGCACATCGATGAGTGTCATTGGACAGTGTTGAGGATGTTAATTGTTTAAGCAAATCATATTCTAAACTTAAAGTTTATATAAGAAGTCCAAGCACCAAGAGATTTAAAGTATGTAGGTGTGTTACATATGCCAGCAATGCTATTTATTTTGAATTTCATGGGCAGCTTCTACCAGGTGTGTTTATATTTGTCATGGTATGACTGGGTTTGGCTACGTGGTCTGTATAGCTTTTCTACTGATGTTGGGTTTGTATAACAACAACATGATTAGTTACTTTTGTGTTTAACTGTGGTTTTTTGCAGTACCTAAATGTGTATCAAAACAGTTTACTTCAAACTGCTATCAATTAGTTTTGCCTTTTGGCTGCCATTGGTATTTAATTACATCACAAAAATAATACAATGGCTTCTGGTGGGAGGTAGAATGCTAAATTAAGACAGATCTTTTTATCCCTTTGTCTTTAAAGCTCTTAACCTTTTTTCTGGTTTTGTTTCCAGACTGCCTCTTATATTAGTTGGAAACAAGTCTGATCTAGTGGAATATAGCAGTATGGAAACTATCCTTCCCATTATGAATCAATATACAGAGATAGAAACATGTGTAGAGGTATGCAAGACTTCCTGAAATTACAATGACTAACAAAAAATACATTCTTGCCACACATGTATGGCAACTTTTTAATAGAAAAGGTGATACTCTTTTTTTCTTTTTTTAATAAAATATTGAAATATGAGCTATTACCATGGTGAGTTTATGTTATTTCTCTTTAGAGAAGATTACACTATTATGTAGTCCAATGTTACTGCCAAATTCCTCTCATATGTAGTGCCTCTTCACATCCTTGTCTTTAGCAAGTGTTTTAAATTTAATACTAATCCTGATAAATGTCTGCAAAGTATTAAAAATTGGATTAATATTTGTGGATGTGCCTCTCCTTTTTCTTTTCTTTTTTTTAGTTTCTCCCCCAAAGTAGATGTAACTTTGATTTCGCTGTTCTTGGTATGACAGCAAATAGCAGTGAGACCACCTTTACTAATTATTGAACAGGTACACAGAGTAGGTGTCTTTTTTCCAAAACAGCACTGTACCCACAAGAGGGGGCTAGATCTTTAAAAGTTTGGTGCTTGCTTAAATTTCAAAGAAATCACCAACTAGTCAAGAATTAGCTAATCGATACAAGGATTTCTCTTTCAGTGTTCAGCCAAAAACTTGAAGAATATATCTGAGCTATTTTATTATGCACAGAAAGCTGTTCTACATCCTACAGGTCCTCTTTATTGCCCAGAGGAGAAAGAGGTATTTATATGTAGATTCTAAAAACAAATAATATGGGGGTGGGAAGTTGATCACTTTCCTGTCCTTTTCACTGGATTTTGCCTTTCTTGGTGTGTTCTGTTACCATCACCCAACCCCCAAATGTCAAGCATTATATTCCAGAACCGTGGTTATTGTTTTCTGTTGTATTAATCTGTTCTGTCTTTCCTCTTCATTCAAAATGATAAAGACAGGTTTTTGTTGCCCATGTGAACTGCTAAGTAAAATGAGAAGCTTTGGAAATGGCTTTAAGCCATATGTAATGTGAACAAAATAATGTGTTTGATTAAATTCTCCTTTAGATACACATTTCACAGTAATTCCATTTATTTCAGGGAAAATACTTTAGCCTTGATTTAAGGGAAAGAAATTTTCTGAGCATCTTGTGAAACTTTGGCAAAGGGCATAATAAACAAGTGATGTGGCTGGTAGTTACTGAGCATATTATGGAGTATGTTTTGGTTTTTTTTAAAAAAACAGTAATTTCATGGGCAAATACAATCTCTAAATATAACCCCTGTGTAGTATTGGGCAGTATAAAAGTTACTTCAATTATAACTACTTGCTTAAGTAGAGAAGCAGAGAATAACCCTGTTTTGATTTCTTCCATCAGAATCATCTTTATGAGTTAGTAATATTGTAATAAAATTATTGTGCTGAAATCTTTTTGGTTTTCCAAAACCAATCTCTATGCAATCTGTGTGACCTCTGTGAAGAGAAGAGTCCATCATCACTGTAGGTGTTGGGAGAGAATTGCCACTGTCTGTTTTCCTTCACTCGGAAGGTATCTTAGCAGTTCTTTTGCCATAGAGATAGTTCATATGATCAATGCTTTGCCTGGTAGATGAATGATCCCTGTGAAGATTTTCAGTATTTGATGTTTGAAGCCTTCTGAAGCCATAGTTGAAATGGTGACTAGAGGTAGTCTGCCTGTTTAGAAAGAGTTGACTGTAGTTCTAGAGCTGTTGATTATTGCAAGGCCTTTGTTTTTTTTTCCCACCAAAAAATGTTTAGGGAAAAAAAAAATCATTCAGTTGTTTGCTTCTTGTAAAGCTTTCTGTAGCAGTAAGAGTTTAGAGAACTGATTTTTAATATTTCTTTTTCCCAATAACTAAGCATTGTCACCTTCAGCTTGCGAAGCACTAGAGGCTCTTCTAATAATTGAATAGAAAGACTTACAATGTGGAATAATTGCTTTAAAGTTATGGATATAAATTTTCCAGATCAGGATTTTGTTTCATGCTTATTATTTTTGTGTATGTGTCTGAATGTCTCCATTTTAAAAATGTAAAATGAAGGCTTTGATTTGTTTTAATGAGATTGAGCTGTCTGATGTGATTCAGTGTAATCTTTTTATATTCAGGCCTAGAAAGGTAACTGAACTTTCTTTTATTCCTCAGATGAAACCTGCGTGTATTAAAGCACTCACTCGCATTTTTAGAATTTCTGATCAGGATAATGATGGTACTCTCAATGATGCAGAGCTCAACTTCTTTCAGGTTACTCTTTTGCTTATCTTTTCCCATGCTTAATAGTTGAACTATGTAATTCTGGAAAAAACAAGTGTTTGTTTTTCAAGGAACAGTAGGAAGGTGAATTGTAAGGGAATCTGGTCTAAATATTAAAAGTGCAGCTTAAAAGAGTGGATCTGTAAAAACAGAGGTGGTATTAATTTTATTTCTAACTGTTCAAGTTTTAGTTCAAGAGCAAAATAATAATAAAGAAATCTATTTAAATGTACAAGCCCCAGTGCTTTTTTTAAAAAATAAAATAAAGTCTGTACACCTTTATTTCTACTAAAAAAATAGATTATCCTTTACTAGTTTATCAGAATGTTTAAGACTGCATTTTGTACAGAACGTGCTGTTTGTCCCCCTTAGCCAGTGGTCCTAATGTTTGGGTTTTTTTTTGTTTTGTTTTTGTTAGAGAATTTGTTTTAATACACCATTGGCACCTCAAGCTTTGGAAGATGTAAAGAATGTAGTCAGGAAAAACCTAAGTGATGGAGTTGCAGATAATGGATTAACATTAAAAGGTAAGCCTTTCTTTCCTCTTAAAATATGTGTCTTCGTACAGTTGATAATTATCCTTACATTAAAAAGCGAGTCTTTTGGATTATGATCTCTATCTTGATTCTGTTAGACCAGGAGAACTGGGTGTAGTGGCACTATCATATCAGAAGATGATTAAACTGGGGAATAACAGGGTGAATAAAATAAGGTCTTTCTTACTTCTTGTTACAGAGGTTGGAATCCAAGTAATCAAAAGAGGTCTCCTAGATTAATCTGTTCTCTAGGCTCGCTGGCTGCAACACTTGTTAGCAAGGTGTGGAGTCTGTCAGCGTTTTAACAGCTACGTTGCACAGATTTGCTCATGGCATATGGCAAAAGTGAAAGGAGAAAAAACGTTTTCTTCCTGAGTATCAGTGTAGCTGCTTCGCTTGTGGAGCTTACATATGAAATAGGACTCGTGGGAAATTGTGCAGAGTGGGAATCTTAAGGCATACCCTTACTAAACAGTGAAATCTCAGTGTTCGTTAAGTCCTAGAAGGTGCTAAACAAAAATCCATCCCAGTTATTTTGGTACAGGAAAACTAAAGGCAGTCTGCCATGAGACTGCTCTCCAGGCTTCTTGCTAAGGCTTACTACTTTAAATTCCTTGTCTTCATTTTCATACAACTGAGCTCTTTTAAAATACTCGTACTGAAAGAAGCAAACAGCAGCAAACCAAATGGGCTCTTCTAAGGGAAGAGTTCTTCGAAGGACACTTTTACAAATAACATGATTTCTGAACCTTCAGTCTGCATAGATCATGCTGTAGTGTCTCCCAGGAGTTTTAAAATCTAAACGTGTATTTCAAGCTGTTCTGTTTTCAGTCTGATACTCAGTCTGTTAAAAATACTTGGAGCAGATAAAGCACTTCAGGGCCTTAAGATTTTTGTCATTTGATTTTTAGGTTTTCTTTTTCTACACACACTTTTCATTCAGCGAGGAAGGCATGAAACAACTTGGACTGTTTTACGTCGCTTTGGTTATGATGATGACTTAGACCTTACACCAGAGTACCTGTTTCCTCCGTATGTATGGCTTATTTTAGCTTTCTTACATTTTCTTACATTTCTTACATTTAATTTATGCTGCTTTCTGCTTTGGCAGGAGGAAGGAAAGGGTTATTGTAGCGTGTTTATTTAACACATTGTTACATCAAGTATCTCCCTTACTTATGACCTACCAACCAAAAATCTTCATGTGACTGAAAGCTACAAAGCAAGAACTCCTGTCTCTTGTGCCAAACCATGTGCTGCTCTCTCTCTTTATAAGAAGGATGGCCACAGACTCTTAATATAAAGCTGGAACTTAAATCTAAGCACGGCAACAAATTAGAAAAGCACTTGAGATCCTTTGAAAATCCCCAAATAAAAAAGTTAAGAAATTGACCAAGTCTGTGGCTTGTTTTGAACAATGTAACTACATCATTTTCTGTTAAAAAAAAAAAAAAGCCAAAACAAAACAAACCCACAAAAAAACCAAATAACCAAACCAAACAAAAACCTCATTGCTATGTATTTATATATCATGTAATACAGAGGCACTCACTCATAATTATAGCATTCCTAATAAAAAAATACGTGTTTTAATCTCTTTAAAGATAAATTATTAACATTAAATGCAAAGGTCATATACCAAATGTTTTAATTTAAAAGGTCTGTGTTTTTAGTTTTAGTATTCTGTACTTCATAAACGCACTTAACAGTTCTTGTATTTGTTTTTCTCTTCAATAAACAGGCTAAAAATTCCTCCAGACTGCACAACAGAATTAAATCATCATGCCTACTTGTTTCTTCAAAGTATTTTTGATAAACATGACTTGGTAAGCTTGGAGTGTGTGTGTGTCCTTACATTTAAGAGCCTTAGTTTGCGAGCAGTTTTGCTAGCAAAAAATGTGGGATTTTGTCATGTCATTTCATTCAGAAACTGGCTCTGGCTTAAGCTATGCAGTGAAAACTAGCCTGCTATTTATATTTCTGTCTACAAGGAGAGTTGGCAGTTAGAGTTGTACTACCAATTTTTTTTAACCAGCTCATGTATTTGGTCTTATTTAAAAACAAGAAAAGAAAAATTATTAAAAAAGAAGGCGGCTCAGTTTCTTGAGTCTTGCAAGCGTACAGCAAGAAAATACCTGTTTGGAAGAGAAGTGAATTAAGTGATTTATGTCTGATATTGTGCACTTGTTTTCAGGATAGAGATTGTGCTTTGTCTCCTGAGGAATTGAAAGATTTGTTCAAAGTCTTCCCTTACATGCCATGGGGGCCTGATGTTAACAACACTGTCTGCACAAATGAAAGGGGGTGGATTACATACCAAGGGTTTCTCTCTCAGTGGACGTAAGTGTGATATGTGACATATCAGTACGTAATGATAATGTCTTTGTAGACTCCTCCTGGAAATCTAGTAGAAATAATGGAAGTTCAATCACTGAAAATTGACCCAAGCAGTCAAGTTCTTATGGCCATCCAGTGACCTCCTCATCTTCAGACAACTGGTACAACCTCTTCAGGATTTGGCCAGTATTTAGTGCTAACTATGAAGAAGTGTCTCTTTAAAATGTGAAAATCTCCCTGAAACTTGTTGAAATATTTATTTCTGTTGTTCTGCTCTTTAGAGATGGTATGAATAATGGTGTTTAATAATAATGTTTTCCTCATTTTCCATTATTTTCAATAAGAAAAAACCCTCATTTAATGAGGGGGAAAAAATACAGTATAGGATGATAGACCTCAGCAAGTAGTGTTTTGCTGACTATTCAGGCTGGTCAAATTGTCACCATTTACCTTCAGAATACTTTTTTTCCTTTGGTACTATGTAGTGCCAGGAATACTTCTGTCATGTCAGTCTGGAAACAGGAGGAAAAAATTGTTTCAGTACTGTAAAGAATGAGTATCATGGATGCTAACCATTTAGAAACTTCTTTTTGTCCCCTCTACTAGGCTGACCACGTACTTAGATGTGCAGCGCTGCCTGGAGTACCTGGGTTATTTAGGCTACTCGATACTTGCAGAACAAGAATCTCAAGCATCAGCAATTACAGGTAGTCTAAAAAAAACCTGAAAATTGGTACAACTTAAGAATTTAATTTTAGAAATCTGCTCAAGAGTAAATTGTTTAAACAAATAGTCTGTTTTATTTTCACTTACTCTTTTCTGCTCAAGTCAAACCTTTAATATTTTTTGGTTTGTGCGCTTTTTAATGTACGGGGGAAATTATTTCATGTTTTTGCATACATACCTGCACGTGCATCTTGTGAAAAATATTTATGTTTTTTCAAAAGTAACAAGAGATAAAAAGATAGACCTCCAGAAAAAGCAGACTCAGAGGAATGTTTTCCGATGCAATGTTGTTGGAATGAAAGGCTGTGGGAAAAGTGGAGTTCTTCAGGCCCTGCTTGGAAGAAATTTATTAGTAAGAAACTTTTTGCTTATATTCACCTATACCTGCTTTTGAGTTAAGGTTAAACAGCAAAACCAATTGATCTTAGTGCTTTACTGATTTTTACTGAGTTTGGAGAGTTCTGTGAGGGGGATATAGAACTATTGGGGAGAGTTTCTGTGTTTTTTTTTTTTAGCAGAGACAAATGCAAGAATTACTTGTATCATGGATTATAGCTATGGATTTACTTGCAAAGTCTACCACAGATTACTATAACTTTCATTAATAAGTGGCGTTTATTCGAACTCTGTTTTGAATGGAGCTGTTCAAATCTAACTAAAGGGGCACATTGCTGGGTTCTAATATGAAATTCTGCATTTTCCAGAGACAGAGGCAAATACGTGCAGAACACAAATCGTACTATGCCATTAACACAATCTATGTGTATGGACAGGAAAAATACTTGCTGGTAAGGTTGCCTCATTGTTTGCCTATGACTGGTTAATCTTAAAATTCAGTGACTTATTCAGAACCTTCTGCAAACAAATTTCTGTTTTAATTGTCTCATCATAAACATGGAATTTTCCCCCACGCTTCTTTTCTGGCTCAAATAACTTCTGGTTTTACACGTTGCTGATACTTTAAACTGAACGTGTCCAGAACTTGTTTTTTGAAACCTTGACCTAAATTGTACAGAACACAGTCCATTAGGTTTCTGTTGCAGGGCATCAAATTACAACAGATGATAAATTATCAGCAAGCAATTGTACCTGTTCAGTAAAGAAGAATCTGTCACGTAAGGTGATTTAAGGTGGCTAAAGTTAATCTTCAGTGGGTGAAACACTTCCTTTAAAGCTGGTTCCACTGTAGTTTTCCTTTATTGTAATATTATACCTCTCTTTGTTTTCCAAGATCTAGTCCTCTGCTCTGTGGTTCTCTTCTGTAGGATGAGTGTCAGTTTCTATGGGAATCTAAGACTTTGTGTTAAAGTAAATGTAACTTTTTGTGCTAAGGTTGTGATTGCCTGCAGATGTGATGTTACCAGCTCACATATGTGGCAAATTCCTACTAATTCTTTTTCATTAATTCCACCCATTGTCCAGTACATTAATTCTAAGGGTATGTGAAAATGAGCCATAAGAGTTATGAGAAGAAAAAAAGGTTACAAAATTCCTTTGGCTACGTGATGACAAAGCTTTTCTACCTTTCCACCTTTTTTCCAGCTACATGATGTCAGTGACTCTGATTTTTTAACTGAAGCTGAGACCATATGCGATGCTGTCTGCTTGGTATATGATGTCAGTAACCCCAAGTCCTTTGAGTACTGTGCCAGGATTTTTAAGGTTTGTCTAGCTTATATATACAAGCCTTTACATGTAATGTCCGTTACTGGCCCTATAAATCATAGAATCATAGAATGGTCAGAGTTGGAAGGGACCTTAAAGATCATCAAGTTCCAACCCCCCTACCATGGGCAGGGACACCTCTCCCTAGAGCAGGTTGCTCCAAGCCCCATCCAACCTGGCCTTAAACACTTCCAGGGATGGGGCATCAACAACTTCCCTGGGCAACCTGTTCCAGTGCCTCACCACCCTCACAGTAAAGAACTTCTTCCTAATATCTAATCTAAATCTCCCCTCTTCCAATTTAAAACCATTACCCCTCGTCCTGTCACCAGACTTCCTGACAAAGAGTCCCTCCCCAGCTCTCCTGTACGCTCCCTTCAGATCCTGGAAGGCTGCTCTCAGGTCTCCCCAGAGCCTGCTCTTCTCCAGGCTGAACAGTCCCAGCTCTCTCAGCCTGTCCTCATAGGAGAGGTGCTCCAGCCCTCTATAAAGAAGTTCTAGCATTTAAAAGACCTTTCATTTGTTAATTCTGGTTATATACGGCTGATGCATTAAAGATGCAGTTTTGTTACTCATACAAGGCTAACATCTAGTTGTCTGTATAAGATATCCTGCTTCTAGAAAGGCCCAGAGTTCAGTGCCATGAATATATCCTAATGCTGCTGCGAACAATTCAACTCAGGCTATTCCAGGCTGAACGTATCTTAACGCTGTTTCTTTCACTTTTTGCTTTAAACCTGCAGCAGCACTTCATGGACAGCAGAATACCATGCTTGGTGGTAGCTGCAAAGTCTGACTTGCATGAAGTTAGACAAGAGTATAGTATTTCTCCTGCTGAATTCTGCAAAAAACACAAAATGCCTCCACCTCAAGCCTTTACTTGCAATACAGTTGATGTGCCGAGTAAAGATATCTTTGTTAAACTGACAACGATGGCCATGTATCCGTAAGTACTTGAACTGTTATATTCTTTGTATTGCATGGGTCACGTACACTTTACCACTGCATGTCATCGTTAGCCATGAGGATGGAACTGCCTCACTGAGATTTAGCAACAGAGAGACCTAAGTGACGTGAGCAGAACCTGGAAAGTATTTCAGATTGAGAAAGTTGGTGTGTATCCAGCCTATGTGTTGGGTGTCAGCTGTTGTTGCTAAGGTATTTTTTAGGGAATCTAGTACTTCATCTAGCTCTTCTTGCAAATTCCGATTAATATGTAGGGTTCTGTCCTGTCCTTACTGTGGGTGCATTACTCAGTATGTCAATATTAATATCTTGTGAATACATTGTCCTGTGATCCTTGTTATAGCTCAACTTAACAGTTGATCACAAGTAATGACACTCTTTAGTGAACAACAGTTCCCCCTGATGCCCTGCTTGACGCTTTTTATTATTTTCAAGGTGTTTATTACTATGCTCCAGTTAATTAGTCTAATACATCTGTATAAACACCTTTTGGGCTTCAGATAGAAGATACTTAAGTTCACATTCTTCCTCACTACAGATCTCACTGTTGCTAAGCTCACTTTGCATCTCTTTTTTTTGGTGGGTGGAGCTTTTAATATGGTGTTGAAACTACATAAATAGTACAGCAGATGGAGTCTAGTATGACAGCTGACATTTGCTTTAAATTAAGTAGATATAATGTCACCTTCACCCAAAATAATAGGATTTTTTAAGAAAAATATTTGAAGCTGAATTAGATTTGTAAAGCTTTTGTTTTGTTTTTGTTCTCTCTTACTTATTTTGTAGCACTGGAATACTGGGAAACCACTAAAGTGTAGCACTGACCAAATGTCTTGTCATATCAATATTCCTGCTTCTCCCTAAGTTTTCCAGCATGTGTGTTTGTTAGGGTGGGGAAAGTAGAGGTGACCGTCACTTTGTAAAGTGTGCATTCAAAGCGGTAGAAAATGTGGCTTACTTTCCTTTGAAAAAGGGGTGTTACCTATTGCTGTGCAGACGTACTCCGAAGCCTTTAGACACTTTCTGTACAAAAAATAAATTCAGCAAACATTTTTGTTCATGTTTGTGCTTTGCTATTAAGATCTGCCTGTGGTGGTAATGCCAAAATGTCCAAGATGTAGAACTTCTAACTTCAAAATCTGCACAGCTGTAGTTGTACCCTTGCTTCCCCAGTGTTTTTTTGGTTGTTTTTTTTTTTCCCCCTCCTCTCCTTACTCATTCAAATGTACCTTTTATTCCTAAATCTCTCTTGGTTGTGGCACAGTCCTTATGTGCACCTGATTTTATGAGCAAGATTTCAACTCCTGTCCTTCTGTGTGTTTTCGCAGCCATGCCCGGTTACGCTGTATGTGCGCCTGCAACAGGTGTACATTTTGCATCTGTCAGAACTTCCTCAACTCAGACTTGCTGCAATCTGTAAAGAACAAACTCTTCACTGCAGTTCTTAACAGGTCCTTAACTTTATTTACTAGGTACCAGGTGTGCTTTGAAAATAAAGGTTTTTTTGAAAAAGCAATCGGTAACCTTATATACTGCAGACTTTGCACTCCATATCCACTGAATAGGCACTATCCACTAAATATTTTAATAACCATCATAGAATTATCAACTTTGTTTAACTTGAAGGTGCTTTTGGTCTCTTACATAGTTCAGTGATTTTTTTGAAACATTACCCATCTGGTAGCTGAATCAGGCACTTCGTGATTGCAAAAATACTGTGGAGGAATTAGGACTGTGTTTGTAGGGAACTGGTAATGGACATTAAATAGTGTCCCTAAATCTACGTGCTGTGTCTCACTTGAGACAGGTTTGGTTAGTATTGATGAGAGGTGGTGCCTCATAGATAGCAGTTATACAAATATTTTCCTAAAGGCACAGCTTGACTTACAGCAGCATCATGTAACTTATTACATGTTTGTAATTGCTAGTTTGATACTTGAGCTCATAGAATTTCTGTTTCTGTATGTGTATGTGTGTTATGCTTGGTTTACTCAGAGTGGGCATTTTGTGTAAAATATCTCGAGCTTTTAACATCCAATTCCTCTCTGAATAGAAGGCAACATGTAAGAATTGGTAGATGGTAAAACATTTGTGTTTGCAGAGACTTTGGCAAAAAACCTATTGGTAAAGAGAGAGAATTTGTTTTCAGCATTGAAAACAGTGCTATACCTTGTCTTGTGTGTACTGAGGGCAGTTTTTGACACACCTGATTTACTAACGCCTCAGCACTTGTCATCTCACCCCAGAAAAATGGGAGTTCAAACCCAACAATTTTTGTAGCGCAGTGGTTCCATCAATTTGTATCCACATTAGAGGTCTATGTGATAAATGTGATTCTTGGAGGCAACTGTGGTAAACATGTTTATTTGAAGGCAATTGTAGAATGTCCCGACATGCTTGTGGTCCATGTGTGTTACTACTTTCTACTCTTTTCAGATACAGCTGCTCCAAAGAGCAGTGGCTGTCTTCTTTAAATGCTAGCTACACACATATAGGAAGCCTACTGATACACCCACCTACAGAATTGAGCATTTTTGTGAAATACCACTTCAAGCCAAGATAAAAGTGTTAAACACAAAGTGAGAGTTCAGAGAAGGGTGAAAAACTCATTAGCTTAAGGAAAAAAAAAAACAACCTGAATATGAGAATGTTCACACTGCATCTCGTCTACAGCAGATATCCCTTAGACAAAAATCCCTTGAAGCAACAAACTCTATATTCATATTGTTGCTCTGAAACTTCATTCAGCACTCACTACTAGCAAATTGTAACTTCATTATTGAGGCTGAAGTCACCTTTGTAGCACATCCTTAGTTTTTGGGTTGCTATGGTTTTTTTGAGTCCTGCATTAGCCCCATTGCATTCCGTTGCTCTGAAATACAGTCAAGGATTCAAGGTATTGAAATCTTTTTATGAGAAGTCTTGGAATGCTGTCATTCTGCACCTTGTCACTAGACAGTGTGGAATAAAGATAGGAATCTACTACTGACTTAAAGTCTGTAATTCAAGGTGAGGAGAATTCCTCATTTTCTACTGACCCTGCAGAACGGAAGAATTATTTGCTAGAATGTCTTTGTCTGTAGTCATTCGGTTTGGCACTTGGGATTTTGCTGCAGGTTTCCACATGGTCATTTCATCTCACCAACTTTTTTCCTAATTAGCTCTGTATGAGCCTTATTCTTGTAGACCTAGGAGAGTAGAGATGGTTTCCTTGTTTAAAAAATGTTAGCTCCTTAGATCAGAGAAAGCATTTGAATCAAGAAGGATTTTCTGGAGTAGTTAGTTTATGTAACTTTTCTTATTTTGCCTTTCCAAGTGCTTACTTTTAGGTCAGGTAGTCAAGCGAAAGTCAGACAACTGATGGGTAAAGGAAGTTTCTCAAGAGTAATTAATTCATTCTTAATTCTGCCAGTCCCTTCTGAAGCTTTAGACACTGAAAGCAGGTAAATACAGTTTTTCAGCTTGGACCCTTCGTGTATTATTGTTGCCAAGTAATGTTTAAACACTGCTTCCAAGGCAAAATACAATAACCCGTTTGAATATTCCCACCTTTGTAATTAAAGGAAGAAAACTGCCTCCATGCAACTGAACAACCTTTTCATGCCCATCTTCCATTTCTCCTCTCCTGACAAACTTGTGAGAGTCCCCCCGGGGTGTGTAGGCTGTCTGAAAGGGGAGCTCAGCAAAGGGGGAGAGTTCCCTTTGGAAATGTTTATTGTGCAGGACTAGAATTGTTGGTTTGAACTACCCAGGATCACACTGCATTGGCTCTTTGAGGAAGGCAGCACTGCATTCAAAGCACTGTGCATGCATGTATCAAGCTTGTTGCTATCCTGGAGTATTTTTATATTTTTGTGTTTTTTCTTTTGGTGTTCATTTGTATTTGTCTGGCCGGCACTTAATTTCGTTTTACTACATTGTTTTACCTCTTTTTAAAAGCAAGATTTCTGCCTGTGTCATTCTAACCCTTTCTTTCACGATGAGCTTGGATTTTTGGCTTGATTTTTAATTTCAGAGCATCAATTCAAGTGGTTTTCTATTTTCTTGCTTTTAAATCATTCACTTGTTGCCTTTTGCTTGTACAATAATGGCATTTTTCTGTCAGTTGAGTGTATTTCAAAGTAAAATAATTCTAATGCATGAGAATATGTTAATCAGTGAGGGAGACTTCTCTGAGCATGTTTTTGTTCCATCTAAAGTTTTTAAATATTGTGGAATAGAATTAAAGTCCTTCTTGCGTATAAAACATGGTTCTTTCAGGAATTATTTGTAAGATTTTCTTTTTTTTTTTTTCTATGAAAACCTTCCTTCTGAGATTAAAGTTGAGACAATAGTTCAGTATTCATGTAATAATGGGGAAGTTTTTATAGTATAACCCAGCATTTCTTTTTCACTATATGTAGAGTACACATCATTTGTCAAAACTCTAGTATATTGCCATGAAATCTAATCGCAGAAATCTCTCCCTGTACTTAGGTGTCCCCCAAATTAGGACAGTGTTTTACTTTACCTATTTTCCTCCTTCTCTAAACTGTTTAATGCCTCATACTGAGCAGAAGTTTGCAAAGCTGCATTCCCTGGTTTCTTTCCAAAAAGAATATAGTGAATTGGCATTTTATGGGTTTTTTTTTTAAGATTTTGTAGATAATAAGATGCATTTGGAGCTTTTCACATTTTAGATGACTAATGCATGGGGGAAAATTCTAACTGCTGGAGTTGCTTTGGATCCTAGGAAGCCAGGTGCCTGAAGGGAAGCTGCAGCAGTTTGCACATGTTACGCGATGGTTTTGGAATTCAGGGGCTTATATTTTATTGCTGGGACCTGTTGTCTGCCAGGGCAGGCTGCTGCTGCTTGCTGGCTGCATTAGCTTGCTTATAATTTTGGTGTGAGTAGCCATGCAACGAGCCTGTTGGCCTCACCAGTGTGCTTTTAAAATGCTTCTGTATTTAATACAGGAATGGTTTTGAACTTTTATAGTTAAAGCTAAGCCTTCCCAGACTTGGGATTCTTCTGCTGCTGACACGGGCAAAAGTGTCAGGCCCATAACTCAGCGGTTTTTGTGTGTGACCTGGCCAGGCATGCTCAGTTAACCTCTTAACGAGCGCATGTTGCAAACTTCTTGTGAGTTGTTAAAGCCTCTTAAAAGAAAGACTGTACAGATTTCAAAGTTCTTACTCAACAATTGACAAGTTACTTGACTCACTTTTAATAAAAATCTGACTTTTTTTTTCCACAATGTGCATTTAAATCCAAAGTTAACGCTGAAGGCAAAACCTCTAGACTTTATTATATATGTGGAACTAATTATACAATTATATACACACAGTGGTCTATTTGGGAAGTTTGAAAGCTCATTATTATCAATAAGCAAGAGCTTCAAAGACAGCTTCATTTATGGAGTCCTGTCTGTTCCTCTGTGTGTGTATAAGTGCACATCCATATGTATGTTTTACCGTGGAGAAAATAATTTTTCTCATTCAGGGTTTTACTCTCTTAAGGCAGTAATAATTTGTACCGGTAGTGAAAATTACTTTCATAAACACAACTCCACTGAAATAAGATGTTAAAGTTATTTATTGAAGAGGTAGAATTTTTCAGTATGCAGTGAGAAACGTTTTCCTGCATTATGGCTACTTTCATGTCAGAGAACCTGTGCTGGAAATAAGCATTGATCTTATTTTATTATTTCAGACAAATTATTTTTTTCCTTTTAATGGTAGCTAAACATTATTAGGGGGTAAAGCTGCAAAAATGGAATTTATGACAGCATAGGGAATGTTTAAGGAAGAAAAACTGGATTTTTTTCTCAGAGATGTAAAGGCATTAGACGTCTGTAGTGTTCTGAAGTTCAGTAAGTATTTTTGGACTTTGGGTTTTTGGGCTGAGATGTTCAGAGGGCCCTAATCGTTCTTATTGAAGTCAGTAGAATTCCTGGAGGTTATAAGACAAATCCCTGCCTTGATTTAGTTCCTTTATTTAAATGAGAGAGCCTATTACTGCTAGGCTTAGAAAAGGGATCAGAGTCAATTTAGGCTCCATTTAGACATGAAAAGAAGATTTTATCATGACTGAGAATATAGTCATTGTTTTTAAAAGGATGGAGTGTGCTCAGCAAGTTTCTTGTGTACCATTTAATATGGACACGAGCAAAAGTCAAAACAAGGCAAAGTATTGATAAGAATCAGAAAATCTAGATGTGAGAGAGAGTGCTTTATGAGGCAATGCAAAAGCATTCTTTTGCAATTAAACAGTGATTTGCACTTTCAAAGGGATGCTTTTTTGAATTATACAAATAATTGGGCATTTGCATTAACCAAATTAAACTTGGGAGTTGTTAGTTATACAAATACTCACCCAACAGCTTGTCACATAATCTGTTAAAATCATGTTACATACAAGTGATTTATTTTACATATGCAGATAAAGTTTATAATTTACGTGCCTGAAGACAAGGGTTTTACAATATTTCACTAAACAAACCAACACATATAGTGATAAAACACAGTCTTTAATTGAATTATTAACAGTAATGAGATCTTGTCAGTTTTAGGGCTGATGTATTGAGTCATTCTAGTGTGTTTAGCAGAGGTATTTTAGCTCGTGCAGATGGTGCAGGGGTATTGCAGGATTCTGTGGAAACGTGGGGATGAAATGGGAAGAGATTCATTTTCTTAAGCAGTTTCTTTTGTCCTTAAAGCAGTGGCATATAGCCACCTAAAAATCTTGTATTTTACTTAACTCATCAGAAGTACAGACTTCATGTATTTCTTTTTTTTTTCCCCAAGCCCTAAGTTTTTAACAGCTGCATAAGAATGAGGGGCTAGATGGCTAAAAATGAGGAATTCTCTGGGCTTTGTCATTTGAGCATATTTGGGACACTTTCTGTTGTTGAGCCATGCTATGAACTGCAAACTGTGCATGTGTGTGAAAAGGTTAAGAGCCTACATAGATGAGTTGGGGGCCATGCTGTTAGCAGACGAGGAGAGCAGTATTATGCATCAGGTCCACGCCGTCAACTTTGTAGAAGATTCCATCTACATGGAGTCATCTCTGGGTCCACGATTACTTGAAGACAGGTAACAGCAGCCAAACGAAGGTGACCTTGCCATTGCCTTTTCCCTTTCTTCCCCTCAGCAAACCACTTGACATCTAGTTTGCAGAGAGTTTGTCAAACTGGCTGTAGAAGAACTAATGCTTGCAGGAATTTATGAGTTTGATCTGTTCCATAACCCAGCAAAATACTCTGAAACGAGATTAGGATTTTTTAGAGACCAGCTGTGTTTCGCTGTGTGCGCACCAAAGTGTGTGTGGTGTTACAGTACACTGATTATTTGTATGGCTTATATTGGTCCTGCAGATGTCTACTAAGGAATATCCTAAATTGGTTTTGTGTGTTTTGATAGCAAATAACAGTTTCTGCTTTATTAAACAGCTGTATGCTATAGCTCTGCAGTTCACACTGTATGAACTCTCTGTGCTTAGGATCTGTGCGCTCCTTGTACTTAATGCTCTGCAGCTTTCACTGAGTAACCCGTCACAATTAATACAGGCTAAAACACATAGGCTAGTGAAGTTCTGTTGTAAGTTCTATCTTAAACAAAAGCAAACAACCAAACAAAAAAGCCTTCACTATTGTTTAGGAAATTCTCGTGCTTTGAATTATGGCATTTATGATAACTTGTTTTAAACGGTAGCTCCTGCTTTCTGGTAAGCTGTCATACTTGAGACTACTTTTGAGGATGGCAAACTGTTTAACTGAGCATGCTCACAAACTTCTTGCAATATTTGGGAGAGTTGGGTCATCGGCCGTCTCTACTGTCATGCAAGTTGTGGCTTTTTCTGTCATACAGTCACTTCATACTGTTGTCACATCACGTCCTTTTCTGTTGATGCCATTGTCACTGCTTGTTTCACTGGCACTTTTTCTTAGCTTTCAGCTTGGTATTGGATGACTGTTTCTATTGCTGTTCTTGTGATTGTACTGGGAAGAAAGGGATTTACAAAAAGTCCTTTTGATTCTAGCTTTTGGAAAAATATTACTTGCTACTTGTCAGTCAACTTTTTTGGGGGGAGGAAGTATAAGTAGATATTCAACAGGACTGGGAGGTTTTTCGTGGAAAAGCAGAAACATACGAATAACCTTTTTTAAAACATTTTCTGAACAGTTGTTCTCACTGGGTTACTATTTGCTAGCTATTTTTATTTTTCCTTTTCTGAGCACTTGCTACTCTCAAAAGACACACTGCCCTCCTCATGTTCACAACTAATGATCTGCTCCTGTGTTTCTCTTCAGCTGTGTGAGCTCTTTGACTTTAGCAAGACCTACTAACGGGATCAGGGCTGCAGATCAAATCCTAAGCTTTTAGGAGAAGTAAAATGACCAGACAAGTACGCATAAGGCTGAATTGTAAGCTGCCTGTGACAAGTGTAGTGATGAATTTCCAAAAGCTGAGTAGTTTAGCACAGGTTGTCTGATATTCCTGTCATGGAATTAACCTGGGTTTGTATGTGTGTTAAATTTCAGGCATGTGACGCAAGCAGACCTCAAGAGTTCCACGTTTTGGCTCCGAGCAAGTTTTGGTGCTACTGTCTTTGCGTTTTTGGGTTTTGCTATGTACAAAGCATTATTAAAGCAGCGGTGATCTGAGAAGAAGCACATCTGGCCCTACCAAATAAGAAAAAAAAAAAAAACCAACACTTTTATGTACATTCTGAATGCTTTAAATTCTGCTAGAAATATTTATATATGCAGAGTTACTTTATTAATATTTGTAATTCATGCATAAGATTATTTTAAATTATAGCTCTAACTACAGTATTGCATAATGCGTGGAAAAAAGAATTGCATCTTACCAGCCAGCTACAATGGCTTAACTTGTGAGGCCAAAAGGGAATTTGTTGTAAATAACCTGTACATATTAAAGCAGTAAGACATTGCTTCCCAAAAAGCTATTCAAATACTGTTCTGAGATGTTTCACCATGGTGACATACTAGTGTATAGTTGAAATTCATTTTCAGTAGAGTAGGTTCAGCTCAAGGATCATACTTCCTCAAGGAGTGCTTATTTATTTCACATTCATCTGAAGTGACTTAATCTTTTTGGGCTGTAAGCTCTACCAGGCAGAATTTGTGATTTTCATTCTTACCTATTCTTTTTAACTGATGAACAAATTTCCCCACTAACTATGTACTTCAAGAAAACGTCCCTGTTGCTGTCCTAGCCTATGATTTTGTATGTTACATGACCAGTGACACATTTAGCAGTCTGGTTTTTCTTTTAAAAGGAAAAACGTAAACTTCAAGAACTGCCAGATCAATTTCATATGCTGCGTGTCATTCGTGTTTTTCATTTCCCACTATGTTATGTTTTATAACCCTTATGAATCAGATGAGCAAATTTGTATATTGTAAATGTTTATAATTCAAAAAGTATTGCTGTTTAATTTCTCACATCTGTCAATCATACCTGTTGAAAGCTGTGTATAAGATAAAACTAAAATAGTACACAGTGCCTATTCTACTGTAGTATATTAGTTGCATGGATCACAGTGCATTCTGTAACCGGGTAGAGTTATCTATAGACACAGCTTTTTTTAATGATCAAGTAAATCAAACATTAATTCCTCATGACAAACCTATTTTTCCATTGCTGGCCTTTTCAAGTATTTCAATAAAATAACTGTGTACTGTGTTTGTGGTTTTTCTTGGGGTGTTTTTCCTTCCCATGCCCTGAAAGGTGCAACCTCTGTCCTTTATCCAAGAGAATCCTGTCAGAGCCTTCAGTTGTTGGAGCTTAAATGTCTTGGCTTATGGAGTTTCTCTGGTTTGTCTTAAGACTGTGCCGCCTCCAGTAGAGGTTTATTTCTGATATTAAAAGGAAAAAAAAAAGGTGACTTCTGTGATGTTTTAAAGCAGAAACACAAATGAATAGTTAAGCAAGGACAAAATGGAACAGGAAAAGAAAGAAAATAATTGAGTGGGTTGTTTGGAAAAGCAGTGCCCCCCTGCTGCACTGACCTTCCAGAGGAGTGAGGTGAGAGGAGTTGAATGAGAAAGGTTTATCAGCAGAAGATTAGAAAGCTCCCAATCTGGAAACTTATGCTCTACCTAGAAAAATCATAATTTTCTAAAAGTTTTTAAAGGGAAGAGGGCTGGACCTTTTCCGGGGAGGTGTCTATGGTGTTAGAGAAAATGTTAGAGTTTTCCCTGGGAAAGCGATCATTGGAGACCTCTGTATCCTCCTCCTGCAGACTGCAGAAATGAGATTCCCCCACATGAACCTTCTCTTAAGAGTGAAAGATACTTGCTCTCTCAGCCTATTTCCCATTTCAGCTCCCTGCCAATCTCGGTGGCAGCCTGCTAGTGGACTTGCTCCAGTATGCCAGTGTCTTGTACTGGGAAGGTTGAAACTGGACATAGAACAGCAGAGCCTCACAGGTGCCAGCAATTGAATTGAACAGTATTTCCTACTCTTTTTCTGTGAGATGTCTTCTGACGTCCGTGACACAGACAAGAAACACATTGGTGGTGTGCAGAGCTAGTGGCCTGGGCAAGCAAATGTTCCCCTGTCCCTGGATTTTTATGGCACTGCTCAGAAGCTTGTGGTGTCACACAGCGATGGCACGTGAAAGCTGGAGAGCGCACAATGTGTTCTCAGGAGCTGACAGATTGCTTGTTTTGTGGTTGTTTTTTTTTTTTTGTTAGGTACAACATTACCTGCCTTGGTAGAGGGAGACCAGATTGTGATAGAAAATAAGAAGGAAGACTGCTGGGATAGTGTAACTTAATCTGCAGGAATCGTTGACTCCTCATCTGGGCCTGCTGATCTTTTAACATCAAAGCAAGCAAGAAAGACTACATGCCCCAAGACTGTTTTCCTAATGAGAAGTTCTAACTTAACCCTGCTGCTTATTCTGCTCCTCCAATGCACTTCTGAAAGGATATTTCAGGACTTCATGCCTCACAGATTTATCTCAGACTGCCAATGTCGTGGTGCTGAGGTGCCTTTGGAGAGGCCATCGGCCCTGCAGCGCTGCTGGCTGTGTCTTTCAGGTTGGAGTTCTTGGCAGGGTCTGCTGTTTTAAACCAGCCTGTGGCTGGTGGCTCCGGAGCAGTTCACTTCTGGATGTCTGATACCATGTGCTGGATTTGCAGTTGTGATTCCCACTTGGTTTCTGTGTGTGGAAGTCTCCGAAGTGTTAGATTAAGGACACAGTTCATCATCTGTGCCAGGTACAAGAGCGGTGTTGATGGCCATGCCAGTGAGCAGTGTATGGTTTAAGGAGCCGTTTGCAAACCTCTCTGTATTGAATCTGTTGTATTTTTTCAGTGGGGGAAGCTGGTGTGGGGGCTGCTGACCTCCCTGGACTGGGACATGCTGCTCGAGCCCTGACTCCATGTACTGGGTGAGGCCTGTGCAGTGGGCCACTGACCACCCGCTGCTTTTTGGGGTTCAGCTAATAGAATTTTGGGTTCGGGCCGCCCTTAGGGCTGTAAGATCGCCTCCGCTTTAGAGCGGCGTTCGTGGTTTGGCGACTATTTTGGTGTTAATGAAGCAGGCCGCAGGCCTTACGCGGGCGCCGGGAGAGACGCGTTGCTATGGAAACCATCGCACCTGCGGGCCCGGGGTGGGCGGAGGAGCCGCCAGGGGGCGCGCTGTCGCCGGGCTGACAGGGCCGCGGCGCCGGGGCTGAGGGGACGGGAGCGGCTGGCGGGGAGCGGCGCGGCCAAACGGCTCCTTCAGCTCCACTGGGCCCCGGAGAGCGGAGGCAGCAGTCGCTGGGGGTTCCCGGGGCCATCCCTGAGGAAAACGAGCCGGCCCCGCTGAGGCGGAGGGGGAAGGAGAAGGCCGGCCCTGCCCCGCGGCGGGGCCCTGTCCTCCCTCACAACGGGGCTTCCCAGGGCAGGTGGAGAAGAATCACACACTGCTGTAAAACCAGGCCTTCTCCACAAGTTTGGGGAATTTGCTTAGACTGAAAGCTGGGAAGAGAACCCAGGTCCCGGTATCTAACTCTGCTGCGGTTGGTGTTCTCTGTGAAAAGCCGCGTAGCCGTGCCGCTGAGGTAAGAGGCGTTTGCTGTATCACCAACCAACAGCTCCTGGGTCCTGTGAGGGTTACAGTCACCGTGAGGGGAAAGCATTCTGCTCACGGAGATTCTACTCATGGAGCACGTACAGAAGAATGTCCAGAAGGCTGAGCTGTTGCTGTTGAGTGCTGGCTGGTGCAGCCCAGTCAACTCTGCACTCACTCACACTTTTAAAAGTGGTTTAGTTACGTTCCTCCGATCCTGTCAGGTTCCTAACAATTTCTTCTGTCCCATTTTCCAAAAACAGACTCCATTCCCCCTTCCTGCTCAGCCTGATGTGTGACTCAGTCGCCTGGTCATGGTGTACAGTCACTGAGAGGACAAAGATCTTGGTTCATCTTCCTTGGAGACACATCCCTCACCTCTCAGCTTTGACCTCAGCTTGTCAGTTGGCGATTAATTGTAAGCATGATGTGATTTTATGTTGGAAATGAACCTTGAGTTACTAATTGGTCTCCATTTCAAACAATTCTTTTAATTTGGAATGAACATACCAATGTGTTCTGTGATTCCATCAGGTGACAGTTAAAAAGGAGCAGAGACACGTCTGAAATACTGTAGGGCTAACCTGGTAGGAGAGCTCCCTCCTAAAACAACCACTCGGCTGTAACCAAAAAGACAGTCAGAACCAGCTACATCCAGTAACAGCTACTGGGGCAGAAGAGAGATGAGGGTGGAAAGTCTAGATACCTTTTCAGAGCTGGACTTGAAAAAGTTCTAAATATAACACGGGGAATAGGGAGAGACAAGAGGATAGTCTTTCAGCACAGGTTAGAAATCAGAGAAGAGGCTGGACCTTATTTTTGCCCACTATTCCTTCTCTTCAGGAGGGAAAGCATCCCTGGATCAGGGAGAAGCCAAAAGGCAGCACGTATAGTCTATTTTAGATTAATCCTAAAAGGTGAACTTGTATTGTCCCAGCCACAAGGAATGTCACTGATACTGAAAGAGCCCTTTGCCACTGTTACCTTTTGGACACAATTTAAACTCCAATCTCCTATTATCTGTGGTCCTCAAAGATTTTTTTGCAATTTTCATTAATCTGAAGGGGTTAACCTGACTGATCTGATCCAGCCCTAACTTTGTATGTGCTATCTAACCTCTCGCTAGGGTTGTGTTTGGGTGCATTTTTTTTGCCTTCTAATCCAAACCACTATATTTTGCTTCTGAAGTTGCCTTCCAGCGCTGTCCAACTGGCTGAGCTCTGAGGCAGTAACCAAGCTGGGTAGGTTGCTCCATTTAGTTCCAGTTGTGAAAGCTGGGCAGTTTTGTAAAAGTCCTTTGGGACTACTTTGGATGGAAAAAGGACCCATGAACAAATTGTTTTGATTTGCTCCAGGAGGCTTAGCTAACAGATGTTGGCTGGGTCCCTACTTTGAGGGCTTTTTATTGCATATTCATGAGATGACCTTTTTAGCCACTTCCAATGCAGGAAGGATGTATATCTACGTTTTGTTTGCAGTTTTAGGAATAGAAAAGGTTGCCTACATGACTGAATGTAAGAATGGGTTGGGGTTTATTATCTCAAGTTCTTTCTCTCTTAAGTTTCTTCTGAAGCCCTTCTGTGTTGTCTGCATCTGCTGTGTGCTGGCCCCCAGTTCCCTAGTTTCTGTAGCAATTACTGTTTTTCAAGGTAGAGTCACCACAGTCTGCAGTGGGGAGAAATGACAGTCTAAATTAAGAGGCTCTCACAGACTTGGAAGATGATAATTTGTCTGTAACAAAACTCCTCATTAGAATACTGTTAATTTCCTTTCTGTGACAATTATAGCGCAGCACTAGCTCATATGTGCAATGTGCAGAGATACTTCCCTGAAAAAAAAACCCACCCTATCGTTACCACTGGTGAAAACCGTTCCTTGGAGAAGAAAAATGAGCTTGTAATTTTGCAGCAGTTTTCCAGTTTAGTAGGAGTTTGGTGCTAAGGTAAGGTTTTGGGGGTTCTCCCTGCTGTTTATTGCATTTAGTTAGACTTCATGGTTAGCATTTTCCCAGTAGCATCTGGAATCAGAGATGATACAGAGCTCTTGACATGGCAGTGCCCAACTGTGTGGAACCTGTTACCCCTGAAATTCAGCTCATTTATGCTGTCTTTACTTTAAAAAACTTGCCTCCCTCCTCCCTAAAGACATCTTTAAATGATTGCTGTTTCTTTCTGTTGGCATAGTATATTTTTGCTTATCCATCTGTTTTGAAGTTTTGATGAGGTTTAGTTTTTTAATCAAAAAGAGATTGTTTTTATAATAGCTGTTTAGTGCCTGGAATATTTTGGCAGGGGTGGTGTTGTATGAGTAAAGTGGGTTAATGCTTCTCAAAAGCACTGGATTTGGTAGCCTGTCCTTACACTTCGGGAGAGCAGGCTGGACAGGCTCTAGACAAGCAAGAAGGGGATGCTGTGCTGAAGGAATCACCCTTATTTAGATAAATAATCTTCAAAATACTGGAAGGGCTGTTTCTTTATTGAATATTTTTTGGCTTGGATTGTGATCGACTGGACTCAGAACCATGAACAGAGGGGAAGATTTTTACCTTAGCATTCCCTGAGGATAACAGATTCCTTTCTAGTGTTCCTTCAGGATGGGGCACCTGGGCAGTGCTACAGGATAAGGTTATCCTAACCCATTTGTTCCTGAAGGACAGACCATTTGCAAGATTGAGGTCTCCTCCTGGTCTTGCCAAGGGATCAGATCAGGTGACAGAGGAGATCATTCCCTTTACTTGACTTTGCTCAGCTGTGTGGGATGATATTTTAGCCCTTGGCCCTGACCTTAAGTTAGTGCCAGCCAGGCTGAGGTGTGGAAATCTGCTGTTTCCTGGTGGGTGTAGCTCGTGTGAGCACATGGAAAGAACTTGGCACCATTCCTCTTTTCTTGCAGAAAAATCTTTTAATAACTAAGAAGCTAGGACCCAGCAGTTAAGAGCATGGGCCTGTGTGGTTCCCCATCCTTGTGTGGGACAAATTTGATCCAGATCAGAAGTAATACACAGTATGGAGTTCCTGACAGCTGTGGATGGGAGAGACAGTCTCTCCTGTGTGTCCTGCTACTGCTGGATAGAAGATCCAGCTTTTCTTGCCTTTTCTCGTTGTTCGTTTTTTAAAACAGAATTGTAGGGAGAAGAGGGACTTGTAGCTTGGCTCTGTCCTTGAGGCTGAGGTGTGACTGGTCTGGTACTGGAGCTCTGGCTTCAAGAAAACATGGTCTGTGGTGCTGCCCCCTCTCTGCCCTGACTCTGGGCTCCGTATGGCTCTGGCTGTCAGTGCAGCAGAAAGCAGAGGCGCTGGCACCGTGTGGATCCGCCTGGCTCTGCTTGCCCTTCCCCCTTGCCAACCTGCTATTTCTGTACTTGATTGGAAAGAGCTAAAACTGCTGGATTTTTGCCTTCAGTCAAGGCATTCCTCAAGTTCCTAATCCAGGTTCCAGATGGTTAAGATACCCATCTTGACACACTGCAACAAATAATGATGGTAAAGAATTTAAAACACCAACTAGCCCGGAACTGTGAGACTTCGGGGTAAAGTTACCTTCAGAAAACCCGAATGTCCCGGCACGTCCCTCCGGCTGCCCGCACTCGCTCAGCGAGACCCAGAGGGTCAGGACCCCGAATGCGGGCGTCCGAGAGCGGGGTCGGAGGGGGCGAGGGCAGGGAGAAGGGACTGAGACCCCCTGGGCCGAGCCTCGGCGGGTCGCTGCCGGGGGAGGCGGTGCCCGGGCGGACCCTGCCGCCTTCCCTGGCCAGAGCAGACCGGGGGCTCCTCTCCACCGCCCAGCCCGCATCCTCGGACGTGCTGCGGCTCCGGGAAGGGCAGGTTCCCCGTCCCCCCGCCCCCGGGCCGGCATGGGGCAGCGGTGTGTGTGTGGGGGAGCTGGCCCAGGCGCTGCGGGGAGGGGTCACCTNGTCCCCCGCCCCCCGCGGGAGCCGGCGGGGGGGATCCCGCCCGCCGGCGCTGCCCGCGCTAATTGGATGTTCCCTGGATGGAGGATTTCCTCCTCTCCCGGCTGCGGGAGTCATGAAGGCAGGCTGGGCTGCGCTTGAAACTTTGCCAAGCNGCTGGAGGGGGACCGTTTCTAAGCATGGGAGACAGGCTGCCGGAGCCTCACGCCAGCTCTTCCCCTGCTGTGGCTGCCAGCTCAGAGGCGGAAGAAATCGAGGTGCTGGACTCCGAGGATGTCCTACCTATGGCTGCAGAGGATGTAAGTTTCCTTTGCTCGCTGTCTTTCCCCCCTTTCCCTTCGGCCAGGTTAATCGGCTCAAGCTATTTATGGATGGAGTCCGGGATGGGGGGGAGGAATGGGGCCGGTGACCCTCTGGGGCGAGGGGAAAGTCGCCGTCCCCGCCGCTCTGCTTGCCCCTCGCCACCGGGTCTTGCCGGGCTCCGGCAGCCGCCGGGCCACCTCGGTCTCCGGAGCCGGGGCTCCCTTCTCCGCCCTGCCCCAGCCCGGCTGCCCGCCACCGGAGCCGCGTCGCCGGCGAGATGCTGGCTCACGGCCGGGCAGGGGCTGCGGGGCTGCGCGCAGAAGCAT
Organism: Thinocorus orbignyianus; assembly: GCA_013400375.1. NCBI lineage: Eukaryota > Metazoa > Chordata > Aves > Ciconiiformes > Thinocoridae > Thinocorus > Thinocorus orbignyianus. The sequence continues at coordinate 33,935 of VXBW01004301.1, forward strand.
CTCTAGAGGCTGGAGGGGTGCTGACGCCTTGGCTTGAGGGGCTTCCCTAGGGACAGAGAGCTTTTCCAGAGTCTCAACAGCTCGGAGGGTGACAGATTTGAAACGCTCTCAGGAGCTTGCTCCCTCTTCCAGCCCCCGAGCAACAAAACAGCTGAGGAAGTTTCCCCCCCCACCCCGGCTCGGCAGGGCTGATAGCTTCTCTCCACCCTCTGAGCTCTGATTGCACCTGAGGGTGGGATAACTTGGCACCGAATCTCTGCCTCTACTCATTCGGGCTAGAAGGACACCGAGTGGTCCTGCCTGCCTTGAATCTGCTCCCGCCGGGCTGAGCAGCAAAGCCTGCAGAGCTGAGGTAGTTCTGCGTCTCCCGGTCCCGGAGGCAAGGACTCGCTGTGCACCTGTCTGGGAGTGATCGTGAGCAGATCCTGCGGTCCTGCTGCATCTCAGCACTGCTCACAGCTCTCCTTCCCAGCAAACTCCGCTGGGATGAGGACTGTGCAAAGTGCTCAGCCTGCAGAGGTTAAGCGCAGGCTCTGCCTATGGAGGGATGAAGCCGTGATACTAAATGCCCTTCTGAAGTGGGCTCTGTCTCGGGCCTTGCACCGGCATGAAAGGGACACTTGTGAACTGAGCCTCCAGCAGTGGCACAACCTCTTTCTCCTCTACTTGTATGACACTGCTGGAGGAACCCTCCTCGGGCTGCTTAGGGACAGTGCCCGCTCCTCATCCCCGGCTTTTCCTTCTGAGTCACCTAGAATTCGGTTGCTGTTGGATTTTCCTCCCAGAGGGCAGCGGAGGAAGTGCAGTTGGCTGGTGGAGCTGCATTCCCCAGGCTGTATTCCCGAGCGCAGCACAGCCAGGAGGGAACGTGTGATGCAGCTTTGACCTCTGCTACAGCACTGCCAGACAACCCTAAGAGGAGTGTGCCTGACCCGGGGGCACTTGTAGCTTTCGTTCAGAAAGGGTGGCTTTTCCAGGAGCTTTCACCATCCAGGTTTCCAAATCCCTGTGCTTGCTTACCTCTGCCTGTGACCTTTTCTTCCCTGACAAATTTTGTGCTTGTCTGGATGGTCTACAAGAAAGATTTCCTGTTGTGATACACATGGGCCCCTTGGATTTTCTCCAGCCTCTACACGAATGCAGCCATTAGCAATTCAATCCTGCCAGGGACCCAGGAGACGCTGAAGTGCTGAGTGCCAGGCAGGATTGCGCTCCTGAGGCAGGAGAGAGACCATGAGCTTTCCTTGATGAAATCTAGATTCTTATCCTAGTTCTGCTACTGACTTGCTGCTTGACCTTGAGGTAGGATAGCTTGAGTCTGGTCCAGCTCGTGGTGTCTTATGCTGGGATCTGCGTTGTTATTTGACTCTGGTACCTTATTTTCTGCAATCAACAAAACGGAGCTAGAGCCCGCCGTTGCATTGGTTATGGGAAGCTGCTGAGACCTGGCAGTAGATGATGTGACAGAAGCCCAAGGTATCATATATCATCTGCAATTTGGAAGAGCAGGAAGTGGTGTAAATGCCCTCCTCTTCCAAGATTTCCTGCTGAAACAAGCAGGCTCTAGAGCATCATCTCTGAAAATTCAAACCACTCTGTGCTAAGAGCGTGACCCGCCTGAGACCTAACTGGGGCTTGATTTTCTGTTGTTATTATTACATTTGAAAGCTTGATGTAAGCTGTCTGGCTTGGCCAGCAAGAACTGACACAAGGTCAGTTCTTTATATGTTATTAACCATAAAAACATTACATAGTGGAGGTTTGGCTGTCTGGCCTTGACAGCGTATAACAGCTCGGCTGTGATGTCATTACATCTCTCAGAGCAGCATTCCACAAAGCCAGGATTCAGGCAGACCCAAAATGTTCTGTTTCAAGTGCTGGGCTGCTTTATGATGATAAATGGGAGTTTATAAATGGATAGAGGCATGGGGAGGAACGGAGCCAACAACTTAACTGATTAAATAGAATTCACTGGCATGATATCCCACTGTCTCTCCAGTCAATTCTGCTTTAGATCTGCCTACCATGTGGAGGGAAATGTTCTTCCAGGGCAAGATAAAACTCTGACCAAAGCTCTGCTTTGCACATAGCACAGTGAGATTTGATTGTATGAGTCTGATACGTGCTATTTTTCTCATTTTGCTTTTCTGAGAAGGTGAATGAGGCAGAAATGAAGTGTTGTGCTGAACAGCTTCAGACAGGAGAGCTAGAAATATGCAAAGTTATTTCTGGGGACCCCAACCCAGTGGTTACCCCACTGTTGCCCCATGGAAGTTGCTGTCTTCTCAGCTGGCCCCCAAATCCAGGAGAGATGAGAGAGAGCCTTAAAAAATTCATTAGGGATTTCCTCCATTATATGAGACAGTGAGGCAGCAAGTCTGGGGCAGGGAGGTGACTTGATTTGGTCTTTATACAAAGCATAAATCTGGGCCAGTCAACAGCTTGTTTTTTCTGTTCCTAAGTGACAAAGACTTGTAGAGTGTTCACACGGTCATCTATGGAGCTTTCTCCTGTACAGAGCTTTTAAGGCAGATCTGCTAGAACAAAAGTCGTGGGGTAAATTCTTGCATTGGACTTACTTCAGCCTTCCCCTCTTCTGCCTTGCGCGAGAGGAATCACCTGTTCTTTAGATGTGGACATGTGAGGCTCAAAGAAGTGATGGATTATCAAGGACATTACAGCAAGTCCCTGCCAGAGTTAGGAGCAGGCAGCAGAGAAGGCTCTGACAACTCCACAAGGCACTTTGTGGGTCAGTGTTGGGCCACAGGGTCTCAGAAAATGATCTGAAAAAACATTGCTAACTCCTCCCTCCCCTCAATATACACCAAGCTTTCTTGATCCCTGTGAGTAAAAAAGCCTTTTATTCCTTGCTTGCCTGCAAGTAGACAAAGCGGGAGAAAACAGAATTAACACATGAATGTTCTGAGTTCATCCTAATTTGGATTTGTAAATGAAAACTGCCCTCCCTGTGGTTGGTAGATTCTCTCTGCCTCCTCCCCCGGAAGGGTAGGTGATTCTGGGATGAAGAAGGATGTTGGAAATGGCACTAAATCATTTGGTTATTTTTCTGTTGGAATATACTTCTGCAGTTTACTGCATGTTCATGTCGTTGCTCTTAAACCTTCTTTTTCTTCTTTTTCCTCCCTTATGCATTGCCTCTCAGCACTGGAAAGCCCTATTTGATCAGGTATGTGAACAACTGATGTATTGTCTGTCTTGTGAGCAAAGAGTCTTACCTCCAGTTAATTTCCTCTGTACTAGATTTCCCCTGCATTTAAAATACAGTCTCGGAGGAATGTGCTCCATGTTCCCAGTTCCCAAGATGCTGGTGTGCAAGTGATAATTGTCACTACTGCTTCGGGCCTTTCTCTCACTCCCTCTTCAGAGTAGCCAGGGACAGAAGAGGGCCCAGCCTGGCCATCCCTCCTAGCACAGGGGTTGAGCCAAGGTGCTCTGTTTGCTGCCAGTTGCACTATGCTTGCTCTGTGGATTAAAGGCTCTTCTCCTCTTTGAGACAGGCAAACTAGGACCTGTAAAACCAGCACTGTGTTCTTTGAAATGGCTCCCCAACTGCTAAACTGACTTCTGCAGGGTTGCGTCCTCCAGGGGAGGACCAGCCGCTTTAAACTTGCCCAGAATTAACAAAGTGTTTGCTTCTGTACCAAAAACTGTGGTTGCGTCTGGTAACTGCTTTGGGTTAGATGTGTAGCTGACTGAAATCAACGCAGCTCTGTAGAGCTCTGAATTATAGCTGCTGAGAATTTGGGTTGTGGATTCTAGTTGTAAATTATGCTTTTAGCTGCTTTAACTGACATGTTTGCTGTGTGGTATTCCTTCCATCTGCTGGGTTGAAATGTAAAGCAGCTATAACTGAAGGATTTTTCTAGGGTTGACTTGCTTCTAAACTGCAGCACCCTCTTGATGTCATAAACTTTTGTGCTGGTGTGTGTGTGTGTAAATGTCACCTTCTGTAAGGGACCTTACTCTGATGCTGGCATCATCCTGGCAATACTAAAGTTCGGGTGGGATTTCATCCCTGCTTTATGAGGTGATAATCTTGCTTCTGTGTCTGGCTGAACTGCAAAGCCAAAAGCTGTTATACAGTCTCCGTGAAAGGATGTCCTTGGTACCCTGGGAGTCCCGTTATCGTTCAGCTAATAACTGAACTGTCTGCTCTGATGAGTGCTCTTTTATACCTGGTTAGTTGTGACCGACTGCTAATCCATGTGTCTGGTCTGCAGTACGTTTTTGTTGTACAATCAAACTGGCAGTTGGGAATTAAATTACTGTAATTGTTGATCACTCCTAAATCGTGTACTGTATTTGAATTTGCTCGGCCTGGTAGGGTATGCTGCCACTCAAATGGTGAATGCAAGATAGACTGCTCGTGGTCTAGGCTGAATGTTCCTTTTGGCCACTTTGAATTCTCATCCATCTTAAACCTTGGCCTTAAATTGGAGTCTGATTCTACAAGCATCCTTTGAAGTCATTGAGTCCTTGCGGGATGGGGCTTTTGGCTGGTAGCTACCTCGGGCTCAAAGAGAGGAATCTGTAATTTCCCATTGGACTTGCTTGAATAGTAGATGGGGTTTTATTCCATTCCATTCCTTTT
>VXBW01004301.1:43125-142261 GCA_013400375.1 Thinocorus orbignyianus
TTTTTTTTCTGAGCAGCCATCACTTTACATTTCTCAAGTGGTGTTTTGGTCCCAGGGAGCTGCTGTCTGTGGCCACAATGCTTGCCTTTCTCCTCCCTCCCCAAACTGGGCTGACCTTTGTCATGCAGCATTAACCCTTTGACTCCTCCACTTTGGGTTATGGGGTTGGGGGGGAAAAAAAGAGTCTCTCTTCAAATTCATTGCCGTGTGGACAGACTTGAAGGGAAGAATGGGCTGGTAAGAGAGGATCTGTTTTTGCTGAAGATTGGTTTGCTGATGCTGTCTGGATTATCAACCCTTTGCTGCCTTCTGCCAGAGGCTCTTTTGAATACAGCAGCCCTCAGGAAAGAGAGGAGGGGAATTTATTCTTCCTTCAATCAGGGAGGAAAACTGAGGAACTGAGCAGTGAAGAGATGTCTGAGAGGCTTCCCTCTGCAGGGTGATGTCTTGTCTTCACCCTGCCTGGATTAGCCTGTGTCCGTTCCCAGTGTGGTTGCAGTGGATGGCAATCTCCCAGCACTTCAAGGCTTATACCCAGATTTGGCTTTTAGCCACGATGCCCTGGAGTGATGGCTCAGCATGAAAAAGCTACCTGGAGGTCATTAATGATCTTCCTGCCTCTTGCAGCATGAACAGCAAAAATTCCCCAAGTTCCTCCTTAATCTTCTAAAACCTCTGTATTAGAACAGCAGCCAGCCTCTAAGCTGGATGTGGGTCTCTGGGATTGTCTGTATTTACAGCTTCCCTGCAGCATGAAAGGTTTGTGATCAGCTTACCCCATTTCCCCAACTATTTAGATATTCCTCTCTCCAATCCCACCAGCCTGTATGTGGACTGTTGGCTTTTCCTGATGCAAGAAGTTGGGAGTAGAAGCCGTCAATATGAACATCAGCAGTGTGGCAAACACAGCCTTGTTATGCTTGTGCGGGTAGAAGCAGGTATCTCCTGAAATGTTTCAAGGAGTCATAACAAACACACCGAAAAGCACATGGAGGCTGAGTCAGCCTTACACAGCTCGTGAGTTACTGGCAGCTTGATGTCTCTAGGTTTCTAAAAGCTTCAGGAGGCTTCCTACTCATTACACATTTGTGTACCTTCCACGTACTCTGAGCTGCCTGGAAACCTGCTCGGTAGAGTACAGCATCTGAGAGGGACGGCAGGGCTGCAGCCAGGCTGTTGTATCCCTGCTGCCTCCTGATCCCGCCTGCAGCAGGAGCCCATGGCAGTGGATGCTCTGCCATTTCAGCTGAGCGTGTGGGATGGTTTTTTAGGCACATAGATCCTTGCTAATGCATTGTTCTCAAATCCTCTCTTGCACATAGAAAATCACTGAAGCAATAAGAACATTTAAGCCTGCATGTTTAAAAAAGAAAGGAGGGGGAAAAGCTGTAAACACAGAGTGGATTGATGCTATTCTGCAAATCAGCTGGTGCATTGTGCTCTGTGGCGGTGTGCTCTGTTATGACAGAGAAGGGGAAGAGATCATCCTGTCTCCAGTGGAACAAACCAGCTGCTTAGCAAGTGGAAGCAGTTTGGAGGTGCTTTTCTACACCATCATCACTTAGACCTGTAACAGTTAGAGGGCTTTTAAAGTTACTCTCTACCAAACCTGGAAAGTGAGTGTTTCTCCTTTGTGGTAGGAAGTACGATGTTGCCTTCCAGTATTTGCAGTCAGTGCAAATGTACCGGGGCACGTTTGCAAATTAAATGCAGCAGTGGGCGTGTTTGAGTTTGACAGCAGCCAAGGAAGCTGTGATCTCCTCCTGCCTCCTCACTAGGCATTGTACAGTGTGTTAGTCTGAAATCAGTTGGGTACCAACACACCGTGAGACAAAGTCAATGGGGTGCAGGTGATGGGTTGTTTTCCTGCACAGTTGTACATACAGGCTGTTGAGGAAAGCTAATCTCTGTGTGCTCTGTTTTTTTTTGTGTGACTCAAGACTTCAAGAGTTTGCCTCTTCAAGCTGTAGCTCTTGGGACAGTCACTTCTTTCCCTTTCCTCTCCTAATCTCCTGAGTGGTGATATCCTTCCTGATTCAGCTACTTGAGGTGACTCTGGGGATGATATGACTTGGTGAAATGTGCAGTGAAAGTCCTGAATGTTTGTGGTCATACCTGTCCTGATACTTGTTTTTGAGATTAGTCATGATTTTCTTTGCCCTGGATGGATTCCAGCAGGCTAATTATACTTCTCTGACAGTAATTTCAGCTGGAAAAGTTGGCTTTTACTTCTATTGTATGGGGCAAAGATCATCAAAAGGACTTAATGAGATCTGGCCGTCCAATCCATTGTAAGCCTGTGATGTGTTTCTTTTGGATGCTGTGTTGGAGTAGAGGAGCCTGGGGATTGACTTCTAGCTTGGACTGTCCCTGTGTTATGTCAGGTATCATGTGCAAGGGCTGCTCTTGCACTCTCATCAGCTGCTCTGGGACCAACCCAGAACTTCACAGTGGAAACTTCTCTTCCTTCTTTAGAAACCACAAACCAGTAAAGAATTGTAGATTCTTTGGAAGTCACCTTAATTAGCAGTGACTCTTTATCACTGCCTGTAGTGTGGGGTTGTTCCCTGTGCCAGGGAATCATGAAGAGAAAGTACAGAAGTCTCACTTGGACCTTGAATTCCTTCAACTCTGAAACTAAAACCCCAGCACTACAGGACACAGAGGATATATGTATTTTTAGTATGTGTTCCTGTTGCTTAGGAACAGCTGTCTGCAGTGACCCCATGTTGCTGGTGAGAAGCATAATAATGTAGAAAACTGATGTTAAACAAGGAAGATCAGTCTTACACCTAGGAACTGTTTGTTATGTTCTTTGATACTTGACATATTCTGTACGTAGTGTATACTCTGGAGTTTCCTGAGTAGAAAACAGAGGCTCTGGTGGCAAAGCAAGTTGTTCCCACCATCAAACCTCTGGTCTCATGCACTACCTCAGGGCGGTGTTCCCCAAGGGAGCATCTCTTTACCCCTGTGATCCTTCGTGATGAGGTACCAGTGATGATGGAGACTCTACTTTGTGTAGCATATTCGTTTGTGATGTACAATTGTAGTGGAAGTGGTTGTTGATGACAACCTACATCCAGCAAGACATAATTATAAAAGGTGAAAAATGGAAAGTTTCACAGAAACTACTGGAGGACTTGATCCTGTGTACTCTGACTTGGTCTAGCAAAGCGCAATTGTCCTGGACCCACTGTACATCTAATATAAACTGTATGTTTTGCTGGAGCTGATACTGGAATGGTGTGTGTCCTAAGGGGTTTGAAGAACAAAGTAGGTTTTCAGTTCTGCCCCTTGGCTCTGTAGCAGAGACAGACACTTGTTTCCCTCCACAGCCTTCCTGCCACTCCTCTCATGTGTTTACTTACTCTCACACTGAGAAATAATGGGAAGTGGGCCTTGAGCATCTTTCCTCACTGCAGGCAGTGGCCTCCATGGAAGTTTGCTGCTTTTTGGCCTTGTTGTTTGCACTGGGGAGAAAATGAAAGTGTTTGTTGTGGTTCCTCCTTCCATTTGAACTGCTGCTTCTTCCCTCAGCTATTCTCTTAGTTGCTTTTGCACAGTCTAGTTATCACTGAATTTATGTCTCTAGGTTGTTTTCTTCAATGTCAGCAGGGAAGGAACAAACATTTTTTCTTCCTGTATCCTCTGACAATAATATTTGTGTTTTGGAGAAATGTTTGTTTTGCATTTATTGGCACATTTAGGCAGCCCCTTTGGGGGAGACTGCTGTGAAAAGCATGGGAGATGCTCCTGCTGCTGCTGTCTTTTGTCTCTGAGCTGTGCCTGGAGACCATGGCTGGAGGAATAGCTTCCTTCCAGTCTGAAAAAAGTGTCTGAAGAATCTTTGTTGAGCTGAGTGTTTTCTTTGTCACACATGGGCTTGCTGGCCCTGGGAACTGTTTAGGGATACCTTATGTATATGTCTATGCGTGCGGGATTGCTCTTGTACCTGCAACATGTTAAATATTCTGGTGTTGTCTCCTCTCAAGCTCTATAAACTATGGTGTACGTTAGCTTTTTTTAGAGGATTCTCCAGTGCTGGGCATCCCCACCAGAGGCTTTTGCTCTTGCTATGATTTTAGTCAGTCTGTATCCCAGAGGCTGTAGTGTGCTGACTTGTTTGTGTGCTCTTCACCCGACGGGAGCCTGCTGCCTGCATTCGTGGCTTTCTACGCTATTTGGAGAAGCCAAAGCCATGTCTTCTTATGAATAAGTGCAGTGGTCAGTTTATCTTCCTGTCAGGTGCAACAGGAAACAGCTTCTTTTGGTGGACTGAGCAGCAGCAGAGCTTCACAATTAGATGTGAGAGCTGAAGCTGGCTAGGTTGTAAGTGCTGCACAGTCCCCTTCAACAAGATGAGGTGCATGAGGTGGCTTCTCCCAGGGTGGTGATAGCCAACTGTGTCCCAAAGAATTGTTGTGTGTGTCTGGAACAGCATCATCCAGCCTTATTCCCTCTATGGCCCATGAGCTGCTGTTGCTGCATTGATTTATGAGATCCTTTAGGGTTGATGCTGGTGGCCAAAAAGAGCTGGGGCAGAAAGTCATTTGCCAGCTGCTGATTTATGGCCCTAGTAAACAGTCCTGAAAAGCACAATGGGAATTTTCTGGACCTTATGTGGTTCCAGCTGACTGGAAGCTCCAGGCTGTTATTTGACCATGTGGAGTAATAAAACTGTGAAAACTAATTAACTTTTGGGCCTACTGCAAAACAAGCTAGTCTGTGCGAAAAATTGCTCCACACTTGCAAGCGACAGTGACTTTATGGGCTTATAAACCTGTATTTAATGCCCAAGCATGTAGTACGATGTGTGAAGTGTGTTCCTTTGACTGACTTCTGAGGCCAAACAAAATATAACAGTCTTTACTGATCACTGAGAATCTGAATACCAGCTTGGGATAATGTTCTTTTTCATCCTTATTAATTATGTAGCTGGTGTGTGGGTGGAAGTTTGACAGGAAACTGCATTGGGTGGTTTCTTGTAGTCTAAACCAGCCTGAATTATGCACGCCCAACCTGAGTTGAAGCAGCTCATTCAAGGAAAGATGCTCTCTGCAGCGGGAGCGCTGTAGCCTTTCTGAGGTCATTCTCTGTTTGCTCTTCCACATGATGTATAGCTGAATATGTTCTTCCCAGCAGGAACACCAAGGTATTTTTCTGATGTTAGCACGCAAAGAGAGTCAGCCCTGCTCAGGGCTTGCCTCCCAGGGGGATGCGGGTGCTCTGTGTGTGCTGGTTGTGATGGTGACACCAGACAAGGGATGTTTGAGCACCCCGGTATTGTGTTCCTCACCAGTGACAAGACACTTACTGACATTGTATAGATGATCCAGCCTCTGTCATCCTACACCAATTTGGAGGGAGGGAATGACTGCATTATTCCCACTTAATCGGATTACTAAGGTAACCCTCCTTCTGTCCCATCACTCCTGCATTACTCAGTAGCCCTTACTACTGAATATTTAACTGCCGATATTGTTAGAGTCAAAGCTCTGCCTGCTGATTCCTGTTGTTCTTTGCTAGGATCTATCAATTTAACTGGTGGAAGAGCTTCGTGTAGAGCCTTTGCTTGCTGGGACATGATGCAGCTTTGCTGTTCTTTTCTGATTGATAACTCATCACCCCAAAGAGCAGAGCTGGCTCTTTTGTGGAATATAGGGTGTTCTGAAGTAAGCTGCAGTTGTTTGCTATGTTTTAGCGGCACAGGCTTTAGCTGCAGTTCCTCAGAAAGCTGCAGGTGGTGCATGTTGAGAGGAGAGGGAGGAAGGTTGAAGGCCCCTTTGCTGACCCACTAGGTTACTATGGGGTGGGGGATCCTGATCTGGAGCTGCCTGCTGTGGGGGACAGGCTGTGTGCTGGCCAGGGCTCTGCCCACAGCTGGATCATGCAGAGTGCCTTGTATCTTGGTAAGATGTTTGTCATGGTTGCTGTTACAGGAGCAGGTATTTGGAAGTTGAAAGATAAACCATCTCAAAGGCAGGAAAACTGAGAAGTGATGGGATTTAAATTTTTTTTTTTACTTATTTTTAATTTTTGCACCTTTTCTTTCTGATGGATGCACTTAAATTGGCATGGTACTAGAGTACTGGCTAGCATGGGTGTATCCCAATCTTTGGTTTTCTTTCCTAAGTATTATTGCAGAGCTACTATTTGACCTAAAATGTGTGTGTGCATACTTGCTGTTATAGAATTTTGCTTTTTCACGCATCAAATCAAGTCCCTGTGGGTTTTCACCTCCCTCCCAAGTCTGGCAGACAGTGAAAAGGGAGCTATTTTTAATCTGAAATGTTCTGTGTTTCAAGTCCAGAGTATAAAATGTAGTTTTTCTCCTAACAAGTTTCATGGATGATTTGCTGTAAAGCTCCTTGTCTTTAAAGGAAGGATAAAACTTCCTGCAGGAAGGGGAAGAGTTCTGATGTTTGGGACTGTGGAGCCTAGTTCCTTTGAGAAACTGAAAAATTGTGGTAATCACTGTCCTCGGACTGCAGAATTTGCCCAGAAGGAGGAACAATTTAACAGAGAATTCTGGCTAAGTTCAGTGTGGTAGCTTCATATGAAGAAACCCAGTTCCCCCCCAGGAGAGGAGATGATGGTCCCTGGATTAAGAATCATTTGCCTGAATCAACATTTCTGGCAACCAAAGAGATCAGCATTTCTGGCAGAATGGTGTTTACACACTTTTCATCATCTTGCTGTCACTACAGTTCTATCATCCCACTGGAGTTACAGCTCCATCTGTCTTCTTTGAAAGGCTAGTGTATATTGTCCAGGGGAAAAGACCAATTTCTGGTCCAAGTGTTCTCCCTGCCCAGAAGAAACAGGTATAGAAAAAGTTTCTTCCTCTCCCCACTGCATCGGCTATTTTGTACCTGAGCCTGGTCTGGTGGGCCAAAGGAAAGGTCACCTTCCAGAGCAGGTCCATCCTGTGCTGACTGTCCTGCACCCAGAACTGTGGTGATGTGGGTAGGAAGTTGTTACCACCAAGGTGCAGACACCTGTCTGATCAATAAGGGTTGAGACCGCTGACTTCTTGCCATAAAGGGAGGAGGAGGGATGGAGGCAGACAGCTGGGGGAAGCAGCATGCTCAGTTTTGCAAGGCAGCTTTTGTTCGGGACTTCAGGCTGGGCAATGTGCTGGGTGCCTTGGGGGTGTGACAAGAGACACATTCCCTGGTCAATGCTGAACCCTGTCCCTCTAGCACTGGTGGAGCTGCTTCAGTGCAAATGCCAGCTCAGCTTTCTTCTGGCTCTCAGTGCTGAAGGGGCTATTTGCAATTGTCCAGGTGGTTTCTGTGCTGCTGGCTCCTTGAGCTGGGACAGCCCTCACCTGCCCTGCTGCAGCCTCGGTCAGCCCAGACTCACAGCTAATGAAATACAAGATAAGAGGGACTCCCTGCAGTTGTATGGGAAGAATTTTCCTTGCTGAGTAAATTTCCCTCCTGGTTACCAACCTGGCAGCACCCTGCAGGCATAGGCTTGGCCTTTGCTGCTGTAAGGACTGCCTGGCACAGCCCATCGGTCACAGCATCCTGGCACTTAGCAAGGCTGAATAGGACAGCCAAGCTCTGAGCCCAGCAGACCACGCCGGGACTGCCCTGCAGCTTGCTCCATGCTCCTCTCTCTTCTGCCTGATGCAGCACAGGAGCAGTACTCATCTCCTGGGGCTCACTAAATCGTTGGTGTCTCTGCCTGCCCTTCATCTCGCTAGCATTGCTCGCCAGATATGTCACTAAGCAGCAGCAGAGAGAGACCCAATGGCTCAGATCTGATTAACCTCTACAACTTTATCTTGTGACTTAATTGGATTAGCTGCAGGGGGGTGGTTTTGCTGGTGTTGCTGTTTGTTTTGGTTTTTTTCTCCTTTAAACAGGTACTTATCCCTGTCACATCTGATGCAAGCAACAAGTTAGAGTAGCAAGACCTGTGAATAAATGAGTGGTGTTTGCTTTTCCCCCACTGCTCAGCTAACAGCTCCTGCCCCTCTTTTCTGAAAAACTGCTGTAGGTGATGCCTGTGAGGTAGATCTGAGTCAGCCCTGCAGTTGGATCTCTTGGGAGGTGTGGGTCTCACCTAGCCAGCCTAGATGCCAGAACAAGAGTACCTGATTGCTAACAGCAGTTTTGTCCCTTCTGGGAAGGATTTCTGCTCACCAAATGTTTAAAGCAGTATTAACGTTCCATTTTTCAGTTTCTTTCATCTGTTCTCTGAGCTTTTAGTTTCCTTCATGGCCTGATTCTTCTGCACCTTAGGAGTTTTGCTTGTATCATTGCAGTGGCTGTGGCCTGTAGGGAATGGACCTTATTCAGCACTGCAATAGCCCTTCCTTTTCAAGGATTTCAAAGCTCCTTATCCAGTACCAGTTCATTTAGTTTCACAGGTGGGAACATAGAATAGGGAGATCAGTATTCATATCCTGTTACAATGGGGACAAGCTGTGACAGACCTTAAAAAGGAATGGAATCCATTTGATTGTGGGGTTGCCCCTCATTCCTCAAGTTGCTGTCTACCTGCCTGGTTCCCAGCTGAGAAAAAGGAAAACCAGTTTACAGAAGACTTTCCCCTATGTTCTTACAGAAGACTTTCCCCCATGTCCTTCTGCCTGCAGCACCCAGTTACCCCTTCAACAAGCTTAAAATAGAAGCCTTTCTCCTTGCCATAACTCCTAATTGGCCCTGAGTTGGGCACTGGAGGGGTCATCCACCTCCCTGGGATAATAGAAGAGGTCCATGCTGTTGAGAAGCTCGCTTTTACATCTGCTTCTAGACAGCTGTGCAAAAAAGAGGGAATTGTAGGTGTGATATTAGAGCACGGCTCTGTTCCAGGAAGAATAATAGATGTACCAGCACCACTCTAGCTGTTACAAGATCAAAAGTGCTGTTACATTAAAGCTGATATTAGTGCCTGGCTTGGCAAAAAAGCTGAGGAATTGTTCCAGGGTTTTAATGTATGTTCAGGCAAACTGTCATCTATAGGATCAGGCCTTTGAATTTAGTCCATGTACAACAGCATGGGTTTTAATGACTTGGTGAAAGTGTAACTCCAAGGAATTCCCTTTTTGCATAGGGCTTGCATGTGATTCAGTCGTGACCACTGCATGCATCACAGTTACAGTCTCTAAGTTGAGGGTTCAGTGAATCTGGGGTGCATCTATGGGGTGTGTGGTTGTCAGTCATGGGCTCTTCTGCTGCTGCTCATAAAGAGAACGTGTTCACTAAGTTGAATTATGATGACCATTGGTTTCCTTTTTCAGATCTAATGTATTCATGTATGTCCACTGGCCCCTCAGCAGCTTGCAGGCTGGATATGTAAATTGGTAGCTGCAGAGAATGACCGATCCATTAATAGGTGGAATTTGATGCTCATAAAAATGAATGCATTTAACGTTGCATGGCCAGGGTTCTCTTGAATTTTAAAGTTGCCTGAGGATCTCTTACTTGGAATTCTGTGGCTCAGGCTATATTTATTACAAAAGCAATACAAATGGAGAGGCCCTGTGCGATTCTTTTGTCTGTGAGTATCGCTTACGCTTTTTCTGTATCAAATGTTTTTCCAAGGAAGCTGTGAAAATGTGAAATGCAATGATATCTGAAAACAAAGCATTGCAGTCCAAATTCACTGCATCCACAGATATATCTGTCTTTGGAGATTTGTTCAGATACTGCTTCTCCAGGAATAGCCAAGTTTTAGTAGAGAATATTTCATTATTAGGCTTTCATGGAGGCATGGTAGAGGACTAAAACGATTTGGTGGGTCATTAAAATAAGTACAGATCTGTGAGGTTTGGAACACAAGATGAAATCCTGGCCCCTCTGATGGGGCCTCATTTGCTTCCTTTGGGCCTCATGCTAATTTCATTACTGATTTCAGAAGGGTAAAGACTTCCCCTGATTTTAATTTCACAGTGTTTCTTTAAGCATGCAGAAATAGAAATATTCCATTTCTTTTGCTGAGGGTTTTATTGAAGGAAGCTCACACAGCACACACCCCTTCCATGGTAGAGAATTCACATGATAAATTTCGTTTTTCAAGAACAGGAGGTTATGATGATCCCTCAGATACTGAGAAGCTGCAAAAATATTGACACTTCTTGCTTTTTCCCTTTAGCACTGAGAGACAAATACTTCAGGTCTTTATCACTTATACAAGCCTGAGCTGAAGGGTCAGGAACAAATATGCAGAGAGAATATTGTGATACGCACCATAAAATTGTGCCAAGGAGAAAGGAATATCCAGGCTCTAATGATCTTTTTCCCTGAGGCTTCTATGGTTTATTTTAATTTTTTCTAAGGTGGAGTGCTGGATCCAAGCTTTGCTAGCAGCCAGCATATTTCATGTCAGGGAAAAATTTCTTTGCAATCATCTTGCTTGTCCACAACCTCTCTATATGCTGGTGATTTCAATGCAGCAGAGTTTAGCTGAGGAAAGTCTATCGTTACTGTAATACTGTACAACTCTGCAGGCACTACATCCATCTCTGGATGGATTGATCTGTTCTTATAAGAATATATGCCAGGGATAGAATGAAGAGTGTCTACATTTTGGAGCCTGAGGATCTGACAATGTTTGGTGTGATTCTAAGAAGGCGATCAAAAGAACCAGATTTGCTGCATGGGCAGCAGGAATAGAACGAGGGTGAAGTACCAGCGTGGGGTGGCTGGGGGTGTGGGTGGCACCTTCATGGCATTTCTTTCCTGCAACATGATGTTAGGAAATTTTTTTTAAGAAATAAAAAAAATAAAAATCTCCTGGAGGCAAGTAGGGGTGCTTGTTTATGATGTCTTGCCCCTGAAGGTAGCTAGTTGTGATTGCGGGATTTACAGTCTGTTATGGGCTGGTATAAGCTAGTTTTTCAACTTGTAAAAAGGCTGCTGTTTGCTTGAAGGACAAGTGTGCAGGCAAAACCAAGCTGTTTTTCTTCTGGAGACTTGGTCTCTCAAATAGTCAATGCCCAGGGTTCTTGAGAGTCTTGACAGCTGAAGGTATTTGGCATCTTTGGGTACCAGTGACTTTTTGGGGCTGTGGAAGGCAGCATTGCATTGTGGATGCTTAGCCAGGCCACTCTAACCACCAGCTCCTTGTCAGAGAGCTCCTGCTTTGCTTGGGTTGGGCTGTAGCACCCAGCCCTGTGCACAGCAACCAGCTTCTATGGCTCAAGGATGAAGAAACGATAAAATGTGTAGGACTGAAAAAGGCTTTGAGAAAATTTCCCCCTTCCACATCACCACCACCACAGATCAGAGGTAGCTAGACTGTGCCGTTTCCTTGGTGTGGGAAGGATTCTCACTTTCAGCTTGTCTGAGACCAGGTTCACAAGGCCTGAGAAGAGTGAATGGAGAAGCTTTTCACCAGGACCTGCTTCTTATGGTGGCACCAGCTGGCAGTTTCTGAAATAATTTTTACTTTAGCTGCCACTAAACTCTGTAGAGGTAAGAATTGGAGCAAGCAACGCTAGTCAATGAAAATGGCTGTCTAATTTTCATTGCCATAAGAAATTTAATTATTTTATGCAATAGAATTAATCTCACCTAAGCAACCCAGTCTCTCATACTTTCCTACTTGCTCCAAGGAGCAGTTATCTATGCAGTGAGATTTTTCTAGCACAGGAATGCTCTGGGAAGAGTGTGCTCTGTGTTGAAGACAGCTATGGGAGTGGGGCTGCCTTGCTTTCCATCTGTGTTCCCTCCCTCAGTTAACAGGTGAGGAGGCTGATGGCCAGCTTCTAGTTCACACAGTTATTTTCCTAGCTTGCATGGTAACTGTGATGAAGATCCCGCTACTGCCTGAGTAATCTCCTTTCTGAGGAGGGATTCTGCTGAAATTATCTGTATGTTGAATGAGCCAAGTCAAAACTCTAGGTTCCCCTCCATGCTGGAGAAGTACCCAGGCTCAGGGTGCAGATCCTTAAACCAGCAGCAGGTTTGTGCCTGTCCTACATGGGGTAGAAATACTGCCAAGCCCCAAGCAGCTTCACAGCTGGGCCACAGCTGCCTGACTGTCACTGGGGTGCAATAGATTTGCTGTCCCATGTAGTACTTTACTGCAGGGCTGAGCAAGGATGAGAATCTTGCCTGTGTATCTCCTGTCCAGCTCCTCCAAGTCACTCTTGTGATGGGCAGAGTGTGATTATATCTGTTCTCCATCTGTCTCTTCCACCCTCATCTTCACTATCATTAATTGTTTGCATCTGGCTTGAAAGATTGCCTCTTAGCACGATGCTGATGGGATCTTTCCACGGAGGATTAAGGCTGGAGTGGATTGACAGGAGACAGTATCCTTGCTGTGGGAAGTTTGCCAATTGTGTGTGTGCTCAGTGCTGCTGCTCTTCCAGTTACTCCAGTTCATGTCAGGACATAGGCAAGGGTCAGTTGCACCTCCATGCCCCCTCACTGGAACCAGCTGGCCAGATGTGGCCTGGTGTACTGTATGCTGGGTTTGAGAGTGGCCTCCTGCACCCAGCTGCTACATGCCACCTTTGCCAAGACTTTCAGTCTTTTTGCATCAGCTGCACCATCCCATGGAAGTGATTTCATACCTGGCTCATCAGGTGGTTTCCACCATGTGACCCCCGTGCTTTAGTCAAGGATGTGGGTAACAATAATAGCGTTGTGGGGAGTGCTGGCAGGAGGAGTCGAGATGTCATTTCTCACCGTGTCATGCTCCCTAGGTGGCTAATATGTCTGTAAATCCCACAGGTGCTTTCCTGTAGCTTTGCTTTCTGTTACTGTCTCAGCTGCCAGGATTTCATGGGGCACAGATCTTAGCTTTTGGCATGAACACAGCTTCCTTTCCTTGTAAAAGTACTTAGTATGTATTTCCAGTGCCCTGAAGCATAGCCAAGCGCCCTGCTAAGCTCACTAAATCCAGGCCCTGAGAGATGATACTTCTTTTTGTTTGGTTTGGTTTGCTTTCCTGTGGAATCTGTGTTTTTTCCTGTATGTGCACAGGGAGCAGGAGAGAATCCCTTGGCATTTGGGAGGGTAGGAGTTTCCCCTTACCTTGTTGGTCTCTTCATCTGCTCCTGACAAGTCCTTGGAGACCCTTTTTGCTCTTTCCCAAAGATGGTATGTGTCCTGCTATAACCACGGGCTATCTGTTACCTTACGAGGACAATCTGGGGTCTGGAGGCACGTTTACTCCTTGCTGGTGGTAGCACAGGTGATGACTCTCTTTTTCCATAGTTAGGACAAACTGGCAGAAACTTTCTGTGCTTTGAAGCTATCATGCCCAGGAGGGTTTCCATGTGTATTGATCCTGTCTACTGCTGTTGCAAAAAAAAAAGTCATCTTCCTTCTCCCAGTCTAAAGGAAAACCTTTATATTTAATTCATCTCAGACTTGAAGTTTCAAAAGTAGCCAAGTAAAACCAGCAGGCTTCATGCCAAAGGGCTCAATTTTGTGGGCTTCTTGGAGGGAATTTTAAAAGATGTTTGCAGGGTTTAGAAGCATAGTTGTTTTTTGGGTTTTGGTGTTTTTTGTATGAAAATCCCACTGCCTGGTATTCCCACGTCGCTTTAAGCCATTTGAGATAACATTTCTTCTGTTTCTTTAATTAAAACAATTTTTATCCTGACTTGTGGGACTGAGCAAGTAGAAATTAAATCACTGCTTGGTATTTCCTTGCCCGTCCTATCTGTTATCCCCAAATCCTTTCAGCTCTCCCCAGCTCTCCCTGCTTCCCTCCCCAGCTTGCCTTGAAGGGCTGGGAAAGCCGGCACTGGCGCATTATGTTGCCTGTCTGATTGTTGTGGGGTTGTGTTTGTGCGGGGAAGGTCACGAGACAAAAAGACCACCAGGCCGGGGTGGGTGGGGGGCGTTCAGTCCCTCTCCATTCAGTCCTTGTGGCCATGGGTGGGAAGAGCCTTGTTTGCATGACAGGATTTCAGGGGGTGATTGCTTTTTTGTTTAGGTTTCTTCCACGGCTGCTGCATGGGCCCTGGAGGGCTACAACAAAAGTAGAGCATATATATGAGATTCACAGGGCTGAAGTGTGCTGAGATAGCCAAGAGGCAAAGCCATCAGTGCAGGAGTTATCGAGCCGGAGGCAGCCACTGCATGCCTGCAGCCTGGAGACTGTCAGCAATTCCTCTGCTTGTGCTATGTCCAGTCTTGGCTCCGGTGGGAGTCTCTTGGATGTCTGAATCTTGTGGGCTGAGATCCTTAGCTGGATGAATGCTGTGGGAGTTTTCTCTCTGTGGAACGAGGATTGTAGTGGAATGGGACAGCTCTATGGACCTGCCACAGTGGCTGTACTTCCCTGAATGTTTTTGAGATTTCCAGCCAGTGACTTTTATTTGCAGCATCCGTCTCCTTCCTTGCCCATCAACTCCATGCTTCTGAGAGCATCCTTGAGGTTAAACAGTGCCTACTTGCTCATCATCCCTCTGAGAAGCTGAGCTGCTATCCCTCAGTGCAGCGCTCCCCTCACCCCCCATCCTTAGAAAGCAGCACAGTCTATATTTACCACTGCTGTGCACAAAGGCAAACATTGTCAGGGACTCATTGTAACTGTCCTAATTACCCTCAGTTCATTTGCATAAGAAGATTGACCAGCCTGTAGTAGTGGCTTTGCCTTGGCCGTCTGATATGGGACACTTAGATTTGGGGAGCAGAA
Source organism: Thinocorus orbignyianus (assembly GCA_013400375.1). Classification (NCBI taxonomy): domain Eukaryota; kingdom Metazoa; phylum Chordata; class Aves; order Ciconiiformes; family Thinocoridae; genus Thinocorus; species Thinocorus orbignyianus. The sequence continues at coordinate 57,742 of VXBW01004301.1, forward strand.
AAGAACTAGAGTTCCCAGGCTGGGTGTGGGATGGGGAGGGAGTGACAGTTTTGGTCCCTAACAGCCTGGGTGCAAGAGCAGCCCGTCCTGGAAGGAAGATGACTTGACAGCTCCCGGCTCCTGGCAGAACAAGTGTGTCATATTCAGTTATAATAGCTGCCAATTTCCAAAATGCAGATGCAAGGAACCCCAAGCATGCTTGAGCTCCTGGCTGTCCCTTCTGAGTAGATCCTTCTCCTGTGTAGTTTGTATGTGTGTATTTATGTATTTATTTTTTTTTGGGTGTTGACCCTGCTTGGATGCTTTTAGACTGAGCAGTGACCTGCCTTGTGTTGTCACTTCTTTCAGGCACATGTAACCTCTCCTTGTGTTTGGATTTCTTCCAGGGAGCTAGCTGTTCCTGCAGGCAGGCACTAAAGGGAGAGGAAAGCAGCTGGGATGAGGCACAAGTCAGGAAGCAGGCCGAAATGGTATGATCTCTTGACCCAAAACAGCAGCTCATGCTGTTAGGGCTTGCTCACACTGCAGCAGCTGCACAGCTCACACTCCTTGCACTGAACTGAGAATTACTCATATTTTCTTCCCCTTCCCCTCAGTGCCATATGTAATGTGATCTGCCAGTGCCCAGGTTGGCAGATGGAAAAGCCAGACACTCTTCTGTTTGCAGTAGCAGTTCTTCATGGGCTTCACTGGCATGTGAAGTTGTAACTCTCAAGCTTGTCAGCTTTGGCAGAACAGCCTTTCTGCAGACCCTTACTGTCCCTGTGCCACTGCTCTGTGCGTGTGTGTGTGCAAATGCACATTAATCTCTTCATCTCCCTGCGGCTTCCAGGAGAGACTCTCACACTTGGACATCTTTTCTTCTTGTTGCTTATGGATATCACCAAGCTTAGCATACTTCCTGGGGATGGTTGGACTTTTACTCTATCTTAAGCCATCCTTAAAAATCCCCCTTCTAGTATTTGGCAATTTCCAGTTTTTACTAATCAGTTATTAGGTGGCATTGTAGGGAGCATGCAGCTTCGTGGAGGTGGCTGGAATACAGGTGGTTTGTCTCAACTATATTTTAAGACTCTTGCATCCCTGGATGAATTACTTTGCCTGTCTGCCTTGAGTTCTTGGTTCATAAAGAAGAACTCTGTCTACTGAGCCAATGACAGTGGTACCACTGTGAACCATAAAGAGCACAAATTATCATTTCAAAATGCACCCTGCAACAAAGATGCAATTGCTTATGGTCTCATCTCAAGTCTCTGTTCTATATTTGTGGATCTCTCCAAGAGGCACTGGTGATCCAGCCCAGATTTATCAGGAATTCGTTTGCTATTTCTCTGGGGGTGGGAGGGAGAATTTCTCGTGTATTTTCTCAGATGAGTTGCTGCATGTGCTCTGACTCCAGGATGCTCACGTTTTTTGCCTGAAACTAACTGCATTGATATTGTTATGTTTGGTTGGTGCAAAAAACATCAAAAAAGAAGGGGGCAGAACCAGAGTCTCAAGTTGAGGCACAGATGGGGCCCCTCGTGGTTCCTCTAGCAACACTTTAAAAACCAGTTAGTATGTTTGGCTTCCTTGATGTGTTGAAAAGGCAGAGTACTCTCAAGTCTTTGATTTAAATTTGTTTTCCTTTCCATTGTGTTTGTTTTTGAGGATTGTGTCCTACCTTCTAGTGGGTTTCTGTGACCTCACATTTCATCTTGTGTGACAGTGGAGTCTGTTTATGAGCGAGCAAAACATGAGCTCCAGACAATGAATTAGCTTTTAAATGGTTGTTTCTGACAAATATGAAAGATTTTCTGAGCATGAAATAAAGGGCTATGATTTAAGGTCTTACACTATCCCTTTTAGAGTGAGTCACTGTATCTTGTTTTGCAGTTGGGAAATGTGATTTGGCACAGGATCGTATTGGGGGTGACTGATAGCCCTTGGAGGGTAACGGATACCTCGGCCTATCTAAATCTGTACACTCAAAAGGGATGGGAGTGTATCCAGTTTTCAGCTCTGCCAGTGAGGTTAAGTATTAAGATGTATCCTCTCTGAGTGCTTTGTTTTCCCCAGCTGTGAAGATTGTGGAGGTTGGGTGAATAATCATATACGTGGAATTTTGTTCACAAAGATAGTGAAAAATGTGTCTTATTTCCATTTGAGCAAAATATTTTATTTGACTTGAGCTGAACAATCTGGATTCTCTGAATATAAACATAAACAGCAATTTTCTAATGAAGCATTTTGAAAAAGGTAATGTCCATAGTGTTTTGGCCTTGTAGAATCTGAGGAAACTTCTTCTGAACAATCAATGCTCAATGCTGAGGCAAATTTGCAGGAAAGACTTGGCATGATTGAAATTGCCAAGTTTTTACTTGAAAAAGTTTTGTTTTGAAAAAATTATCCTAGTGTTAGAAAGGGGAGGAAAGCCCTGCCTGTAACACTGGTGAGAAACAGTGTTTCTATGTCGCACTTATAAACTGCATCTTGTCTTGCCTTTAGGGTAGTGTTACACTTGCATCTCTTGGGCTGCTTCTTGGAATTGTCTTGGTGCTTTATCCCATCAGCCGTTTCCATGTTACTGGCTCAGTTTTGCTACAGCCCCCTTTGATGGGGGCCCTCTGGCCTTTGGTGGCTGCTGTTTGAGGTGCTCTGGGTTCATGAGAATTTGTTGACTGGGAGCAAAGAAGGTGCCCAATGTTGGAGGGATTATACAGGGACAGATGACGGTAGCTCTGTCTGTCCTAGGCAGCTTTTCTGCTCCTGGATTAAAGTTCACGCTGTGTTACTTGTCTCTCTCTCTCTAAGGCCTTGTCAAGTCCATGTGGGAAGCTATTCTGCCCACACTGTTTCACTTTGTGCTGCTCAGCTCTCTCTCTGCCTCATTTCTCCTCCCTCTTTCCCCTTCCATTCAAGCGGCATCTTTCAGTCTTCCCCATTCAGGTCTGTCTTTGCTCTCTGCCCTGTGTAAAACTTCCATGCCCTCCCTACCATTCATCACCTCTTGCTCATTCACCTCCCTGCTTGCCTTTCTCCATTCATCTGGGCTTCCTCTCAGCCAGTCTGGGCTGCCCTCTCCTCCTGCCCCTTCCCGCAGTCCTCCTTTTGTGTCTTTGCACTCCCTTCTCCGTGACTGTCCGAAATGCAGCAGCCTGCAGTGTGCTCCATGTCCTCTGCTAGAATTTGGCCCCACTTGATGGGCTAATTAATCCCCAGTGGAAGCCGGGTGGGAATTTTTGGGGTGGATTTCTCTCTCAAGTCCCTGCAGGTGAGAAGATTATTTTTTTTTCTCCCCACCCCTTTCCCGCTTCCCAGAGATGCAGCACGATGCATGAATAGGAGGAGTATTGCTATTTCCTGGCGCTCATTTTCTGTCTGGTCTTTCTGTCTCTCCCTGCTGGCTTCTTTCTCCTTTGTTTGCAGCGCTTACAGCTCTCAGGTGACTCTTCTGGGGGGTGTGTGTGTCATTTTGATTTCCTCATTCCTGAGGAGCGTAAGGTGCATTCCCTTAATTATGCTGGCTCTCTAATGATGGTTTTTGCCTGTGCCTTGTCCCCTTCCTTCTTCTAATCATCTGCATTTAAGTCATACCAGTTTTGGAAAGCCATCTCTGCACTTCAATATGAGTTTTAGTGTGGCCCGGGAAATAGGGCTTGTGAACCGCAGTAGCCAGCGCTTGTTTCTAAGTCTCAATGCAGCCGTGACCCTGTGCTTATCACGCAGACACAGCAAATATGGACCACAGGCCAAAGATCCCCCAGCCTGCAGTGTTCCTGGTCCCCCCCAGCTCACACCACACCAGCAGTGTGCAGATATCCACCCGATCCGATTGAAGGAGCAGGGCTCTTTGCTGCAGCGTAGCAGGAAAACTAAGTGGGAGGTCCGCGTGCCTGTGGGTGCCCATGGGGGCTTCAGCTTTGAATGGTTAAACTGCATTCAAGTCAGTCTGTTCAAGTAAAAGGGGAATACTAGAGCTTGGGAAGAGAGCACAGGCGTGTCAGAGGAAGCAGGTGTTCTTTAAAGCATGTGTGAGCCCTGTATACATGAGAAATCTGATGAGTTCAGTTAAGAAGGCAGAAGTGAGGTGGCGGCAGGCAAGGAGAGGGGCTCTGTGAGTGAGTGCGGGTTTGACTGACGGGACCAGCGCTCTGTTGTGTGGGAGGCTGTGACGGGAGATCCACTGCTGTCTCCCCAGGCAATAAGGAGCAGTAATGAGCCACTGGTAGAGCTCAGACAGGGCCAGACTCTGGCAGGACTTGTCAATGCTGTGAGAAGGAGCCTTTCCCCTCATAACTGGCTAAAAGAGGTAGAGTTTATTGTGAGGCTGGTAGGTGTGTAAAAGGCATTCCCTGCTCACTGTGTTTGAGCCCCATAGAGACATTACACCTTGCAGGGCACAGCTAGCCCCAGGCCAGCCCTGCCTTTTGTCACCTGCAGGGACAACTGATCTGCTCTAGTGATGAGGTGTGGGCTGGGAGCCTGCGTGGACAGCGATTCTTCCTATGAAGTTAGTTGCATTCCTATTGAGGAGTCTTTATTAAATCTTTAAAACTTCTGACAAGTTTTGTGTCTATTTGAAAACTGGCCAGAAGAACTCCAGAGACACTGTGTCTTGCCTTGTATTTGTGCATCATATTTAGCAAGGACATGTAAGAATCCAAAAATGCAGCTTTATTTTTCTGATTTGTGATTGTGCAGCTTTGATACTCAGAGAAATTTCTTCTACCCTTTAATCAAAGTATATTTGGCATAGCAGACACTGGGAATCTTCCAATCTTACCTTTGCAGTCCTCCATGCAGGGAACCTGAAGTCTGGGTGTCATCCAGGACTGATTTGGATGTATCTCCTAAGAAGGATTGTGAACCACCATGGCTTCCACCAGTCTGGCTCCTTACTGCAGTTGTAACCTCCGTGGTCATCCCGGAAAGGTGCAAGGCAGGATTGCTTGCTCTCAAGAGTTTAAAAGGTAGAGGTTAGAGTAATAATTAATACTCCCAGCTCTGGGCTCCATTTGGAACCAGCCTGTCTGGAGTTCTTTTGAGATGGTTATGTCGTGTCAGTGTAATGCCAGGTACCTACAAGCATCTTAGGGATTATGCGATACCTCTGTCACGAGGCCAACATCACCTTCTGCTCCAGTTTAGCTTGGAAAGCAGAGGAGTTTCTTTGGTAGCTTCTCGTCTCCGTGACTGAGCAAAGCCAGATGTAAAACCAGTATGAATTAAATATGTCTCTCAGTCTGTTTAGTAGAAGTTTTGCTCTGCAGTTGTTGTTCTAACCAAAACCAGTGTGGTATGAATTCCAGTATCAGTGGGTCATTCTGGTTATACGTGTGTTATGGCAGTTGTTAGTTGGGGCTTAAATGCATCCATTTGGCTCTAAGTTTTTCTGAGCCCTAATAACTTGCAGTCAAGTCAGAAGTGAACTTTTGGGATCGTGTAGTCTCTCATAACGAATGCCAGAAGATTTTCTGGGTGGTTTTCTTCTTGACCTTGGCCATACCTCATCTTCTAGGAAAACTTGCAATGAAATTGTAAAACTTCTGTGAAGCTAGTGAGCTATTTCACTTGTTAATAGTAAAAATAATCAATTTATTCTAATCTAAATCTGTTCAGATTTGACCTCTGTCCCTTAGATATGATTATACCTTTGTCATCCTCTGCTGCCGAATTTCTGCTCCCTTTGTGGTTCTTCTGGATCAAGTCATTGCTTAACCTTCTCTTTCATAAGCTAATGAATTGAGGCTGTCAGTGGAGCCAGTCAGACTGTACCAGTAACAAAGTGCCAAATGCAGAGGTAATGTCACCTCATTTACAAACCTGCAGGTCACATTTCCTTTTTTGAAGACTGTGTTACCTTGAGAGCACTCACTGTAACAAACAAGGCTTTTTTTTTTTTTTTNGATGGCATTCCCCATCCTCTAAGCTGGCTGGCATTCTTGGCTCCTGGCCATGTGGCTTTCTGCTTGTTTATGCTGTAATATGTATTGTTTGCAGCTTTACCAAAAGACCCAGCTTGTGCTTAATAACTTGCTGCTTTAGCTCAGCTGTGAGCACGATGCAGAGTTGTCTTAATGCTTTCTCCTAAGTCACTAATGATGATTGTGCGAGGGCGGGAATGAATTCTCATGGGACCCCATTAGTGGCATCTCCATGTGATGGAAGCTCTCTAAGCTTAGTTTTATTTTTGAGACCTGTCAAATAGGCAGACTTTTTAGCACGTTGAATGTGTGACAGCCTGAGTTTGTGTCACAGTAGGTTATCAAACACAATGTTAACTGGTGATGTCAGATGCCCTGCAGAAATCAGTTACACTAGCAACCTTGTCTTAGGATCCGTAACAAGTTTGTATTCTCATTCAGACAGTATCAGTTTAACACTGTCTGTGCTCTGTAGCTTGTTCTGATTGATATTAGACCAGTCCTCTTTCACTTATGCATTACTCAATATCAGACATCTGTTAATTTGCTGTGGTTTCCTAATAAGGCTGATACACCTGCTTTGTCCCCTTAAATTCTTGTCACAGCCCTATGGTTTGGGGGACTGTGTGGGTGCCTATTACCATGTTTGGACAGGAGTTTTGGAGCCATTGCTGGAAGGGCTGCATTGCTGAATCAAAGCTAGAAGAAAGGTAAAAAGTAGATCTTGGTGTTCCTCCAGCGTTCTCAGTCTTGCAAAAAATCAGTATTGGTATTGGTGTTTAAAAATCTTTTGAATGCAAGTTACCTTGACTTGCTGGTTCAAAGATATCTAACTTTAGTAGCTGCTGTGTAACATTCTCCAGAGTTACTACTGGGACAGAAAGTGTATCATCATCTTATGACAGAGATAATTCACTGGGGTTTTGTCCAAATACAGAACAGAAACATTTCAGCTACCCCTGACTCTCTTGCACTAGTATCACCTGTGCTATTTTTTCTGCATAATATCAGAACAAAACCCTGTTTTGAATGAGAAGACTCATCTGACTCATCCATACCAGCAGAGACCCTGCTGTGACAGTCAATGTTGTCGATAGCAGTGAATTTTACAGAAGTGCTTGTGTAAGTTAACCTGGGGTAAGCAGGGATCTGACTGCAGGAACTTGGCCTGAAGTGCAGCCCCAACTGAACAGCTATTCTGACTGTTGTGTGTTTGGTAGTTGTTTGAGGGGGGTTGGGGTTTTTTATTGTTTTTGTAATTTACTCATAGCAATAGTCATTAGGGCCTGTTTGTCTCCGGGCTGTGAGGCTGACCATGCATGCTATGCCTCCTGTGGAGTTACGTAGTCCAAATAAATGCAGCATCCCACCCGGGGTGTATTGCATTTCAACTCTGAATGAAGTGGCTTACACATTATGTCCCTTCACAATGTAGAAGCACTGAGAGATGTAATTAATACTGATACAGGATTTTGAGATTCTTCAGTAAGACATGACTAAAAAGCCATAAACAATAATGATATGGTGGTAAATGAGAATATCATGTGTCATGGTAGTATAGATATTGCTGCTTTCAGCTTTTGATATTTAATGTCTTACACTATCCAGATGAAAAGTGGGTTTTATTTTAATTAGACTGCAGAACTCATTGCCTCAGGAGATTGCAGAGCCCTAAAATCTAGAGGAATTCAAAAGGGAGAGCAAGAGACTGAGCATTTGTACATATAACAGTGTCAGACCAGTGCTGACAAGCAGATCGGGAAAGAGTGTTAAACTTCCTGACTAAGGTTTTAAGAAGAGGTTCTAACTGTTAGAGTGGGTTTGGTCGTGGCAGTCATTGCACTGTGTGGTCTCTGGTAGGCTTCACCTTGTCCACAATCTCAGAAACGTGCAGAGAGTCGGCATCAGAGCTGGGCTCATGATCTGACACAGTGCTCGCCAGTCTGGGCTGTAACATGCCCAGCCTGTTGCTGTAGCTGAGGACATTTATCCAGCAAAATGTGCAAGGTGCCCAGTGATGGACCAAGATTAAAAATTATATTTCCACCTGAAAAAAACCCCACCACTTTTTGGAGTGCCTCAGCTTTTTTCCATTACTCTTAATGCACTTACATAAATAATGAAACAGGAAGAAGCAGAGCTGGAGAAGTCTCAGTCTATAAACACGTCTCTTTGCATTAAGCCTTGTGGCATAATGGAGGGCATCTCCTGCCATCCATGCTGTCTCCTTAATCATGTAATTATCTTCCTCACTTTCAGTGCTGCATCTCCTTCCTTGTCAGTGCTGCTGATAATGGAGCTTCTATTTACCCTGGCTTCTTTCTGGGGAGCGGCTTTGGTTTCAAAGCCAGCACAGTGGCATATTTTGAATAATTTAGTTCCGGGTGGCTTGAACAGTGTGTAATTCCCCAGCTGAGACCGGAGGCTGATTCCTGTGAGCATTCTGCCAGGAGGCTGCTCTGGAGAGAAGCAGTGGGATCGCTCAGAGTGGTGGGTTGTCGAGACAGCAGAGGACTGAAAGCTTGCCCAACAGCTCTTGTGAGTGCATCTCAGCTCTATCTCCCTGTGCTGCTTGGGCTTGTGGCTTGCCAATTGCCCTTTGCCATTGCAACTATCATCCAACCATACTCTGTAAGCTCTCAACAAACCCTCATTGTGCTGAATCATGCAGGCACAGGAACCTCGCTTGTGCCTTGTAAATGGGGAAGACAAGGCACTGCAAGAGGCACCTGGGCTCACTCCAGAAATCTTGGCAATCCCAGGTCCCAACCTCTCTTTCCTGTCTGCCTAACAACTGCACAGTGATGCACTATTGATTCCTTTTATTCTCCCGTTCATGTTGAATCTGTGCTTCCAGTTTCTGTTTAGATGAAGTGCTTTTGCAGAAGGTAATAACAGATGGTAGTAATGTAGGTCTCTTCCTTGTCTTTGCACCTAATACAGTAGGAGAAATAAATTAGAGCAGAAATGCCTTTACAGATTGACCAGCTAGCCGATGGACCTGGTCCTTCAGGCTACTCTGCTCTTCAGGGGAAAAGAATTCTTATACCAGCTCCCTCACTCTCCACTTTGCTATGAGCTGCATGCAGAGACACTTACTGAAATCCGGGTGACGGGCCATCTGCTCTGCCAATGCCTCCTCACCTGGGTGGACACTGAGCTGGGTAGCTCTGTGCTCTCGGGTGGCAGCTTGCTAGGGAACAGGTCCATCTGGGGGCCCTGCTCGGTGAGTTAGTGAGGGTATATCCTCCCCGCTTAAATGCAATCTGGCTTTTGAGAACTGGGTGATGTTTCTAGCCCTTGGGTTCACTTCAGGTCAAAGCAATCTAACATGCACCAAAAGTACTGCTGGACAGACCTTAATCACTTTATGTTGTTTGGGCAGTGGTGGGTAAATTCATTATTTGCAGGGGAAGAGAGTGTGCGTCACTGGAGCCCACACTAATGTTTTACCACACGTGTTCAGGCAACTCGGATTAGGTGGCTTTCAATGGTCAGGAGCTGGATTTCAAGGTGCAGGTAAATGCACTTACCTTTGACTGGCCTTCCTCTCTTCTGGATCACAGTTTCTCCCATCACATGCACCTCCCACCATTGGAAGAGAGAGCAGGATCATTAAGCTACTTGATAGATCATCACCACCAGGCAGTGATGAAACTCAAGTTAAAACAGCCTCTGTTTTTTGCCCTCTCATTTGGATTATAAAGGAGACTTTCATCTTGTACCTTCTTGTTCCTTTGATTTTCTTCAAAGCGGCAAGTGCTGCATACACTGTTGCCACATTGTTGTGTTGTTGTGGTTGGGGTTTTTCTTGTTTTTTTTTGTTTGGGTAGAGTTTTTTTTTTTAATAAGAACCCTGTCACCAACTCACAGCATGACCCCAGAGACTGTGGAAAGGTGGATAACAGGCTCTGGTAAGATGTATGACTATCTTGGGGACAGTTTCAATGCCTGTCTTAAAATGCCTTTACACAGCTTCATCTTGGAGTCTGTCAACTCAATGCATTCATTTGGAGACTCTTGATTCAACTACAGCATGGCTCTTGAGCCTGGAGATGGTCTGGTTGTTTCCAAAGCTTGTTAGCATCCCTGGATTGCGGAGACTGTGCCATCTAATGGCCTGAGTTCAAACCCAGCAAAGCTCAGAGTGATTTCTGAAACCCTTGGAGATGAACAGATTTTGCATGTGATTGACATCCCCATTCCAGTGGGAAAGGGCCTACATGTGAACAAGAGACAAGTCTACTGTTGGTAGCTCCCTTCTGGTGGGAATTAAGGCAGGAGTTGTCTGTTCCATATAATAGGAGAGGAATCTAAAGCTCAGGGCAATTTATTTCCAGAATCTGCCTCCTTGCCTGGAGCAGAGCCAGGGTCAGTGCCAGGAGGCCTGACTGCCAGGTCAGTCTCTCCCAAAAGTTTAGATACCATAGAAAAATTCAGGTTTGTAGAGTCAAAGCCAGCTTCCAAATTAGATGAAATTGCTTGTAGCCCATTGCAAAGACAACTTACCGCTTGGGTGATAGCTCTTCTTCATGCCAAGACAAAGCCTCTCAATGGGAAAACCTTGGGTGGTAGCAGACTGTCTGTTCCTGTGACAGATTTGCAATCCTAAAGCCAGCCAAGGACCCTCACGTTGTGCCCAGTTCAGCTGTTGACTCTCCAGCTGCCTTGATGCCCCAGAGGGCTGTTTGCCATAGGGGAGAGGAGCAGCTGGCTGCACTACGTGAAATGTCTGTGTTTTCCCAAGATACCCATTGTCCGTCTGTAGCACCAGCCTCCACCCTACTTGCTCACTCAGCCGTGGCTGATATGTCTTTAATTAAAGAGGAGGAACAATTTGAGATTTCATTTTCTTTTCTCAACCGTATTTCCTATTGCCATCAGAGTTTCCAGGGGCCCCTCCCCTTATTTTTGTCTTGGAGTTTTGCTGTGTTTTTTCAGTTTATGGAGTGTCTGCTCTAAAATAAGGAAGAAATGGGGGTAAAAAAAGGTTGGTTTGGGCCAGGGAATTAAGATCCTGGGTCAGATGGCTGCTACGGTCATTAACATATTTACATTTTTGCTTAAGAGCCTTGTTGAGGATCAAGGGAGTTAAGGGTGATTGTCATTGAAATGCAGAGGAAACCTTGCATGAAATTGCCGTTAGTGTCCTATTGTCTGGGGAGGGTGTGTGTGTGGGAGCAAATAGCCTTCCTTATCCCTGCACTGGTTGTGTTGTGCTTGTCTGCCCAAGTAGATGGGCAGAGGCAGAAGTAACCCACACCGAAGGAAGCCACTGCTCTGACTTGGCTGCTGGGGGGCTTTGCCTGGGCAGCACTCCCTGTGGGGCTGGAGCTGGGGCTCAGCGCAGCCATGCTGCTCGCTGCCAGTCATCACCTGTCCTCTCGGTGAGACAAAGGTGCTTGGCTGGGCTTGTGGGACAACTTAAGGAGATCATCATGGATAAATACATGAAGCATCTAGCAAAGGTCAGTTGCCTCTTTTATAATTAATGGACCCAAGTGTTCTGAGTGTGCCGTTGCACGTTTTTGTCGTGTGGGGACACATGCTCTGCAGGACCAGCTCAACCCCTTCATTTTTGTGCCTAGCTGTGATATCAGAAACAGGGTTTGAGGCAATTTGAAATGTTGGGGTGGATTTTGAGTGTTGTGGTGACAGATGGGATTTTTATATGCTGCAAAAAAATATGTTTAAACATAAATAAGAGACCTCCCTTACAGCTGGCGTTTACAGTAAAACATTCTGCTCCAGGTTGTGGAAGCAGCGGTCTAGTCCTGCTCCGAGGCAGGCCTTTTTAGTTCAGATGCCAGTTGTTCACCTCTTACTCTCTCATGCTGTTCTGATCCACTGTTTTAATTCAAATCTATTTCTGATTAGTATCATTAACTTAATGCCAAAAAGAAAATTATGCATTCTAACGTGAGAGAGGAGAACTAGCTCCCTAGCATGTTTGCAGGTACTGAAAATATTAGTTACCTTCCACCACTGCTTTGATTTCGGTGGGACAGCAAGCTGAAGGAGGAATGCTGGTGCCTTGTTGGTGTGAGAGAGAAGCATCCACGGAGCAGAGGCTCATTCATAGCCACCAAGACAGGCTTCAGCTGGCTCTCTGTTTGGAAATCAAGCAGCCAGTGACAGGTACAGACAGCACTCTCTTGAGTGACAGGATCGTATCTGTTCTAGCCCTAGTGAGCCTGGAGTCATCAGTGTGTCCTTGTGGGCTGGTCTGAAGCTCTGAAACAGTTGTGTAATTTCTTGTTCTTGATTACAAAATGTTTCTTTTCGGAATGCTTTAAAGCAGAACAGTCTGGGGAAAGTGGTTTGTGATCTGGTGCAGCTCTTTTGTGCTTCGGGAGCCTGTGTGCTTCAGCTCTGTATCTCTTCTGCCCTTTGAAGGAATAGCTGTGTTCCCCACTGCTGTGACCATTTTTCTTTCCTACAAAGTCAAACAGTGAGCACACAGCAAGGGGGGAGAGTTCTGTGCTTCAGTCGCTGACCCTGTCCCTCAAAGTAGGAAAGCATTTAAGCCTTCATGGAGCAAATGGTTTTGTCCTAGACAGGATAGATTCTGACATCTTAAATGTCAAGATGTAGTTAAAGCGGAGCAGTTAAGTAAGACATTGGTTAGGTCAAATGTTTTCAGGAAATGCGGATGAACGCAGCAGTATCTATAGGATTGCAGGTGTTAGATCCATTTGCCGAATGACTCATCTCCCAGATTCTGTAAATTCCCCTTGAGAAAGGTCATCTCAGGTATTATGCTAATAATACTTCATTTCCTGGGTATCTGTGCCTCTGGATTGGGCACTGCACACTGAGGCAGGCTTAGGAGTCCCAGCAAAAGCCAAAAAACATCAGAGCTGAGTCTGAGTGGAATAGCCCCAATTTTGGGGTTGGTTTTAGAATTTGATCTATTAACTCAAAGCATCAGCGTGGGCTGACTGGAGTAGGGGAGCTAAACTTCTCCAGGGATTAATATTAAGCCCTTGTTTAACAGTAAACAGCTGATGAAATCCACCTTTGGCTCTGTGTGCCAGCTGTCAGGAAGGTACATCCAGGCCACCTCTCAAGGACAACAACCCTTGGCAGAGGGCGGGGGAAGAGTGCCCAGCTCTGGCTGTCCACAGGTCACTTGCTTTGTCTTGTTTTGTGTAATCCACTTGCCCCAGCAGCTTCTCACAGAGGGGCTGATGCTTTGACAAAATAGCAGACCAGCCCTGCTCCAGAGAACCTGGGTGCAGCAGGACAAAGCTGCTCGGGATGGAAGGAGACAAAGCCAGATCCTCACACGTGGGCACTGTGTCCTCTGAACAAGCTGCCTGTGGCTGAGGCTGGTCTGTTTAAAGCGGCTCTGCTCGCTGCAGAGCAGTGCCAGCCCTGCCGCTGGCAGGCTGCATCCTCTGCCACATCCCCCTTCGCACCCCTTCCCTTGCCAAGGCAGCCTTTACTCCACCACATCTGATCGAAGGCTGGGCGCCTGTTCAGCTTTTGTTCTCCGTTAGGAAAGAGTGAGGATTGTCAGGACCTTTTTGGCTCTGCCAAGGCCTTTTATGTCCTGAATGTTTCCATGAAAAGACTCCCTTCTGACCACCGTGCCCCCTGACAGCCATTCAATCCAGCCAACAAGCTTGATATCATTATCTACAAAAGGAGGCCAGCGAGCACCGGGGTCCTCACAGCCAAGTTTGGGAAATGAAAGGCAAAGCTCCCGGCAACAGAGAGCTGGCAGAGACCAGGCTGCACCACAGCTAGTGCGGGCTGGTCTGGCAGCTTGCGCCCGCTAGTTTTCAAAGCACAAAAGAAATGTGCTCAGCACGGTGCCAGCACTGGCTCTGTCGGGGCTGGGGCTGTGCCCGCCTGTGAGCTGGCAGCCCCTTGCAGGGTGCCCGGGGGAGCTCAGCGTGAGCTAGAGGCCGCTGGAAGCAGTCATCAGTTTGAGCAGACTTGCAAAGCTGTCTCCTTTCCATCAGTGGCATTTTTAGGAGATGAACCACTTAGTCTGAGGGAAGACAGTGATGGTTTTGGTCAGAGTGCGATTCACTCTGAATCTCACCTGGGACTTTCTTTCTAATGACTCTGGTTTACGTTCTGAAAATGTCGTGTGACTGCCTTGTCACTTTTATTTTGATGTAACGTTCATCTGCTTTGCTCTCTGTCCAAAAACTTTCTTTCCAATCCATCATAAACCAGAGAGCTGTTCAGCAGTGAAAGCACTTCCCATTTTGAAGGCATCTGTGAAGGTGATCTGGAAAGGTGACTGTCAGAAACACTGAGCACAGAAAGGGCTTGAGGAGGGATGTGCATGTTCCTGTTCTGCAGGTGTGTTAGGAAATACAGGAGTAAAACTGTTTTTGGTACGTTTTATCTCACAGACTGCATCTCTGGTTTACTTCATAAGTCTGGATAGAGAGGGATATAAAAAATAGCCAAGAGAAATGATGGTGCAGATGGGAGGACGGTGAAGGGAGCTGATTTAGCAGGAGCTTGGGTGGGGACAGGTGAAGGTGTGGAGGATGGTGCCTGGGTTTTTCCCTCTCTGCAGCAGCGTGCTTTGCAGTCCCTGCGCACTGAGAAGAAGCCGGAGATACAGTTGTAGAGCAATGTGTCACCAAAGCCTAGAGCAGCCGCTGGGGTCCCTGTGGGTCTGCAGTGGGTGATGAATGCATAGGAAGGCAGAGTTGTGTGTAACATGGAATGGTTAATTCTGGCAATTCCCCTCCTATCCCAGTTTGATCCTGACAACACCGGCTACATCAGCACTGAGAAGTTTCGCTCCCTCCTCCAGAGACACGGATCGGAGCTGGACCCCCACAAGTTGGAGGTCCTGCTGGCCCTGGCAGACAGCAACTCCGAGGGGAGGATCTGCTACCAGGACTTCGTCAACCTGGTGAGTGCTGTGGCTGGCGGGGCCAGTCCTTGGCTCTGCTTAAAATGTTGGCTATTGAGGGGACAGTCTCGCTCCCTCCCTCCATCAACACCAATGTTTGCTGTGTCCCTGCATCACGCTCTGCATGGTCTTGCCAAAGCGTTCAATGGTGACTGAACTTTCGAGTCAAGAGTCAAATTGCTGCTGAATTTTCCAAAAAAAACAAGTTTGCATGGGAATAAACTGTAGGAGCTGTTGTAAGAGGAAGGTGAAGCAATGGCTGCTGCTAGTTTAGAAGCTTTTGCTCTCAATATCAGTTGGTAGCTGTCATAAGGAGCCATTTGTTTGCAAGCACAGGTTTGCCAGACTGGATGTCTCCTATTTTATCTAGAGATTTCACCACTTCCAGACAAAAATACATAGATAACATTGTGTTGACTTGCCTGGGTGGAGTCATATTGCACTGCTGTAGGCATCAATAGCAACAGGGATAAAGTGTTTCTAGGTCATGTTCATTTTATCCCAGGTGAGATGTCTCAGACTGTATGAGTCATGATCTGAATGCCTCTTTATCTGTACTAATTAGTCAATTAGTGAAGGGATCTCTCTTTCTCATCAGGGCAGTTTGGCGAGCCAACACAGATGTAGACATGTGTTGTTAGATGCCTAGGGTGGCCTAGAAAGATGGGTATCTTGAACAGCAGCCATTCCAGAGGCTTTTCCCTTTTCTAGCTCTGTCATTCCCCACCAGAGTCCCAGCAGACTTAGTGCAGCAGTAGGAGAAATTTGGGTGACAAAATCAATGAGCAATGAAAGCCAGTGATGTCTCTAAGGTTTCACTGGAAAGCTGGATGTGCTCTTGATGCAGAGGGTAATAAATTGCTTCTCTCTGTGTTCCTGCTGTCAGCATGGGGATTTGATCCCTCTGTTTGTCATGGTCACTCATGCATGTGTTTTTTGGTTTAGAAAGTGTCTTGTGTATGTCCTGTCTTCACATTGATCAGAAAAGTATGACAACAGTGCAGAGCTGTCAAGGATCAAGGTCACAACCTCAGTCAGGCTGTGGTCAGTGTGAAAGTGAAATTACTGTGATTCAGTGACATAAATCTGCTGTATCTAATCAAGCTGTCTTGTTAGCCCCTTGCCTGTATTTAGGTACACAGTGAAATAAGCGCAGCAACTATTAAATAGATCACAGTGAGTGTGAGCTTTTCCTCAGCTCCAGCTTAATAAACAGTGTGGTCAGTGGTACTCTGTGATCAGCAGTGTATTTATAGTAGCAGCTGCTTGTTCTACAGTTTGGTATATTCAAAGTACCACGCAACCGTTCACTAATTGAGCTGCACAACACTTGGGTAGCCGGAAGAGGTATCACCTAATTTCTTTTACAGAAGTGATGGCCTAGGGCCAGCCAACATGTTTGCAACAGGCTTGGAAATAGAACTTTTCCCTCTCTCCTCACTCCACTGTGCTCAGGAGCAGTACAGGCTAATGAGGGGCAGAGGGAAGGTGAAAGATATGGATGTCCTCCTCCTCTGGGGAATGGGAGATTGTGCCAACTCACACCCACTTGATGTGATTTCTGCAAAATGGCCAATTTCCTTCACTACTATTGAATGACTCCTGTAACGAAGCCATTGATTCTTCTGTCATCAGTCCCTCTATCTTTATCTGCATTTTTTGCAGTTTCTAATCAATAGGCAATGCAAATGCCAGAACATTAAACTATTTACAAATGGCATCTCTCTTCTCACTCCTCCTCTAGTTGCTATTGATTTCCAACATGCAAACTTTATAGGACTCCTTCCCCTAACCTGCTGCTCCCAGGCCTGCTTTGTGAACTTCTTGATAGAGAGGAAACTTCCTGATTCTGTTGTCTCAGAGGAGGGAAATTTGTGAAATTAGTGACATCCTTCACTTTACAGCTGTCAGTCCTGGAAATTGTATGTGGTGGTGTTTAAGTACATATTTGTGCTTGATCATTATCAGCCATCTCTACTTTTTGCTTGGGTTAATTTGGACTGTTTCAGTAGCTTAGCAAGAATTGTTCTGTGCCCCCAAAAGATGGTGCTGGCTGTGGGGAAAGGAAGGACTAGATCCAGAGAGCTTTTACAAGCATGGCTCTGTGTTGTGTGCTTTTCCTTTTCTTCATCAATATTCATGAACAGGTACTTGGATGTGATCAAAGGATCTCATGGCCTCCCAAATGTGTCCAAGGTCCTGAAACTTTGAGCAGGAGGTAAAATTGCATTAATAAAGCTCTGGCCACTAGAGAGCCCTTGAGGGGAGGAGTAGGGCTGGATATCAGGATAGATTACAGAGCGGTTGTGAAAGCAGAGATGTGGAAGGAAGGAGACTCCTCTCCGTGTGTGCCTTACAAACAGCCCTTTCAGTTTCTTTCCAAGCATGGGGATGGAAGGATCTGATGAGCTGCCTGCTCAAGCTAGTATGAAAAAAATTAACTCTCTTCCAGCCAAAGCGGGTACAAACATGCACTGTCTCAGAGAATCCAGCAGAAAATGGGGTTTAACCACTGGATATCAAGAGAACATTTTTCAGTAATGCATTGCTGGAAGCCATTTGTTCTCATTAGCCACTTCAGTGATAAAAGCAAGGTTTGGTTCTATGCCATGTGGGGACATTGCACATACCCGTAGATTTTTCATGGCCATTCTGCTTGGAAAAGCAAGTAACTCTTGCTTTTGCTACTTCAGTGCTTGCAATGGTAACAGTTTTACTTGGGATACTTCCTCAAACCTGGTTTGAGCTGAAATGAGAGGAAACAGTGAAAGCAGAGCTGTAGCTAGGAAACGAGGTAACTTTTTTCAAAGGAGAAAGCACTGAATTTTATCTTTTGGCTTTGTTGAGTGTGTATGTGGCAGCACCAGGAGGGCTTTATTATCTTTGTAGAACTAAGTTTTTAAGAAGGCACGTATTGTATTCTTGTTTGGGGAGAAGTGAGAGAGGTCCTTTAAACCACAATGTGCTTGGAGTTTTTTTTAATGGTGCTTAGAAGTACTTTGTAGCATGGTCATAAAGTAGCTATAAATTCCACTTCCAGTGCCTTTGCGTGTCCTTTGCTGAACCAGCTGACAGCCTGCAGAGAAGGCTTAGGTGAACAAGGCTTTGGAAAAGCTGTATATAATTCTTTACTACCTGAATCACTGCAAAGATAAGCAATAAAGCCTAAATCTGCAACTCTCAGGGGAATCCCCAAGCAAGACAAAAGTTTGCCCAAATGAATATCCTTCTTCTTGCTAAATCCTTGTTCACTTTCTAGTGACTGTTTTAAGCTTAAAAGGCTATGGCAGAGCAGCCCAGGACCTCAGTTCTGGTGGTCTTGTCTGGTGTTTGTTATTTTGTTCTCACTGTTGCTACTCTGGAAAGTTCTGTTGCAAGCAAAATTGCAGGTTTTATAGCTCCATTTCTTCCCCTCTGCTTTCAATTAGACACGATTTTTGAACCACGGCAAATCTGCCAAACATCAAGACTTCCATCTGGAGTCCTCTGGGATGTTTTCTTTCGGCTTCCAATGGAACACCCCTTTAAGTGCTTCCTCTGTCCTTGATTCTCTGTCTTGGCTGAACGTATAGGATTCCTGAGCTCTCTTTTTGGCCTTTATTCAGAGGTATAATAATAAATATTTAATTAAGAAAGGTTTAAAAATATCTTCAGTATTTGATCTAATATTATGCTATTATGAGTAAGGAGGATGTTTTCTCAAGAGATGGATGAGAGCAGTCACGTGATTGTGTCCTTATTCATCTCTTACCTCTCAATGTATTAAAGCCCTTATCGAGGTGCAATGTTCTTAGTCCAGGGTCCATTTCCAGGAACTGGATACCTCTCCTGACAAAGGTGCCTCATGCTGCTTTCATGTTGTTTTCCTTCCCATTTTGGAGAAAAATGATGATTTTTGATGTTCCAAGAGCTATGTGATTCTCCCGAGGGGAAAGGGGGAAAGCACTCAGAGGGCCAAGTATCTTAAAAGTTAATAACTGGGATGTGAGGGCTGCTTTTGCATTGTGGTCAGCTTGCACATTGATCTGAGTCCATTAGATACTGGCTGCATAAAGCAGAGGAAGAGAGAACTTTCTTCCAAGTGAACTAGTCTGGCAAATAATCATTATGCCAGTCAAAGTGGAATTTAGCATTGAAATTTCCATCCTTAATCATGATTCCTCAGCTGTTTTCAATCATGTGCAGTTGAAACTCGAGAAGCACAGTGTCAACCTAAATGGCCATTTTAATCATGTATATATCTAAAATACATGTGTGAGTGGGAATGTTTTTTAAAAAAATTTGCTTCAGAAGATTAAATCTGGAGTCATTTCAGTTGTAAAATCCTTCCCAGCACCAATGAAGAGTAGAATGGGAAAGGGGGAGATTTGACCTTTCAAACTGCGTTTTGACAGTGTTATTTGAAACAAAATGTTAGTCTTGTCCTGCAAGCAGTGTTCTTGCAATTAACCTTGAAATCTAAATGTGGTTTACCTTTTCTAATGGAAATGCTGGAAGGTCTAAGCCTGGCACATTTAGTAGGACTCCAGACAAAACCTTGAGCCGGGAATACCCTTGTGATAACTAGGATAATTTATTTGGTTTCTTCTGCCTGTAACTTTACGTGAATCCCCAGAATAAGCTACTGCTTGGTCAGAGCAAATCAGGATGTTGGTATTTGCTTTTTTCCCCATTTGATATTATTTGGGAAAGTGCTTCCAGGTTGGCTCAGAGGACGCAAACATCTGTGACAGATGAACTTGATGCTGAGCTATGCGTTTTGGGAGAAGCAGTCTTTACCCACATTAGCATTTTGTAGAAGTCTGGAGCGAGGGAAGGAAATAAATGTGAATCTTGAAAGCAAAATTGATTGGAAAGGCTGCATTTGTAAGTAAAGTGGGTTATAAAACTGGAGCTGATAGAGGCTTTTTAAAAGCTTGTGCTAACTTCTGATTTAGTGTTCTCTGTCTTGGAGGATCGGAGCTGGAGAGCTGAATGCATTGCCTATCACAGTGTTGTATGTGTTTAAAAATAGCTGTAGTCCAGCTTCAAAGATGCCAGTACGTAATGGGCAGAAATCCATGGTTTTCAAAACCTCCTGAGTGAGGCTGTATAAGAGTAAAAAGGGTACTGTGCCCCACACAAGCCATGAAACTGGAGATGGGGAAATGCTACATGACCTGGCTATTGATTGTCGGGAGCAGCAGCAGTAGTACAGGTAGTGAAGAAACCCAGATAAATTGGTCTGCCAGTGGGAATGGACAGTTCCCATTGCAAGTTGCAGATGATCAGAGACTAGTTTTAGATTGGCAGGTGTTCTGAACAAAAGCAGGGCTTTGCACTTTACCAAAGTTTAGCACTGTCCCGCACTAGATGGTAAGGACTCATCTTAAATTTCGACGTTTTTAACGTTAAAGACAGGTTCAGATCTAAGTAGGATTTTTTTTTTTTCCCTTTCTGACAGATGTATTAAAGCCATCCTTTGAGCAGAGCTGTAGCACCAAGCCTTGTTTTGTTTTGGTATGGTAATACCAAAGGGCAGAGGTGGCAGCGTACGGTTACCAGTCATGTCAGCTTGGCTGCTCTGCAAGGGAAATTTCCTTCTCTCTGCATAATAACTTTTTGCAAGCGTGAAGGACTGAGGGAATGTGTTGTTCCCCATCCCTACCTTCATTCCCCACATACTGTTTGCGGTACCCGTCTGCCTGCAGCTTTAATATCATGCTCATTAAAGAAGTCCCAGATCAATTGCATGAGAAGAAGTAGGGTGGGCTGCCCTGAGCTTCTGGAGCCATACTAATGTGCAGGCCAACAATGGGCCCAGTGTTCTTTCAGCTGATGATTAAATACTTGGCTCATAAATACCAATATTATGTAATTCTGAAATCAAGTCAGCAAATCATGACCATATGGAAGACTCTCTGTTTGGGAAGATTTGAGTCTTCCAAACTCAGTTGGAGGAACAAAATAGGTTTCTCATCAATAGTTGGTGAAAGCAGTGGTAGTGATTTAAATCCTCTATCTCTGCTCATATCCATCACTTCCCATCTTGAGATCAAAAGCGTGATCCAAAGGCCTGGGGTTTATGTGACTAGGCTCAGGACTGTTGTGTTTGCTTGAGCTCTGGCAGTTGGCTCTGCTGCCTCTGGAGCTCATTTCCTCATTGGTGTGATGGGCAATGGCTGCAGGTGGGGACCAGCAGGACGTTCTCTTACTGAGAGACCTAATTTTAACGGGTGCTCAATACACCCAGTCATCCACATCTTAGTTGATTGTGAGGGCTTTTGAGGACACGTGGTGTGCTTCTGACACTCCATGTCGCTGTCTCATCTGGGTGTGAAGCCACACCAAGACTTCAGCATTTAGAGGGAACCTGGACCTCTAAATACTCTAAAGGAAGCCTGACAAATGTTGTATTTCTGCCTGAGATGGCAGGAGGTTTAGTTAGTGCTAAGAGCTCTGAAGAGTTAGTTGTAATTATGGGTATCAAAGGCTTTCCATTTTCTAGGTAAATTGAAATTCAGTCCCCATTGACACAGCTCCTACTGTAGCTGGTGGATGCAGGGAGTGGAGTATCTTGCTCCTTGCCAGTATTGTTCCTGCCAAGGAGGCTGCTGGTGTGCTGCAGTCTGGGAAGAATACACTGGCTGCTGGATATCCCATATGTTCTGCGAGACTGCAGCAGTTTGTGATCTGCTCCATTTCATTTGCAGGCAGTTTTCTTGTTGCCTCTTTGCTAAGAGCTGATGAATTTGCGTACCCAGTAGATCCAACCTGTATTTTGGGACAGGATTCTGGCCACCTAAGAAGTTGACTTCAAAGGTCTTTTCTATCTCTGAACACTTTGATCCCATGACCTCATATCTGAATTAGCCATAAATGATTTCTCAATCATTTGCTTTGGTTTGTAATGACAAATGCCAGAAACTCTTAATCCATTCTTAAATTTATCTGTGCCTATCTCTCAATATCTGGGGAGGGCTACCAAAAATCAACTAGGAGGAAGAGGCTATGCTTGCTACTTACAAGTACAGTTGGTGTGATACCCCCATACCCATTCTTCAGAGATGCTACTGATGGGTAGTGCTTCATAGTGGATAGGAATAGCCTTGTTGTGTATTGAGGCATACAAAGTCTCTCACCAGCAGTCACACGTGCTCCCAGGGACTTATCAGCATTGTGCCCGAGGGCTTCCCTTGCTCTTGTAATGTCAACATTTACTGCTTTCCTGTCATTACCAGTTTAAATAACTCTTGGCATTTTATCATCCACATGTGGCCAGAATATAGAACCAATATGGAACACCTTGTAAAAATAATGGGGTGTGAGAACAGGTAGTTAGGAGAACAAAGCTACAACTGTCTTTTATCAATCCTTGGAGGAAATCACATTGTTGTGAGCTTCCGTTTTAGCTCCTATGTGGGGTGTGGAAGGTCTCATGTTTTATTTTCCTCTCTTGGAGGAGGAAGGTAGAGCTTTCTGCTGACAGAAGGGCTTGAAATCAGTACAGCCTGGCAATCAGAGAAGTTATGCAACCTGCATTCTTCTAACTTTAGCCTGTGGCCTTGGGCAGGTCACTTAGTGTTGTGAGGTCCAGCTTCCCACTGCTGCAGGAGGCTTTGTTCATCTGCGGTGCGACTTCTATATATCCTGCTCTTAGTAAGACTAAGATGACCTTTCCCTTCTGTTTAATTTTTAATATGTTGAGGAACACCTTCAGAAATATCATGATGAGTTTGCATTGCCCTGGCTGCTATTTGAGCTCTTTGGGCAGCGTTAGTAGTAATGCAGAGCAGGACACTGGACTGACAGGGCTGTGCTAAATTCAGGTGATTAAATTCAGCAAGTCCCTTTCTGCCACACTCAGCAATAACAGATGGGTTCAGTGGTGCCTGCATTAGGATTCTCTGCTGAACAAATGCAAGGAAATTTCTGTTACGAACCTAGCTCAGACATGAACGTCAGCAGCCTTTGGAGTTTCCTGCCCATCTCTCTCACCAGTCTCTGCAGTGATGAAGTGATCAGCTGCTGAGGGTGGTCACTTCTTGATGCTGAACTGCAAAGATAAGTTCCGTTGGTTGACTCTGGAAATGATTATATTTTCCGTTGCAGGGAAATGCACTGATTGTTTTGTGGTAGGCAGGAAAATCATCCATATCACTGTAATTAGAATACGCACGTCAGCAGCTTCAGGCAACTGTCTGGTATCTTCATCTGTAGCAGCCAAATTTATAGTTTGAGTCAGAATTCATTCTCGTCCACAAGAGGGGTGAAGCCAGAGAGAACAGAATGAACTCGGCAAGGGAGCATGCACAGTACAGCTCCGACAGACTGCTCTGAACTAACCCAAGTGAAGCTTTCTTCTGTGGGTGCAGTGAGGCTATCAGCTGGCTAAAACTACCTTTTGAAACACAGATGCATCTATCACCTACCAAAAGCATCTCACATACCAAGGAAAGCCTTACCCCTGGTGGATGTTTCTCTATTAATATACTGTCTTTCCATATAAGTAGGCTTTCTTAATGCAACAGAAGATCACCAACATTTTTTCTCCCCTCCTCTTCCCTAGTTTTAGATAAAAGCTTTTGGATGATAGACTTGAGAAGACTAGGAGAAAGATTTTTGTGGACAGATATTTTTTTTTTTTTCTGCTTCTTTGCCTTTTCTGCTTCTTTTGCCAGAAGTGTTCTTTTGCAGGTGTGTTATGAATGAGTGAAGGAAAGAGAGAGAAAAGGAGAAGAGTTTTAATGTAAACATTTTCTCACTAAAACAACTCAAAAAGAGCAACAACAACTTCCCCCCCCCCCAGTTTTAAAAAACTTGAAACAGATCAATTGCCTGTCAGTGTTGTACACATTGGTGAATTTCTGCATTGGAGGGACAGGCTGCAAACTGGAGGCTGGGAAGGGATGTGCAGCTGCTGGGCGAATGGGTCGCAGTGCCATCACCTCAGATGGCCCCTTCGCCTTCCTCCAGTGATTAACAGGAGGTGGCTCCCTGCAGTGATTACTGTGTTTTAAGCTGCTTGGTCCAGCTTGGAACAATTACCCAGCTGCCTGGGCACTGAGAGCACAAGCTCTGGGCTTTCCTCTTTTTGGGATGTTAGCCGAAACTGGTGTGATCCAAGACTACTGGAAGCCAATGCTGCTGAACATCATCTCTGATTCAGTTCTGGGAAACTGAAGATGCTGGTGGTTTCTGAGAACAGTTAGTAGCTCTTTCAGAAGAAGGACCAGGCTGTCACATTCACTTTGCTGCCTTTTACTGTAAAAGGTTCCCCTGGACTGGTCTTTACGCGTAGTTAGCCTTTTCAACCTTCCTGCCAAAGATTCAGCCAGTACAGCCAGTGACAGCAGGTTTGTTTGACATCAGGGCTAATTAGCAATTATCCAAATCTTAGAGCAAGCTCTTTCAGACCAAACTTTTTTTTCTTTTTTTTTTTTTTTTCCTCCCTCACGCAGGTTAGGCATAAAATTCCATCTGCCTAATTTGCAAATGCAAATGCTTTAATTATGCATCCAAACTGGGAAAGTGTATGCTCAAAAAGATAGAGAGCTAATTCTATGCCTGTAAGATGATAATGCATATACAAATTAGCTGTATCCTCCAAAGCCTGCACCATCTAAGGAAAACCTTTAAAAGAAGAAATCTTTCCCTTGTGCCAGTTTACGGTGGCTAAGCCTGTGCACCAGTTTAGTTCATTGTTTTGTTGCTGTTGTTTGTGTGGCTTTGTTTTATCCAAAGGGATAATTTCCTTTGCCCAGAGATTACGCCTGCTGACAAGGACCAGAACAGAAGAGTTAGATGCTGTGGATGTACCTGTTGCTACATTCAAGAGCTTTTCTGCCCCAAGAGATGACAGGTGCAGAGAAGTGTGACAGAGCAGGGCAACCTGGATTATGATAAGTGATGGTGGAAGACAGTGGACAGAAAGCTGGAGAATGGGCTGGAGAGCTCAGCCGGGTGCATCAGTAGCCTCTGCTCTGCCTTCCCGATGTTCTGCCCTGACCTCATTTATTGGCATCGTAATAGCAGATCCTGGTGCTGTTTTTCCTCGCACCACATATAGATCACCCCATGGTCATCCTGAGACTTGATTCCTGAAGCTCCAGCTTGGTGGTGATTCTCCAGCCTGCCTAGATCTGATGCTACCAATCTGGCACTAATCTCCCCGGATGGTTGTGCCACGTCTTGTTGTGTCCTTATAGTTTCTTCCTTTTCTTTTTACCCAGATGAGCAACAAAAGATCAAATAGTTTCCGCCAAGCCATCCTTCAGGGCAACAGGAGGCTGTGCAGCAAGGCGCTGCTGGAGGAAACCGGGCTGAGCCTTTCACAGAGGCTGATCCGGCACGTTGCATATGAGACCCTGCCACGAGAGATAGACCGCAAGTGGTACTACGACAGCTATACCTGCTGCCCTCCACCCTGGTTCATGATTACCATCACTATTGTAGAGGCAAGTACCTTATTTTCCTCTCTCTGAGAGCCCACCCCACACTGTCAAAGGCGTTGCTGGGACGTGATTGAGGGCTAGTGGGACTCATGGAAACTTAGACAAGGACAAGCATGAAGCTGATAGCCATTTTGGCTTACCTGTATGTGTCTGTGTAAGTGGTGACTGTGATCATATCTGTCTCTGGGTGCGGTTATTAGTCATTGAAACGATTTGTATATGAAACTACAGAATTTTGGGAAACTGTAGCAAAACTTTCTGAGGAGTGAAAATCTGAATAGTTCCAGGGAAACTGTAGTTCAAATAATGGCATTAGATGAACAATTCCTGTATGCTACCTCTGTTCTGTGAATGAAGAGAAGAAGGAGGTGAGAGAAACTGAATTAGATATTCTAAGCTGCTCAGCTGTTGTCCAAATGAGATCTTTGCACAGTTGCTGAGTAATGTGCTGGAGTAAGCACAGAGAAGGATATAATAGGGTACTGGTTCCCTCTGACTCAGTGGCTGATGTGTTTCAGAAACCACATACAGAGTTATACCAACATGTTACAGGTTCCTTGAAATAGAGAACTTTCATTCTGTGTGAAGGTGCCAAATGGGAGAAGAATTATTGTGTATTTGACTTTTTCTGCATGATTTTGAGCTACAAAGTGTTTTTCAGCGAGAGAAGGCATTTACTAACCAAGGAATCTCCCTGCTCTTCTAGGTTGCCTTTTTTCTTTACAATGGAGTGGTATTAGATAGATTTGTGCTGCAAGTCACACATCCCTTATACCTGAAGAACGCACTACTTTACCATCCTCAGCTCCGTGCTCAGGCTTGGAGGTACCTAACCTACATATTCATGCATGCAGGGTGAGTACTTACAGACTGTGGAGATTCCCCACAGTTCAGGTTCCCCAGAGAAGGGGAGGAGGAAGAAGTGACAGAAGCAGCAATCAATTTTAAAAAAATCAATTCTAAATTGCTTATAAAAATCTGAAGCTGTTGTGGAGTTTGTGGGCAATGAGGGGCAAATCTTTGCAATTTTCTGGAGGCAACATAAGGAACTTAAAAGATGCTGTTCTCCCCAGCAGTGCTGGGACCACACCTTCCTCTTACTGTGCACCTCCCCGTGTGTGCTTCCTAAAACTCACCAGATGGAAGCCCAGTGACCCTCTGGAGGAGCTGTGCAAGTGGTAGAACAGGTCTACAAAGATGCTGGACTGCTATTAAAAAAACTACCTGGTGTGTTCTTGCTAAACTTCCCAGTTGAAGTTGGAGAAGTCAATTAAATTTCATGTGCCTATAGTATGTCATCACTTAGTAATGTTGTCCCTTCTGTAGGGACTGAGATAATGCCTAGAAGCTTGAGTCAAGACTGAACCCCCATTTTGTATGCACTGTACAAACACGAGTGTTCCTGAAGAATTGACAATGTCAACTGACCAGGTGGACAGAGAATGGTCCATCTAGTGCAAAATGCAAAATGAATGTGCACAGTGAAACAAATCCTCCTTCATCATATGGGAGGTATGTAGCAGACTTGGGAAGAGAATACAAAGTGTGGGGATTACTTACTCTGTGCTTCTCGACCATGCTAGTCCTCCCAAGACTCAAAGAGACTCAGTTGTGTGATGTTTGTGATGCCATGGTGATGAGTGTCACAGGAAAGTTCATCCCTGTACAAAACACCCTGCCCCCTCTGAGTAGTTTCTCAGATCATTATCTTCACACATTCCTGGCAGAAAATTGCAATTTTCTTTAATTCTGTCATTGAAAAATCACAGCAACAAGCTTTTTAGCAGAAGTTTATAGTTTGGAGCTGGATAAAGACCCTTTGTTCTTACATAGAAAGCCTACATTCCCATCAGTCAATGTTCTCCTATGAAAGGCCAGAAAGATCAAGATGATCTTTTTCTTTTTCCATGTCTCTGATGGAAGACTTACTGATATTTCCTCTCTGCCATGGAATAACTGCCTCTGTGTGTAACTGCCCTTGAGCACTAGATGTGCCCCGGATCTCTGGGTAAGATTCATAGGACAGAAAAAACTCCAGCAAGAGGAGAGTAGGAAAAAAATTATAGATGAAATTTCTGAACATGGCAGCCTCTGTACTTTGCATGCCCCAAATCCCTCCAAAAAGTCCATTGCATACAGGTTTCAATTGGCAAGTGGATGCTATTGGGCTTAGACTTGAGGCTGGTTATATAAAATGAGAGTTGGAAAGTTCCGTCGCTAAACAGGTGCGGAAAACTGGGCTTGTAAAAGGAAGAACCATTTTATTTTAACTGATGTTAGCTAATTTGTGTCTGGGTTTTCTTTTGGTGGTGATGATGTTCCACTGTACACAGCCACAGATTGCTTTGGGATACATTTGAAGAGAAACACCTGCACGACAATTTTTGCAGCATTTAAATGTCTTTCAGTATCACCTGTGGCATGCTTTCCTAACCTCTGCAAGGTCACCCTGTCCTATAGCAGGCAGTACTCTGGCATTCTTCATGCTCACTGGCCAAAAAAAATATATTGGGTTTATTTCACATCTGTGACTGGCTTAGAGTTGAGAAGTGGGGAAGGTGGTGTGCAGGAGACTCATTGGTTTTGTGTTGGATTCCAAGTCCCTTAGTTTTTTAGCCCTCAAAACAATGCAGAGTCCTGCTGGAGCTATAAACCCTGTGATTTATCTGCAGTATCTGGAGTTAGGCTGAATGTTCATTTATTGCTAACTTCTGTGTGTTAAGCTCCTTTCATATCAGGAAAACAGATAAATCTTGGAAAGGTAATAACATTTGTTAGTGGTAGCCCATCATTCTCCTCTCGTTTTCAAATGAGAAGCTAACACAATGCCATGGGGTCTATTGTTATCCTGCTTCCAGCTGAGACTTTAAAATGGTAATGTGGACTGCTCCTTAATTTAGTGCACTCAGTCTGGGTTTTTTTTGAAGGGCAAGTGACAGCCAGAAGGTGTCCGAGAGGACAGAAGTTGCTAAGGCTTGGTTGGCTGTGCCTCTAGAAAGATTCCAAAAATGTATGGGCTACGTGTTGGTCAACACAGGGAGGGAGCTTTGTCAAGGGCTGAAAAGGCAGGCAAAGTTGTAAATTCTGCCCTTCTGCTTTCATGGAAAGCAGACGTTGATTATCTGGGGCCCACACATTTGTAACACTGCCATAACTAATGACTTGCATTGATGCGCAGGCCCATTTGTTTGGTCCCCGGGAAGGAGAAAGTCTTTAATAAATCAATGAAATTGTCATTTCAAGAATGAGGCATTCAGCACTGGCAAAGGCTAATTATATTTTATGGGTGCTTATTGACTGTGGAGCCTTCAAAGCTCTTAGCATGATGGGGAGAAGAGAATGGGATTGCTCCTGGAAAGTCTTTTACGAACAGCTGTGAATCAGAGCAGTTACTTCAGAGTCTAGGATAAACTTTGCTGAGCTCTTACAAAAGCTTCTTTTGAAAAATAAGACTCGGTGCTTTGTGTGCAAATGTCAGATGCTTCCTCATGACGTTGACTCTGCCAGCCAAAACTTCTTCCCTCCTCTCTGTAAAAGGGCATTTGGACTCTATTCTGTGATCTTAGTTTGACCTTTGCTGGTTGTTCCTAAGTTCTGTGAATATGCGGGATCAGAACGGATGCCAGAATATGCCCATGCCCAGTGGCTTCAAAAGTCTTGAACAAGGTAGTAAAAACACTCAGTTACATACAGCAATGTCCCACGATGACGAATTGCAGTGCTGAATGTCTTATGTAGGAGAGAAACTTATCCTTTGAGAGAAATTCAGTGGGAAACAAACCTATTAAGACATCCAGAAAGGACTGTTTCCTGCAGTATCATTTCTTGTAGTTTTTTCTGAATCCAACTTTAAATTCCCATTTGTGAGACTGTTCTGTCATTTCCACATCTCACCATCATCGTTCTTCTCTGATGTATATGGGAAATTGCTATGGTAACATGAAGAAAGACCAAAACAGTGAAAATGCATGTAACTTAAACCGAAGATTGCTAGTAGCTGTCTGGTGAGTGGTCCTTTTCTTGTATAAAATAGGATGCTGATTTTTTTCAATGTAATAGCTATTTTGTGCCCTTTCCCCCCAAAAGATGCTAGCCCTTCTGTGTTAAGGATACTGCTGTGTCATTTAGGTCCACCTACGTTGTAAGTGGGCTCAGGCACTCTCCATATAGAAAGCACTGTTCTCCTGGGTCCAGTGTGATGCAGCTGTTCAGCAAGGTGACAGTCCTGAGCCCGGGGTAAAACTCAGACGGTAGCACGGTGTTGAGAGGGACCCTGCCCAGGGGCCTGGTGCTGTTATCACATCCCTGGAATATCCTGCAGATGGCATAGTTGCGGGTAAATATTTGTATAGAGCTTTGAAAAATAACAAGACAGTTTTGTTAAGTACTATTGATTAGAACAGCAAAGAATTTGCTTTGAAACTATTGATTCAGCACAGGAGAAAACTGGTGTGCTGGAGTCTTTACCAAACAGGCACATCTTAGTTGTCACACTCTCTGTCTCTAGGCTGCAAGTGATCCTCCACGGCCTGGTGTGCACAGCAGAGTCTCTTACAAGGCTACTATCAGCCCAGATTTCCCTGTTGTGTTGAGCATGAGTTTTGCTATTGACTGTAATGAAAGCAAGAGTAGGGGAACAGAGACCTTCAGTGAACACCTTCATGGAATCATAGAATGGTTAGAGTTGGAAGGGACCTTGAAGTTCCAACCCCAATGCCATGGGCAGGGACACTCCCACTAGAGCAGGTTGCTCAAAGCCCCATCCAGCCTGGCCTTGTGTCTCACTGGGCACCTAATCAGAGACATAATGCTGTCTGCTTCCCATTCTGACCCTGCTCACATTGAAACTGTGCAGAAAAAGGTGAGGGTCAGATAGCACAAAGAGTAAAGCAGTATTATGTGTCACAAGGAACTGGCAACTGTTTTGGGACTGCGATAGGTGTACTTTGCTCTTGACCTAATACATGCTCCCCATCATGGCAGTGTAATATGTGCAGGGAAAGGCTGTACCATTAGGAGAGAAGAGAGGAGCAGGTCAAGTTTGTGGTTTCTGTTCCAGGCTCTACTGCCATCTTGCTGCTTTTTTGGACAAGTCATTCAACTTCTTCAAACTACTTCTGTATTAAAAAAAAGGAAAAAAAAAAAAAGTCTCACTAAGAACCAGACATGCTATGAGACCTTTGTCTGAAAGGACCTGGCTGGAGATGAAAAAGATAATGAGCACCAAGGAGGGAAGAAACATTGCAGCTCTCAGTCTAATTTTTTTCAGGAACCATTGCTTTTCCCAGTGTTACAATCTTGAAGCAGGTGCTGTTTGCTTTCTTTTCCAATTTATCTGTCTCAAGGGTAGAGAAGGGGAACAAATACTTAGTAAAGAGGCCAACTGTTGTTTTTCCTTGCCACAGGATAGAACACCTTGGACTGAATGTTGTCCTTCAGCTCTTGGTTGGGGTTCCCCTGGAAATGGTACATGGAGCTGCAAGGATCAGTTTTGTGTACGTTGCTGGAGTTGTGGCAGGTAGGTGACACCCCTGGAGGCCCTAAATGGAGAACCATTTGAAAAAGGACTGTGTTGACTTTTGTGTAGGAGAAATGTTTTGTGACATTTGGGTGTAGGAAAAGAGCAGTCACTGATCTGTATCTTGAAATTCTTTTGGTGGCTGGAAGTGGGAAATACGCTACATGTGTTTCTAACTAGCCACAGGCTCTGTTTAGCAGACGTGCTAAAAAAGCACAGACAACCTGTTACTTTAAAATAGCCTTGCTTTAGATAGTCTTCCTGAATGTGGAGGTCATGCTGTTCCTTTCCTCTTGTGTCCCACAGAGGCCTAGAAGAGAGGTGGCATCACAGGTGTCCCTGCATGAGGAGACTTCCCCCCCCCCCCCCCCCNCCCCCAGGTCCTGTGCTGTCTGTTTTTCTGCACCCTGAGTAAGCAGCAAGTATTTGATTGCAGGCTGGGAGCAGTGTGCACAGGAATCTTGAAATTCACTTCATCTTGAAGCCATTGGGTTTGATAGATTTTTTTTCTGTTTGTGCTGTATTCCTTTTATTTATGTTTGGCATTTCCAGCAGTTTAGAGGTGGTGGAAGTTAGCTGACGATAGATCAACATCTAATTAAAGCAGGGGGAGAGTGTAAGAACACACAGTGGAACTCAGACAATGATTGACTGCCTTAGTTCAAGATTTATGGTGATTTTTTTTTTTCCAGCTATGTCATTTTATTTTTTTCCGTAATGAGCAGATAAAGCCTTTATAAAATGGTCTGCGTGGTGTACTAATAAATTCTACATTCCAGTAGAGAGACTGTGGAAAGAATAATTGGACTAGGACACAGGACCAGGCATGGTACAACCCCCATGCTATTTAATGCAGAGAAAGGAGTTAGCAGACCAAGTCTGCTGTCCCATGCCCGTTGTTTTAATAAGTGCTAAAGTGGTCCCCAATTTCCTGACATAAGCTTTTCCACATAGACCCATCTACCAAACCACGGTGCTTCATTTGTATATATGTAAATATGCATCACACATCTGTGCCAGATAAGTGAAGCAAGTGGGCATTGAATCTCCTGCCACTGAGCCCAGGCCAGCATCGTGAGTTGCCGGCTGCCTCTCAGACTCCCGTGGCCATGGACTTGCTGACAGGGTCCACAGGTTTTACTTGGGCATTGAGCTGGGCTGAATGCCCAGAGCTCTGGAGGCTTGTAACCAGTGCCTGGGGGAGGCTCAGTAGCCCATCTAGCGTTGGTGGTTCGTTTCTGCTACACAAATCATCCCATTTATTTTCTCAGACAAGCTGCCATATCCTCATAGACTTGTCTTTCACATTTTATGACCTGTAACTTGCGGAAGAAAGTACCAAATGGAAAGAGAAAACTTCCCCTATTCTTGCAGGATGGAACTACGAATGTGACTGGACAGTCCCACAGAGAGAGACATCCCATGATACCCTTACCTGTTTGAGTTATTAAATGTGTTTTATTGTTTGATGTCTGCCAGGAGAAAGAGGCAAACTTATGCTGAGGACCTGGCTATATAAATATAACACAGCTCCCAGATAGTAATAAACAGTGAAAAGTAGACATGGGCCACAATGGACACTCTCTACTTCTTTTTTTTTCTTTTACTTCTCATTTATGTGGCTTTGCTAAGAAGACATATTGAGACTGAGATCAAGAGTCTGAAGGTGTATGGTCAGTGCAGTGTCCAAGGACTTAACTGCAAGTTCTCATTACTCCTATCTTAATTTCTCATTGACTTTTTCCTTAATGGCAGTGTTTAAGAGCTGCAAAGTCTCAGGGTCATACAGTGAAGGAGGGAGCTATTAGCAGAGTTGGCTGGTGGAACCTCAGCACTTTCTTGACCCAGAATCAGCTGAGCAGTTAGCAAAGAAGTTTGTTAGATTCTGTACTACCAAGGACTCTCTCAAGATTTGCCATTGTGTCATTTTCCCATTCCCTCTCATCACAAAGATCTTTGTTATCACTGTCTTGTGACACCAAGTCTGACATTGTCTCTCTGTCTCCTAAAGTTTACAATTAAAGGAGCTTTGAGCAGAGCCAAGCATCCAGTTGGGATAAGGGGAAGCAGTGTCTATGTTTGGATGTATTATTAGTGGTACCTTTATGTGATTGACCTATCATTTTGATATCTTGTGTTCTTGCCTTGATCTAGGTTATTTTTAGATAGTTTTACTCTGAAGTTTTATACGTAACAGGCTGTGCTTTGATCGGAGACCTGTGCTAAGTTACAAGTCCCTGGTTCCTTCTCACTGTGCAAATATTTGTCTTGCCCACCATGGGAGCTACTTCTGTTTTATCTTCAGGTGAGGAACAACACACAGGCGTTTTTCTGTCTCCTGCTTCCTTGTTTTAATCAGGTTGTATGTGCCTTTTTGCACCATAGATTGGAAGATACGTTGCTGCCCAGCTTGGCCACTTTTAAAGTAGGTGCAAAAGAATCAGACACTGTCTTGACATTACTACAGGACTTAGTGAGCTTCACAAGTCAATCAGTGCCCCATCTTATCTGAATATTACTAACCTGCAGCAATTAGCACAAAACAGGCAGTAGCAGGGATGTAGGTAGGAGAGAGTGTGTTTGTTTGGCTGGCAATTGTCACAAACCCTTGTTCTTTCTCCCAGGGTCCCTGGCAGTGTCAGTAGCTGATATGACTGCGCCTGTGGTGGGCTCCTCTGGAGGCGTGTATGCTCTTGTCTCAGCTCACTTGGCCAATATAGTCATGGTGAGTACCAGAATGAATGTCTAACCTTCTTGGAAGTCAGCTGGATCTGGTGTCCTAAAGGGATTGGAAATAGGGCCTGACCCAGCTGTTGGTCATTCAGAGCTTGCCCCAGTTAAGAGTCTTGTCTCAGTGATGTGTGGTTCTGGAGAGGAAATGTTACACTGCAGTTGGTGGCTTGGTACCCTGATGGCTGGCAGCTTGCCAGGAGAAGCCAAAGATGCTGACAATCCAAAATTTATCAGTGTGCTCCAGGTGATCAGCTCACCTTGCAACAGCTGACGCGTGTTTGGAAAAGAAGGAGCTGCCTGGCTCTGCAGAAGTTGCAGACTTGTTTCTGTCTCCACGTGCCATGAAATGTTATCAGATACCTAAGGAAATGCAGTATCTGCTTTGTGTGCAGGTTATCCCTTAGCTCCATTTGTAAAACCCAGACTGAAGCTGAACCCTGGGTGTACTAATGATGCGTCTTTTTGCCGTTTCGCCTCATGAAATACTTTACAAAAGTCAGTAAATACCAGCATTGTAATTTGTCTAAAACATGGAAACAGGAGCTCATCCGAGGTCCTCAGCTAGATGGTGGCAAAGCCCAGCGTATCTGCCTGTGTGACCCCTAAGCTGACCGCTGGCCAAAAATGGCTTTGCTGAGAGAGCTGGATTTGCTGTGGTTAGGATTGGTGTGTGGTGGTACAGGGCTGCACGTCTGTCCTGCACCAGCAATCTCAGAGCAGAATAACCAGAAAAATTACAGTAATGTGTCCTCCCCTGGGGTCTGAGTGGGATGGTAATGTGAGTTGGCTGGAGCAGAGACAGAAGGTTTGTTATATGGGCGCTGGAAGACATGTGCGTGTGTGGTGGAACTTGCATCAAGCCCAAAAGAAAGCATTGTGTTTCATGCTCATGTGCAGTGAACTCAGCAGGTTCAGGCTGCGGGCCACAACAGCGCTGCTCCAGGCAGCCTTTGTAGCAGCTGGGAGTGGGAAAGTGAGCAGCTTCTTGAGCTTCTGCTGGGGGCTGTTGTCTGGATTAAGACAGTTAAGTAGCAGGCAGAGAGGTAGGGAGTGGAGGAGAAGGGCTGCCCCTAATACCACAGGGGTTTCTACTGGGGAAATGCCTCCTTCTATACAGTTGTTTTCAGTACGATTTGTGTCAACAGCCAACAGAAGCAGGAGGGAGTTTCCTCTGTCTCACAGGGTGGTAATGCAGACACAGGGTTTCCTCCCACAGAGATTCAGAGGGGGAGATTGGAGGAAATTTTGGTTTTCATTAGAGGAAGAGGCTCTTCCAGAGGCATGTGGGAGGGTCTTCACCAGATACTTTCCCAGACTTAAAATATTGCAAAGTGGGTTGTCATTTCACTACTCGTTGGCCTCCTCCAAATCTATTTAGCAATTGCCACCTTAGCTTCTATATTTCTCTATTATCTGCTGTCTCTTTTCTCATTGGAAATTACTTTTATTGCCTTTCCCATTATAGTAGAGAGGTTTTTTTGCTTTTCTTTCCCCCTCTTCTCTCTCTGCACACTCAGCATCTGTGTCACGCTGGCTGTTTGCTGATTTGAGTGTGCTGGGAAGAGGACTGTTGCAGGGAAGGTCTCTTGAATCTTCTGTTCCCTTGTGTCTCCTGGTAACCAAAGGAAATGAAAACATTCCTGTTTGTAAAAATAAATATTATTGGAATTAAATAAATAAAATAACCAATGGGGGAAACAATAAAGCAAATCACCCGAAGGAAAAGAGCGAGGAGAGGAATTTAAAACAGCTGCATGGAAATGAAAACTCAAGGAAGCAGCACAGTATTAATCAGCATGAGCTCAGAGCCTTCAGACTGGGTTAGGTGTCTCTGTGGAGAGAGAAAATGAGTTACTTATTTTGTAGAGATTGCATTTTTGCAGTCACAGAAGTGATTTACAGAGAGATCCCACATTAAACTCAAATATATATAATATGTAGTGCAGAATATGTCTTCGGCAGGCTGAAAAGTCACTGGCTGCCATTAAAGTTAGGCTGAAGAGTTTACAAGCATTTTTTTTTTTATTCCTTCAGTGTGATGAACAGGGACTTTGTCACAAGAGGCCTGGCTAGCTTGGTATCTCATACTGTTTTCAACAGGCAAAATTTCCTTTAGTGGCTGAAGAATAATAATACT
Source organism: Thinocorus orbignyianus (assembly GCA_013400375.1). Classification (NCBI taxonomy): domain Eukaryota; kingdom Metazoa; phylum Chordata; class Aves; order Ciconiiformes; family Thinocoridae; genus Thinocorus; species Thinocorus orbignyianus. Next base: position 93,356 of record VXBW01004301.1, read on the forward strand.
GTTGTCATACATCTGAGTTCCCCAGAACGTTATCTCTTTTGCTGCTTGGAAATTTTGTGCAAGTGGAAAAGAAGGAATTGAAACATTTCTCCCAGGATTTCAGACTGAAAGAAAGAAGAAGAATTTTCAGATTCTTATTCTTCTTTACTGATTAACAACCAAGCCTGAAGACAGAGCAGGCCAGATCCAGGCTGTCTTCTGGCACTGTTTGCTTGGTATGCTTTTATTGAGGTCTTTATTATTTCGTGTGCTCTGCCAAAGATCTGAGTGGCAGAATTTCAGGGAGCAAGAGATACAGGCAGTAGCACTGGAAAAGCCCAGCAGGACGTGAACAGACTGAGAAATTGTCTGACAGGGGACAGTGCTGGGCCTCCAACCACATCATGATAAGCTGTGTGATGTTAACCAGAACAATGTGTTGAACAGTACATACTGCTACACATAATTTTATTTGATGTGGCCTAATACAACAGGAGTTTGTAGGGCAGGTGAATTAAAATATCAGAGGTCAGTATTTAAGGTGTAACATCATACTAACATTAAAAATTAGTCCGTCTGAAGAACAGAGAATGGCAAGGCCAGCCAAGGACCATGCCACATCAGCTGGATCTCAGGCAAGGAAAGTCAGTAGCACTGCCAGGCAAAGAAGTTGTGGACTGTCCAAAACTTGGATGTGTCTGCAATATATCCCTAACGATTGTCCTCTGGGATTGACAGAACGGTGTTTGGTGAGATACCTAGAAAGTTCAAAGCCAGATGGCAAAGCCAATGGATTTGTTTCAAGGGATTGTCATAACTGGTGCTCTTTCAGTGTAGATCTGAATGTAAAATCCTTCCAAGTCTGCATGCAGCATCACTTTGTTTTCCTTGTCTCTTTTCCAGAACTGGTCAGGAATGAAGTGCCAATTCAAACTACTGCGCATGGCAGTTGCCTTGGTCTGTAGTAAGTATCATGCAATACCTGCCACACACGCAATCCTCTTTTGTTTGTCCTTGTCATAAGCGTTCATGCTGATTCAGAGCGTTTTGACTTTGCAGCAGTTCTGGTAGGAACTCACAGCTGGACCTTCTGGCAGCAGAAACCACATCACTCTCAAATGCGGATTTTGGGCTTTCAACACAAGCATTTGTAAATGAGGATTTGTTGTTAGCCAGCATCTGTCGCTTGTGGCATTTGTGAAGATCTGGTACTTAAATGTCTTGTCTCAGAGTTCGCAAACAAGCAATGCTTTCATAATGGTAACAGTTAGGTTTCTCAGAGCACTTCCTATCTCAGATGACAACAGCATCATTACACACGTTAATGAATTCTCTTCCAGCCATATCCCTAGGGTGGCACAATAAGGGAAACTAGGCCATGTATTCATCACAGACAATTGTCTTCAAAGTCTAACTCGTTTTTCTTTATGATTCTGGTCCATGTTTTGGAAGGGGAATATTCCCCCACCTATCTACACTCCCACAAACCCAGACCACTTACCAGCCACTGAGAAGCTCCACATCTATCACATAGCCACGGCCTCCCAGCTTCCCTGTGCTCACCACACGAGGCAGTTTCTCCCTCTCTGCCTCTTCAGGGATGCGGTGTTCTGGGCAAGATGGACTTTTGAAGGGATAGACCTACACAATTAACTTCTTTGTCTTTCTTTGTTCCAGTGAGCTTTGAATTTGGAAGAGCTGTGTGGCTGCGATTCCACCCCTCCACTTACCCACCATGCCCACACCCCAGCTTCATGGCTCACCTGGGAGGGGTGATGGTTGGAATCACCCTTGGCGTCATCATCCTGAGGAACTATGAGCAGAGACTCCAAGACCAGACTTTATGGTGGATTTTCCTTTCTATTTATGTCGTTTTTGTCTTGTTTGCCATCTTCTGGAACATTTTTGCCTACAGCCTGTTGGATCTAAAGCTACCTCCCCCTCCCTGAAAATATGGGATAGAAAACTCAAGAGCGGAAGTCATCTGTCAGCTATATTAAATGAATGAAGATGGAGGATCTATTTTTATATTTAACTTAGGGGAGGATGGTTCTTTCGAATGCAGATGTGTGCTGGAGGAGATGCTTAAAGATCTCATGAAGGAATGGGCTGCTTAGTTTGTTCACAACTCCAGCAGGTACTGTAATACTGGCTCTCCTGGAACCTGCAGTTTCTCTGCTGCCAGGGCTTCTGTTGGGCAGCTTGTACCTGAGCACTTATCACTTGGTTTGTTAGCACACATCAATATTTCGTATGAGATATTTGTATTTTCCAGGTCAGTGCTGGAATTATGGCCAGTTGTTGAATGAATTTCCTAATGTTGCTGAGTGCTAAAAGGGAAAAAGAGTAGACGTTTACTAATTAGAGACTCACATGGTACTCAGAAGGCAGCTTGGGTTTGGTTTCTATGGACACATATGACTGTTCAGCCATACCAGTGCCACTGTCTAATTACTTGAATGGTTCCTAAGATATTTTAGCCTCCGATGACACCTGTGTTGTGCACCTTTCAAAGTAATCAGCAGAACTTGATCACCCAAAGTGATGGAGACTGGTCTTCAACTACAGGTCAAATGAAATTGCACTATAAACCTTGGGAACTCTTAGTGTTGTGGACACCCAGCCAGAGGTGACTTTTACTGTGCATGTTTCACTTGATTTTAATTATTTTTTCCCCCCAGCCTGCCATGGCTAGAGGGTGTGACTGGGGTTTCTTTGTTTGAGGGATGGAGGAAAGGAAGGCAAATGTTCAATTGTGTTTTTATCAGCTGACAATCAGGTGCTGTTTTCTTCTCGCTATTTCTGGCCATGTTGATCTGACACCTGGCCTGCAGTGAGCTCCTAGCAAGGTTCTTTGCTCTTCCAGCAGGCTCTTAGTAGAAAAGTGGGACCAGAATCACCTCTAGCAGCACAGGGTGGGAACTATCTGGGCCTTACAGCCATACAGTCCATTTGGGGCCAAATCTGTCCACTGAAGTCTGTGGAGTTTAAATCAGGTTGTATGTAGCACTGGTTTCCCACTGAAGTGGAAAGAGTGTTGCAGTGATCGTTGTGAAACTGATAAAACTGGCTTTAAAGTGAGTGCTGTATTTTGAGGATGCCCCTTACTGAGGCAATGGATGTTCAGGGGCTCCAAGCAACAGTTAGTTGCAATGAGGCCTTTTTCTTTAACATTGGTGAATCCCAGGTTTTGGCAAGCTGTAACTGCTCTGTAGCACAGCCCATACAGCTGCCTACACGGACCTGGGGACCAGACTGGAACATCTGTAGCACAAGCAGTGCTTATAGGTACTCTTCTCTGTAAGGTGCTTATATTATTTTGCTTCTCACTTTAGAGAGCTGCCAAATTACAGTCCAGGACTGTGGATGCCCTCCTTTTCTCTCCCCTTTAGCCACCTAGTATGATGACATGGATAAAGCAGCCATAGGGGTCTCTCTAGACTAGCTCTTTTCTTTCTTTTTTCTGTTTGCATACTGGTGCCCAAGCACCAGCCACAAGAGCCTTCCACAGCACATCTCACAGGCGCTGTAGCAGTCCGGTTTGCTCTGTAATGAAATGTCTCTCTGTCGTGGGCTTTCATCTCTCAGCTGTGTAATCAGTGCTGCCAGACACCACAAACTGGTAGGAGTCTGTCTTTCTAGAGGGGACATTCGCAAGTGCTTATCAGGTGCACCCTTCTTTGCCTCTTAGGGAAAAATCTCTCTGGAAAGGTGAAGTTCTGCTCCCACAGTATGTACCAGTTAAAACCCTGTTGCCTTGGGGAAAGGGAAAAGGGACAAAAGTATTTCTGCAGGTAAAGGTCAGAGCTCTGTCCGTTTTGGAGAAGGGGATTGGTTTCCTGTGCCATTTCATCTCTGCCATTTGGGTCCAGATCAAAGCAGTCACGAGAATTTATATTCACTGTTTCAGGTGCTGGCCCAGTGAGGTTCGTAGCGGTGGAGATCGTCTCCCTAGGGAGCAGCAGGAGAGCAGGGAGACAGGAGAACATTGACAGAAGCATGGTTAACATGTAAGGAGGACATTCCTTTCCTCACCTATTGCTAAGCCTTTCTGATTACAGATGCCTTTAAACCAGAGGTGAGCAGAAATGAGAGTTCCCCTGGAAGTTTTAGGAAAACTTTGAAATTTTTGATAAAAAATTTCAATCACAACAAAATCCAGATTATTTTGCCTATAATTTACCAGAGTACAGTGTGTACTGATTAACTTATACTTTTGGTTTCTCAATGGAAAGCTACTTGGTGGACATCAGTTTCTCCCCAGGAAAGGTTTCTGTGCCTGCCACTGGTGTGCTCTCAGGTGAAGCAGCAAGCTAAAAGTTCAAGGACCACCAGTTTCTTCATCAGCCTGACCCTGGCCAACATATCTTTGCCTCTGCCCAGGAGTAGGAGGGAGCCGAGCAGATTAATCCAGGCACCCTTCTTTCATCCTCTATCCATAGGTGACCTTAGTTCACACCAGCCGGTTGAAAACAGCTCTGAGATTGAATTTATGACTTGTTCGTTTAAACTGTTGTTCATCTTTCTGACTTCCATGCTGTGTCACCATACCCCGTCTGAGCAAGTCTACAAGCAAGCCTGGAGATCAGAAAGGCCAGACTTAAAGCGGTATTTGATTTATTATGGGTGAAGAAATTAAACCCTCTCACATTCTTGCTCACAAGAGCTGGAATCTCACTGCGTACACAGAGCAGGTAGTACACTGAGCCTGTTGTCTGATAGGAATCTATCTGCTCATGGAGTCAGGAGCAGTGCAAAGTGTTCCAAGCTTTTATAATTCTTTTTTTTTAATCACTAAAATCAGACTGTGAAAACTTGTTATGTTTTTACAGAGCACCAGGAAACCCAGTTACTTTGTTTTGTAATGCACCCACGAATGCCACAGTGCTGCAGCACCAGAGAGCTAATAGCAACCAGGCTTTGCTTTTTCCTCCAGATGTCCTTGAAGCTGCTGGCTTATGTGGGAGATGAAATATTCTCCATCCTGCTCATTTGCGGTTCCAACTTGTCACAGTCAGCCTGTTCCTGGGGAGCCTCCACTGAGGGACTGGTTTTGGTGATTGTTTTGGTTTTATTTTACCTGCTGCCAGGATTTTACATCCATCAGATAAAATGTGAATCCACTGGACCTTACAGACGTGTGGTGCTAGAGCAAAAGGCAAGGACTGTTACCAATGTGCAGATTTGAACCATGCACATTAGAGGAAGTTATTTTTCGCTTGTGCCCTTAGGAGAGGACACAACACCTGCAAAAAAAAAAACCTGCTTCTGTGCTGGACTTCCCACTTAGTAAGTATATTGCAGCAGCAGTCCAGTGAGGATGGGTGCAGGGAGCAGGAACCCAGATTGGGAGAACCTTGGGTGCTGGCTGTAGAGCTCCTTCAGGGACATCTGCCGGCAGCACAGTGACAGCACCAGGAGGGTCTGGCTCTGAGCCTCATGCTGATCCCTCATCCCAGAGAAGTGGGGAGGAAGAAGGAGGAGGAGGAGGAGGAAAAGCCGGTAGATCAAAGTCCATGGGGCTTGAAAAATGCACCTTTTATTCCCAGATGCTTGGAGGCAGATAGGGATTAATTTTGCCCACATCGGTACTGAGATAGTAATGAGGAGGGGGAGGGTTGTGACGGAGTGATGGGAGAGGAGGTTGCCAGGACCCTGAGTGAGCTGTAGAGGAGTTGTAAAAATGCTGATGAATTTATTTTTGCTGAGATCTTAAGACAACATTTCATGTCACTTTTTCCCCATCAGTCGAGGAGGAATCTTGGTGCTTCTGTGGCGTATTGTGATTCCCAAGACCTTGTTCCTTCTGATGGATTGTACTGCCCATATGTTAAATCAGATTAGGTCAGTTTGAACTGGGGTATGAGGATGGAGTCTGACATACCTAGAGCTGCTAAAATAACAGCTATCTGCTGACCTTACAAGACAGCTGCTGTTTTGTGCCAATATTTAGTCTCACAGGCTCGTGGGTAGGACTGTCACACGTACTTCAGTGAGTAAAGAGCTCAAAGTTTATCTGTTTACATAGATTCAAGCTCAGCTCAATTGCTTTGAAAACCCCATCTGCTGGCTTTACCCAAAGTGGAGCTTGAGAATAAGGATGCAGTTCAACACCAACAGCCTCTGGAGGCAAACTGGGATCTTGAGAAGGAAGGCCAGCACCTCTGGGGTTTGAACCTCTCTGAATGTTCCTGCTCTTCTGCTTCTTTTATAGTAGTGGCTGCTCTGCAGTGCTCTGTGATGTGACTCAAAAACTCTTTCTGCAATCACTGATGCTGAGAGCTGGTTATAAAGGAAAACAGTGCATTTTGCAGCCCTATAAAGAAAGAACCACACGTTAAGACAGAAATCAAGCTTGTTTAAAGGTAAATGTACTTTTAATGTCATGAATAATAATTGGTTTTTAATTGGAAAGAGCTTTCCAATTTCCAAGGTACTACTGAAATGGCAGTAGTAGTACAGAAAACTTACGTTTCAGTTACTTTCCAAAACAGAGCACAAAACATTCCCCAGGCCTGATTTAAGTAGCAAAAATACCTTAGTTTCCAGTAAGCTTAATAGATGGGTTAGTCACTGGCTGTCTCCTGACTCCTCCACAGTGTCTGGTTAGTTTGCAAATAAAGCCAGATTTATGTAGCTTTTCTCTTGCTTACACTACTGATGCTAACAGCACATCCGAGTGTTAAACACAAAGCACTAAACAATGTAATTTTCTGCCTTAAAATCCTGAACAAATCATACTTTCCCGTTAAGGGCTAGTAAAATAAAATGATATTTGCAAGGTAAGATGCTATGGTATGTTTCCAAATATTTTTGTATTGTGTACATTCTGTATATTTTTGTTGTAACAATATTATTTGAGCGCAGAAACCATTAAATTTGTTTTGTTGGTGGGTTTTTTTTTTTTGTTTTCTGGGTTTTGGTGGTCTTTTGTTTTTGTTTTTTTGTTTTTAGTAAAATGTAACTGTTCTATGTCACAACATGCCAAAAAACAATCAAGAAAAATCTTTCAAAGGCAGCTTTGGAACTTTATCACCAGTTTAGGCAGTATTTAGCAAAAGAGCGGTTGGTTTTGAGCTCTGTAATGTAGTCTTTTAATAATTACATTGATGGCTTGTTTTTATGTCAGTCTAAAGGATAAAGGGGAAAGTGAACCACTGCTTGATTTGGGGTTGGAAGAGATAACCTCCAGAGGGCCCTCCCAACCCCACATCATTCTGTGATTCTCTGGTCAGTCTCTACAGAATGTCTGAATATTTCAGAGTCAGAAGGTTCTCATCTCTTGAATCAGCAGTGGTGATGATATATCCAGGAAGTTCTGCAGGAAACATCCAACTGATTCAGTTATTTTGAGATAACTACAATAAAAAAAAAATCTTCCACCAGTGTTGAAGGGAGTGGCTTATTTTGGAAAATATTTTGGTTTTGTTGGGAAACATTGGGGTAAGTGTAACTTAAAATGAAGATGTAACTAGCAGCAGTTCCCATCAGATTTGTTACTCCCAGGGGGAGGCAGATTACTGCTACTCTGCCTGGGACTTGGCTCTTGCTCTTAGTTTTCTGCACTTAACTGAGCTTTCTGAGACATTTGAACCTCTTTATTCATTAGCTGAGGACTTCGGCAAGTAGTTAAGGTGGGGTTTGCCAGTTGATAGAAGTGTTACTGTCTGCTGGCACCACATGTTTTTCTTGCTGGCTAAAATAATTTTAAAAAGGTAAACTGAAGGACAGGAATGTTGCCAATTCCAGCCTTATCTGTCACAGAGAAGGAGCCAAAAGCTGGCAGCCTCGATCACACGAACTCATAAAACTCATTATCATTTTATTCCCATGGCTCCAATCCTATTCTGTACAGTAAGCATTGCTCATAAGTGTTGGAAGGAGGAATACTGATTGGTTTATATGCCACTTCTCTTGGGGTTAAAGAGGGGGGAAACTCAAAAAACCAAACCACACCCTGATCTTTTCAACTGCAAGAGGTGTCTAGGAGTTAAACCTGACCTTGCCTGGGGGCTTGTTTGGGTGGGTGGGTTTGGGCAGTTTGGGGGATTTTATTTGTTGGCTTATTTGTATGTTGGTTTGGTTTGTCTGTTGTGGTTTTGGGGGTTTTGTTTTGTTTTTTTTTTTCCCCAAAAAAGGGTTTTGAGTGACCCTTACGGAAAACTACAGTAAAAATCTTTCAGGTTTGCAAATTAAGTGCGCGTCTCTTCATCTCCTGACCTTTTCTGTGTTTCATCCTGAGCTCTAAATAGCTGATTGCTGGAGGAAGTTGTGTGTGATACTCTCCAGGCAATTGTGCAGCTAAACCAGCTGCTTCTGCATTATTTATTATGCTTTTGTTTAATTTCCTTTGGTTTTGTTTCTTAAAATAGAATTTATAATAGGAAGATGCCAGTAAAACCTGCAAGTTCATTAACTACCGGGGAGCATTTCAGTGTATGTGTGTGTGCTTGTGAGCATCCTGAGTTTAGTAGTCGCTGCAAAGCTGGCAAAAGCAAGATACATTAGAAGGCAAGAAGTTATGTTTTTTGCAATGCCAGCCACCTTCAGGGCTGGGAAAATTCATGAAAAGGAATTTGCAACCGACAAAGCTGTGACTGAAGCTGTCCATAGGTAACAGCAGAAATTCAGTGGGGCTGTTATGAACAATGAGGTCATTACCTCGGAGAGGAGAGACTCCAACAAGACTAGGCAAAGTTTTAGAGTTAAAGTTAGAAATATCTGCGTTTTGGAGAGTCATCTATGATAATTTACCTAGAAAACAAAACAAAAAAATCTTATTTAAATTAGTGTAGTACAGGCCACAGGATAATTCAGGTTATAAGGGAACTCCGGTCTCTAGTCCAGCCTCCTGCTCGGAACAGCATCACCCAAGAGGTGGTGCAGGTTGTTCGGCGCCACAGCCCATTTGTTCTTGAAAACTTCTAGGGATGAAAACCGGGCAAAGCAGCTGTGGCTGCATCTCGGGGGCAGTCTGTCACCACCAGCACTGCTGTGCCGGGGACCGACCTACTCTGTGAATATTAAGCCAGCACAGAAAACGCCTGTCCCAACTCTCCACCCAGCGGCAGCCACAAGGAACTGGCAGGACCAGCGCGATGGTTCTTACCTCCCAAACAGATCACAGCTGCCCTTTATTCACAGCCAGCTACTTTTTATGGTAGGGGGACACTAAACACTTCTCTGTTTCCTGATCAGGCAAAATATTAAACAATCAGTGCTCCAAACTTGTTAAAAACCTGTAAGAGCAACAAAGGGTGATGTGTCCTACCGAGCAGCACAACTTGACTCACTCATGAATAAGATATTCTGAAGGAAAACATTACTTCTCAGCAGTGTCACAGGAAAGCATTCAACTTCTGCCGTCACAGCCACAGCTCTGGCAGAACAGTTGGACTTCACTGCACTAGTAAGACTGTCACGGTTACCATTTATGGGAGAGTTGTTCAAATCCCCTCAGTTAGGTGTTCAAACACCCTCGGCAGCAAAGGACAGCAACAGGGAGTTTTGCTTCTATTAGGTTTGCAGAAATCGATCTTGGTAACGTGGCCACTCAGAGGCCTCCTGAGTTTTGGTTCTATCTGTAGCCAAGGATTTTCCTCAAGGATTCTGCTCTCTAAATGTCCTAGGATGTGGGTAAGAATTCATTGCTAAAATACAATGAAATGCTTTAGTCTGAATAATTAACTTGGGAACTTCGTTTATTTCAATTTCTGAAGAAGCTTCTGTTAATTTACAGTTAATATTTAATCTGTAAAATTTTCAAGTTTAATTCTCCATGATGGAAAAACATTATTTACAGTAATGCAAAATGGGTACCAAGAACACACAAACGTCTTGATCACAAAGCAAATTAATGAAGAACGGGATTCATCAAATAGCCTGGGAATTCTGTCTGTCCAGTGTATGTGTGCATACTGGTGAGCACAAACAGCCATCCCTAGAACTCTCTTCAGCCTTAAGGCCCTTCCATTCACAGCAATTAACAAGTTAACGGAACAAACTGCCCACCTGAAGCAGAATGTGGAAACTAGCTACAGCCTTCTTACCTATGTTCTCTTACACAGATAAATGATTAATTCATTTACTACAATTTATCCAGATGCTTGTGCTTCTTTATACATTAAAACAAAAGTACCCAGATGATTAGATATGATCATTTAAAAGATATTTAAAATATTTAAAACACCAAAATGCTTGCCAGGTAAGGAATGTGTGGTTTGGTTGGGGTTTTTTTTGTGCAATGACAGTAAAACCCAAATGTCATGATTTCTTCAGGAAATGAGCAAGTCGCTTAGAGACTCTGGTAAGCACTGAAAACTGGGGGGGGGGTTTGTATGGCTGATATTTACACATTAAAAAAACCTCATACTGCTTTATCTAAAAAACAGAAAAGGCAGATGAAACTGCAGCTTAGGTCTGACTTAGCTAATACTTTTAAATATAAATTAAAAATCCTGCCATAGTGAAACTAAGCTGCACAGAGGAAATTAATGATCTCTACAATACCCTCAAACAAGTACAGAATAATTAAGATAATTTTAAGCCACTGATGTTTCTCTCATGAATTCCTCCAGGACAATCACTACGTTTCTGGCTTCTGGCATTTCTGCATGTTCTACTTTAACAATCTTCAGAAGGATGTCTCCACTGCCACAGTTCTTCAGAAACATGTAACACTTGAACAGGGCGTAGTGGTTCATCTCAGCCTGCCGGATAAACCTCTTCAGGTTGTTTAGGTCTTGTATTGCCTGGGAAAAGAGTAAGAGCATTTTCTTATCCTTCTACATGGAAAAAAAAAACCATCATACCACGTGGAAAAGTGGAAGAAGACTAGCAGGAGAAGCAAAAGCATTTCCAATAGGAATTGTGTATTACTACTCCAAAGAGTAAGGTAATAATTGAGGACTACCTTTGATGCACTGTTATTGTAATGATGCAAAGTGTGTGGACACCACAGTTTGACCATGTCCAAACTTGTATCAAGAGTTCTTTTCTTTTATGACAGATCACCTAAGAAGGATTAACTCTCTCTCCACGTTACCCAATTACACAATAGTGTGTGTGGCACAGCTCAAATTAACAGTATTAAGAAAAAAAAGTGGGTTTTAAATATGAGAAAATGCCTTTGGAGTACTCACTGAAGAAACTTTCACACCACTTTACATTCTGACCTTGTCAACTACAGTAAGGCAGTCCTCAAACTTCAGAATTAATCAGCTAACCATATACAGACATCGTAAGTAACCTAAAACTTTGTTGCAAAAGGAGTGTTTGCTCCCTCAGTAACCCTGATGTCTTCTCCAAATCTTTAATGTATATGAACAGGTACCTTCAATTTGAAGTTTTCCAAAATCTGCCGGAAGAGAAACGGATTTCCACCTTCAGCACCGTTTAGAAAAGCGTGCATCCAGTCCTCACAGAATCTGTTGCTTCCTGTTAAGTGTTCAGAAATACTTAAAATACTTAAAGAGATAAGAAAAAGTAAATGAGCTCAATACAACTATACAGCTGCATTCACCTGGTTTAATCACTCTCACATCATGACTGATAATAGTGTACCTGGCCCAGGAAAAGCAATACATGTGAAGAAGAAAAGCAAACAGCTACAGCGATTGTCAAATTCTGTTCTAATTGTTTGACTCCATTTCACATTTGTCAAAAATACAACAGGGAAGAAAAAAGTTTTGCAGCTTCCCTGAAGTGTGCAAGTCATAGCTTCATGCTCTGCAAACTAAATGCATTATGGATTTTATTATCAACCATTTTCAAACCAGAGTTGTGGCGTTATCAGGTAAAACAAGCTACTCTGCTCCCTCATATGAAACCAGGTGTTGTAGCTTCCAGCCAAAATCCAACCTTTCTGGACATGAACGTAGGAGTTTCTGAATATTCTCAGCTCGCAGCAGCTTGTCACTCGTGTGACAAGTGGGTCACATGAAGCGGCGTTCACAGCTGTAATCTCACCTGCATTATGCAGCTGAGGCTGAGGTCCACTGCAGTCTATAATCACCGACTTGTGCTGTTCCTCGGTCATGGCAATACACAAGGAGGTCATTGTTCCTTCCTGAACAAGGCCCTGGAGACTGGCAGCTGCCACAAACCTGACACAACAAACTCTTGTGAACTGCTTGCTTCTTTACAGTTCCCAAACAGCAAGAACAGGAGGGTGTCACACACAAAAGCCAAGTCACTCCCAGGTTCCTTGGTCTCAAAGTATCTTTACCTGCCGATGTCTTTTTCTGTTTTTTCATCTGCATTTTTTACTTCTACAGGAGTGTAACTCAGAGCCTTAAAACAAACACACAAAACAAAAAGGTAGATGCATCTTTGAAATTACTTCTATTGCTACACTGCAGTTACTGGCAATAAATACCCAACATGGTACTTCTTTAAAAATTATTCTTTTCAGAAAAAGAGCAGAAGCTATGGGAATACTCATACTTTACATTCAGATGAAATACCGCAGCTTTAGTCCATTTGCTGTTCCATCCAAACCCTCCTCAACTCAGAGACTAGAGCTAAGATTAATTACATGAGGTGTAGATGCAATATAACATCCCTTTTGGTTCAGGGGAATTATAGCAGTGGCAGTTTTCTCATGCTGTTTCTAATTCTCATTCTGATCTCAGTTTGGACAATACTACGTAATTTAAAATTATTTAACTATGAAAACTGGGAGAAGAAATTGCTACATGCTTCCTCAGCAATAAAGAATGGGAAAAGTAATTAAAAAAAAAAAAAGAAGAAGAAGAAAAAAGTTGTTCCTCATTTACTCCTGTTTGGGAAAGCAAATGCAATAAACTTTAGATAGGTTGGAGTCACTGAGGTTCCTTCTGAACCTTTTTCCATTACCCAGTTTGGGATACACTTACTGCATGTAACAAGGCAGTGAGTTTCTCCTGGAAGAGCTGCACTACTCTCTGAATGGGACACACAGCATCCTCGAACCAGCTTCGCAAGTAGGGCTCAACGTAGGTCTCCAAGGCTTTTTGCTGTAACAAGTTGAAACACTAAAATTTTAACTACAAATTACATTTCTACAGCAATAGAAGCCTATCAATAATCTATTCAATTTGGATGTCAGATCATTCTTAGTTTCAAACCACAGCAGACTAAAATAATAAGCGTGGCTTTAAATGTCAAACTCAAGTGGAGTATCAGCAATGATGGGTTCTGCATTTCAATAAATAGACTGAAGTTTAATATTATGGTGTATGTATATACACTGAGCAGGGACCACGCCGCAGCAGACAGGATGAGAGACTGGCAGTGCATGGTTTCCATGAGAAAAATTGTGATAGAAAACCCACTAAAAATCCTTCTTTAACATTCAGAAGTGAAAAGAATCTAGGTGGACATCGACAACTTTCCTGTAGGCCATTACCTTTTATTAGTCATTCTGCTCTCCGAATCTAACTGCAAGTGACCTTTAAAAGATTCATGACTGGCACAGAAGTCTGCCCCTGCTTTTTTTTTTTTCCCCCCTTTTGATTTGTGTGGTTAATTACACTTTAGACATTCACCGTCAATACAGTGGATCAAGTATCTCTCACAGTGTTTCACACTGGTAGTCAAACAGTTTATTTTATCTCTATAGACTAAACCTTTCAGATTTTCTTAGTAAGTGCGTGCTGAAAATTACTATTTATGCAAATTTAAAAAAACCAACCAACCAACTTAGGCCTTACCTCCAAATCAAGTTTTATCTTCAGACTTTGAATGTATTTGTCCAGTTCAAGTCTGAAAGTATCTTCTTAAGGAAAATAGGATGCATCAGTTAAGACCTGCATTTTTCCCTTTCAGCACATGGCTGTTACTGACATTTTCAGTTACTGGAAGGTGTGCACAAACAGGCTGATTTCAAGTAGGAAACAGACAGAATGAGAACATAATTTTTACGTCATCTCCTTCTCCACACAGATCACGGAAGTTAAAGGTAAGGATATAGTTCCAGACCTTTCTCTGAGCCACCTAAGAAACAAACCACATATTCTGGAGCACTGGCGTCTGATTCCGGCGTTGCCACTTCTAGAAGATTTTCTTGTTGGAAACGACAGTAATAACAGCCAACTTTATTTTCTGGTATGCTATGCAGGACCAAAAAAAAAAAAAATTGCTAAAGATACATCACAATAATTAAACGCAAAAAGTGGACACGTGATTTCTGTAAACAATTTTCATGTGCTACCAGCACTGGCTCCTATGGTCATATATAGAGCTATTAGACCTTCCCTTTTTTCCTCTACTGCAAAATAGTTTAAAATGAAATTGTCATAAATAGACGTAGTATGTTTTAGGTATTCAAAGAGTAAATTATTTACTACAATGTTTTTCTCAAAGCTACCTAGAAAAAGAGGGAAGCCCCATTGCATAAAGCCGTTATTAACAGCAGCAATGGAATGAGAACGTGGAATCAGGATTCAGCCTAAGCACAACAGCAGATGACAAGATGTGAATGTCACCAGTGGCTCTTACAGTTTCTGATTCACAAATAATTTCTGAAATTTACCTCAGCGCCACTGATGCTACGTTGCCCATTCCTTCAAACAGCGCTCCTTTAGTAAGACGCTTAGCAATAAAACTCCGCAACTCAGTCTCCGCTTCAGCTGGTAAGTTAGCGTCCAGCAAGGAGAGGCTTTAAAAAACAAATAGAAATCGTTAGCAAAAAGCATGTTATTGTTTTGTTTCTCTGAACAAGGGGGGCTGTGATGATGTCTCACAGCTAACTCGCCCTCTGACTTCTGGCCCATCAGGAACGCAGGCAGTGGTTTGCCCGTGAGACCAGAGCTGTGGTGTCAGCTGATGCTCAGCCGCTACCAACAAGTCATTGCCCCCCTTTGGTGCTGCCTTTCCCCTGGTTGTAATACACAGCAACAACTCCATCGTCAGAGCTTGTGGAAAGGCAGAATGTCCATTTAAAATAGTTCAATGCATCTTAGTTATCTACATGAAGACTCATGTCAATATAGAAAGGTCAAGCACTAGTAGCAATGAAAACAGAGTCCAGACGCTTAGATGATGGCTTGTTTCACACATTTGAGCTCTGGAGCTGTGTCCATTCCATCAGTATTTCAGAAAAACCACCCGGAGAAATTCCATATGCTCTCACAGAGGTTTCTGTTTTGACTGCAATGTGCTTGCTGACTATTCACCTAACGCCAATATGGCAAAGGCTTCAAATCAGGGTGTGGGGGCGATGGTGCAGTTCTGCAGATGGGCTCTACCTGAAATCTTCGGCGGAGGGTGTCTCTGCGGCCGCGCTGCCAGGGCTGCCATCGCCGCTGCCGGCTCCCTGCGGGGACCTGAACATCCATAGAATCATAGAATGGTCAGAGTTGGAAGGGACCTTAAAGATCATCAAGTTCCAACCCCCCCTGCTCTGGGCAGTGGCACCTCTCACTAGAGGAGGCTGCTTCAAGCCCCATCCAGCCTGGCCTTGAACACTTCCAGCCATTATTAACACCCGTTCCACAGCCTTAACGCGGGAAGCGGGGAAAGGTATGGCCTGAGGGCGCCTTAAAGCAGGAGCGGGGAATCGGGACGCGATGGGAAGGGAAAAAAAAAAGCGCATTGAAGCAGCCGGGCGCTGAGGAGGCCTGGCCGCGGCCTCCCCGGCCTTACCTGCAGCCGCGGTAGCCGTACAGGCAGTGGTAGGTGCTGCCGTGCCGCTGCTCCGGCCGCCGCTCCTCGCCCGTCCCGCCGCCCTCCTCGCTGCTCTCTAGCTCCAGCTCCCGCTCCTCGCCGTCCGGCAGAGCCGGCAGCATCCCGGACACCGCCACCCGTACCCGGCCGAGCAGCGTCTCAGCCCCGCCGCCGCCGCCGCCGCTCCCCGCCCCAGAGGCCAGGCAGGGCGGGGCGGGCGGCTCCCCCCGCCCCCGGTGGGTGTTCCCCGGCCGGGAGGAGAAGGGCGGCAGGCGGAAGAGGCGTGATAGGCTGCTCCTTCCCTCATGTAATTTAATTAAAAATACGCTATGGAAGTTGTAGCAGATGAAGGGGGCCGGTGGTGCTTACAGAGCTGGTCACGGGTAACGTTTGTCAGGGTTAGCCCTGCGGCGTGTTCCTAAATAGCCTGCTCTGCGGCTGAAAGGCTCACATTTATTAGTTCTTGTTTCTACCTCAGTCCTAAAACCGGCCAGCAAACTCTTTCTGGATTTCTACAAATCTGTTTGGGACTGTAAGCATGTGAGATTAAGCCCCCCCCGCCCCCTCCCAAAGCAGCCTTGCATAGCGCTCTGGGCTATGAACTCATGTGAACAAAGTAAAAGGATTTTAGCACTTCCCAGGGATAAGGTGTTACCCAAGATGCAGTAAACGTTCTTGTAGTTAAAAGTAAAATTACTCATTTGATGTGCTTCTGCAGCTTTCCCCTTCAACGGACTCCTGACCCCTTTATTGATTCAGCTTTACTAAGGCAGTGGTTATGAAGTGTCGTAAGACAGCAGCACGGCCCAAAGTGGGAGTCCAGGTACTTTTATTGAATGTTTGCAATGAATGGATGATTTTTCTCATGTAACGCTGCAAATTTTGGATCAATGACAGCACCTTTGTGCGGTGAAAAGACTGCTGAGGGCAGCAGATGGCATGGGAAAAAAAAAAAGTCATCTGGTGCTGAGTCTGTTGTTCTAGCTGAACAACGCACAAAGATCTCACTTCTCGCTGACAAGCCCTGTGGGGAAGCAAGGGCTCAACGCACTTCTATCAGTTTTAGTATTCTCAAAGTACCAGGTAACCACCCCCAAAGCACTGTGTAGAGCAGATTCTTTAAGAGACACCAACTTCTTGCCCAGTTTAACTTCGTAGGGGGAAAAGGTCCCCACAGTTTCTCCCCGACGTTAGGCAGTGCAACAGCCTCAGCCGGACACCTCAAACCTCCCTCAACCCCCGGGACAAAATGGCGACCCAGCAGTGGCGCGAGGCACCACGGGACAGCCCCAGGGACGGCCGCGGGCTCGTCACGTGGGCAACCCCCTCCCTTCCCGCCGCCGCGGTGCAGGCTGGGAGCTCGGCGGCAGCAGCGCCAGGAGGGAGGCGGCGGCCATTTTGTGCCTCTTCGCTCGGCTCCGCGGAGAGGCCGTTGTGGGCGTTGCGGTTCGGGAGGGAAAGAGCTCGACCGTCTCCGTTCCCCCTAGCACCACCGCTATGGGCCGTAAGAAGAAGAAGCAGCTAAAACCTTGGTGCTGGTATCCTTCTGTGTGGGACGAGGCGGGCGCGGGGAGCTGGGCGGGGGAGGGGAGCGGCCTGGCCCGCTGAGGTCTCGGTCTCGGTCTCGGTCTCGTTGCGTCTCGTTCCCCTCCCAGCCCCTCGCCGTGCTGGGACGGGGTTTGTCCCTTATCCCCATCGCTTTTTGCTCTCGCGTTCGGTTCGGTGCCGTTTTGTGCTCCTCCGCGCTGGGATGGGGCCTGCTCCGTGCCCTTCCTGCTTCTCCTTCCCCTCCCCGCGGTGTAGGCCGCCCGATCCCTCCTGCCGCGCTTCAGGCCTCGGCCTCAGCCTGGCCTCTGGTCCCGGGCTGCCCCGGCCGGCTCTCCTTGCCCCTTCCCTGGGCAGGTTCGAGGGGATTGCCGCGATCTCATGGAAAAGGGAGAACCGTCTTTATTTCGTTGGGGAATGGGTGTTAACCGAAGAAAACCCTGCCTGCGATAAACGCAGTTATTCGGGACGTGAGGCAGATGTGGTCAGAAAAGACTTTCCGAAAACTTTTTTTTTTTTTCTGGGGGGAGAGGCCTTTCAGATTTGGAAGTGCCGCATCAAAGTCACACATAATTTCTCAGTATCTAGAAACACTGTTGGATTTTTCTTCTCTGGTTCTTTCGCAACCTGCTTTTTGGTGGGGGGTGATCACACATTTAACTTTTCTCTAAAACGTTTCTGCCGGATCTAAACTTTTTTAATAAAGCAATTTATAAACTGCTCTGAATTTTTTTTTAACTGATATATGTTGGAAGGCATCTGTGCTTCTGTTTTAGATATTAACGTTTCTGGTTTTTGCAGAAGTGGGGGACACGTTGTTTTAACAAGGAAAAACTATGAGCAAATGTGTACTTGTCTTGCTTTAGAAGATATATTTGGAGTATTTGGTGAAATACTAATACTGACCTGTAGAGAGGAAATTGCAGTTTGCCTCTTCTGTCATAGATGTCCAGAAAGCTCTTCACTTAAAATATTTATTCTTAAAACCTGCATTCTTTAATGACCATTGTGAATTATGTGATGTCATAAGAATTGGTGGGGGACTGAAAAATGAAATGAATTTTTTAAAAATACATTTGTTTTCTTTTATAAGTGTTAGTTATTGATACTTGTTATTAAGTAGGTACCGCTTCCAAGTATTTAGTATCACTTCCCTTTTCTGGATTTCAAGTCTGTTTTTCCTTTAATGCTTTAGCAACTTTATTTTAATCCACATGTACACATAGAAATGAGTCCACCTAGAAATAACTATGGCTTGAGAAGTACATGTCAAAGAATACAGAATGAAATGATGGTTCTGCCCGAGTGCACACATCTTGCCAGTTTTGTACCCATCTGAAGAGGGAAATGCTGGATGATATGAAGGAGAGGTTTGGTTGCAGAGATTGTGAAATATTTGTCATGCTTTGAATGTTCAGAGGTGCTTCCTGTGCTTTTTTTTTTTTTTGCCTTCAGGAAAAATCAGAATGATGGTAATTGGCTCAGTGTTATGTAGAACGTCACTTCCAGGATTAAATGTTTCCTTAACAACTTTGAATAGGTACTGTAACAGGGATTTTGACGATGAAAAAATCCTTATACAGCATCAAAAAGCAAAGCACTTTAAATGCCATATATGTCATAAGAAACTGTACACAGGACCTGGTTTAGCTATACATTGCATGCAGGTAAGATGGTTTAGATTAATATTACCTTTTCTTAACAGTATTTGAAGTTGGAATTAATAGTGAACTTAAAAAGATAGTGGGGGTTTGGGGGCTTCCAGAATCTTAAAAACTGATGAGGAAAGGACAGCCATGGTCTGTTTCCAGAGCAGGAGTCCTGCTGTGTCAGTGCTCCTATGGGCAGTATGCAGTGGAGATCTCTGCTGTCATTTTTGGGGTGTGGGAGTAGTGAAGGAATTGTACTGTCTTGGTGTTCAGAAGACAAGTTTATGTAAACTGATTTTAGAAGCTAATTGTAGTTAACAGGGATTAGGAAGCACGTGTCAAGAAAATGCTTGGCCAGAGAGATTCTTGCTGTGAAGGTGTTTCTTTTCCATCTTGAAACTGGTTGAAGAACACGTAGATTCTAACCTGAATTGTGGTCAGGAGGATATTTTTTTTTTCTTCTTTTTTTCTTTAGGTACATAAAGAAACAATAGATGCTGTTCCAAATGCTATTCCTGGAAGAACAGACATTGAACTGGAAATCTATGGCATGGAGGGCATTCCAGAAAAAGATATGGAAGAACGGAGGAGGTTACTTGAACAAAAAACTCAGGGTAAAGTATAATCCCACTAGTTAACGGTTTCACTAGTTACCTGTTATTTCCTGATTCTTACTGGTGATTTTATTTTTGAGGATAAGGGGAGGGAAGGCTAGGGGTGTTATAAGCCTGCTGGTGCCCAAATACTTACATTTCTTTGCTGTTTAAGTATACTTTTATTTGAACTACTTTGGCTTATTCTGGACAGCGTGGGACTGACGTGAAGGAAGACCCCCCATTTATGTTGAGGGTTATTACAGTGTGAGCCACTTTCATTCCCTGTATTATTTGTACATATAGGTACGCTCACATAGTTTTCCTTGTTTGTGATTCTATGAAATTTTGAACATGCTGATGAAAATACCTGAATTTTATTATTTTTGTTCCAATTAGAATACCCCAGATAAAACAAATTTCATAGAATATAATTTGCCTTCAGTTTCACCATATTAGTCGTATTCTTCAACAGAGAGCCAAAAAAAGAAACAACAGGATGATTCTGATGAGTATGAAGATGATGAATCTGCAGCTTCAACTTCATTTCAACCCCAGCAAGTCCAGCCTCAGCAGGGGTACATTCCCCCCATGGCGCAGCCGGGTTTGCCTCCTGTGCCAGGAGCACCGGGGATGCCTCCAGGTGAGAGGGTGTTTTATGCTAGTTAGGGAAAAGCTGACTAGAAACACAAATTGCTGGAGTAACTGTGTGCCTTGTTTAACACCTGGGTGTTGGAGGTCACAGAGTAGTTTTGTGAGGTGCACTTAAGCAGTTTCTTCATTTTCTTGCCCTGTTCTGTGTGTGTGCACGCATCTTCTAGTGTGAAGTGGGTTAAGATACCTAATGCTTGATTCTAGATTGAGGGAATGTTAATATGGTAGTAAAACAGATTAGTACTTTAAACACAAAGTCTAACAATTTTATTTGTGGTATTTAGTAAAAAGATTTTGAAAACAGGGCAGAAAGGCTGCCATAGATTTAGAGAGTGCTAGCACAGAACAGGCAGGTTTTGTGCAGACCACAGATGTATCAAGGAAAGAATTTTGATCAGTGACAGTAAGGAAAAATTAGGCTCTTATTCTGTTTTCTGTAATTATACGTTCTTTGGAGAGTTTACAAATAAATTTGTAAATTTACTAAGTAAATCTACACAGTCTTGCAAGACTGAGAACAAAGAATCTTAAGTTATATTTGCTGATAATCTTACATTGCATTGTTTGTAAGAAGTGTTATTTAAAAAAATAATCTTTCAGAGCTCCCCTAAAGCATTTATCCAGTCTACATTTATTAAATGAGATTTGCTAGTGACTGGCTGTTGTTGGAGTTGTTTAAAATTTATTTTCCTTTTAAGGCATACCACCATTAATGGCAGGTGTTCCACCTATGATGCCTGGAATGCCTCCAGTTATGCCTGGAATGCCACCTGGGTGAGTAGCAAGAAAGACTAAGTAAGTCTTAAGTGTTCATATTGTGCATTTTAGACTGTTATGGAAAAAGTAAAGTGGAATAGAAAAACGTACGTAGGAACCTGTGAACTTTGAAAACTTAATATTGACTAACCAAGGGACTGGATGACTGTAAACCAACATTAAAGTATGACCAAACTGTGAATTTATATATAATAAGTATGTTGCCATTCTCTTAACTTTATTCTGTAGTAGTATAACAATTTAAAGTTTTATTGTGTTGGTTTAGAGCCCTCCGTGAACCACTGTTTTGTGTATTGCACGTGTTGTGCATCTGGTTCTCAGTCATCAACCTAACAGGAAAAAAAGTACTGGATAATTTAATTTTTTTCTTGCATTTTTGGGCAAAAGTGGTATGTTGGGTTTTGTGCTTGTTTGGGCTTGACACCGTACCCTATCACAGTGTGTTTGGAAAATCAAAGTTAGATTTTTGATTTTGTCATAAATTTTCACAGATTACATCAACAGAGAAAATACATGCAGTCATTTTGTGGTGGAAACATGTAAGCATCTCATTAATGTTAAATTCTAGGTACCTTCATTATGCCATTTTATGTCATGTTTTTGATAAGCTTGAAATTGTTTTACTGAAACAACCTCTGAATATTGCTTAAGAATTCAGGGAAAATGTCTAGTTAGGTTTTGTTATCCTGTAATAGCTGGAGTTTTTTATGCTTTATCTAAACCAGTCTCGGTTCTGGCACTACCCCTCAATTTCTCAGAAACTCATCTTTCTAGTGGCTGCAGTCAGTGAGCATCCAGCACTTTTTTGGGGGTCAGACAGTTGTCAGAATGGGTGGCATGACTGAGTTTGTTGTCTCCAACCATTGACCCAAAAAAGGAGCGGTGGTACGATGTTCCCAGTTGCTATTCCTGCATTGGCTGTTCCTTTTGCAGCAGTGGTAGACAAGTTGAGAAGAGAAATAAAACTGGTTAGCAATTTGCTTTGCTGAATGAATGCTTGTCTGTTTATGATGACTTATTCTGATTTTTGAAACTCTGGTGGTGAAGGTTTCTTGACTTTGTCATACAAATATATATGTACATGTATATATATATATATGTACACAAATAGGAACTTCTCAGCAGGGTTTGGATGGGGACTTGGCTGCTACGTATCTGCTTTATCTTGCTAGCTAAAGTAACAAACACTCTTGTACTTTATTTCCCTAATCCAGCTTTGAGTGTCTGGAAAAAATTAAGCAAACTTAACTACACTGGGTTTGTTCCTGTAAAGGAGTCACATATATTGATCTATAGCTTCCCATTTTAAAAGCACTTAGTGGTGTAGACAGCTTATTCTTTATGGAGTTGGAGTGCTGCACAGCAGGAATTGGCTTATATTAAGGGTTGTGTGTATAGTTTAGGTAGGGAACACATATTTATTTGTAGTGTTGCTTAGCAGGTGAGAATAAAAGGTGTGATTTAGATGCCACCTTTCTTTAGGAAATACAGACTCTTTTTTTTTTTTTTTTTCCCTCCAGATATCAGTAGCAAGGGAGGAAAAATAGCCCAGAGGAAATGAAGGAAAAATATGCCGTAATAAGGACTTCTCATTTAAAAATAATAGTAAAAAAAAAAAAAGGTCCTACTCCTCTGTCCTTAGCATAGGGAATATTTAATCAAAGTTGTCCTGTGGTCTCTGCTCTACGGATCTGGGATGTCTGCAATTCAGTAAAGGAAGGAGAATATGTTAAAATAATGTGAGGGTTCTTTATCCGCCAATAGACTTAGTGTCAGAAACGGGTGATAGCGGGTGTACAGCAATTTTAGTGTGTTTGGAGTTAGCAGGTTTTCCTACTTTCAAATTTTCTGAGTTTACTAAGATCAGATGCTTTAAGTGCTCTGCTGAAACTAGTCTCCTGTGATAGTTTTCAAGAGAGACACCAGTTCTGGAAATCAGATAATAGTGGAAGTGAAAGTGTGAAGAATTCAGGGTTAAATAAAAAGTATTTGGAGGTTTTCTTGGCTTTTAGGGTTTGTTTTGTTTTGTTTTTTTTCTTATGGAAGAACATTTCTAACTGTGAAGTCAGGTGGTTTTCAATTGCCTCTGTTGAGAGCTTCTTGAAACTATTTACTATAATTTTTTATCTAATACAGGTATGTGCCAATTGACTTAAGAGTTTATCATGAGTGTACATACCAATGTTTGTTTTCTGTTTAATAGGATGATGCCAATGGGTGGAATGATGCCTCCTGGGCCAGGAATACCACCTCTTATGCCTGGTATGCCACCAGGTAGGTCAGGGTTGTCGAACTCATACTATGGTGAGAGCTAAATTTAATTTATTTATTTATTTATTTGTCTGTTTTTTATTTATTTCCACTGAGATTTAGGATATATAAAGAATATACAGACTTATGCCACCACCTTGATGTGGACTGATTGCCACAAAAGCCACTCTTGTGCACAGGTGAAGGGTTTGATTTACAGCTTTTGATTTGAAATAACTATTTGCGTTTGGTACCATTGTGAAGGTAACACATAGAATATAGTTTTCTCTTCCTGATGCGCTTTCTCTGGCTTTTGTGCTGCCTAGTCTCTCTTTATCCCTTTTTTTAATCTCTGTGATTGCAGTTGGTAAATCATAATCATTGACAATGTGGGAAATGAGAAATTGTGTTGGTGATAGACCCAGGTAGTAATCTTGCTGTGTGAAGAAACTAACTGGTATCTTTGTCTCTTGCCATAGCTAGAGGGGTTGTTTCTTGAGCTTCTGCAACTCTTAAGCAGCCTTAAGTTCTCAGGGTGTTCCACCCGACAGCAGCTATGTTGTCATAGCTTGAGGTTTGCTGGTTTGCCCACATATCTCACTGGGGGAGAAAGCAAGCCTCTAGAACAGTTACAGGCTGGTTATCCTGAGAGTAAAGTGACAGAACCCATGTGAGCTGTTAACTTCACATCTCTGACACTCTCCTAGAGCCCCCCCCCCAGAGTGTGTGTATTGTGTTGACAGGCTAGAAAAGGTACCCCTGTGTCACTGTTCCACTGTGCCAAAAGCCCACAGCAAAGCTCATTTGTGTTTTGGTCGGAGTTCTGATACCACTCATTATGGCTGCTCTTTCGGATTTTGTCACAAATTTATTCATGCACTTGGCAGCATAGACACAGTGTGTTGGAAACAGTTACTGTGTTAATTGCATTGATTTGTTGAGATCATAAACAATTTTATAATTGAAGCTCTAGTAGAAAACAGACCTTAATTCAGTATTGCTCTAACATGTTTAAGGTTACTGCCTGTGCATGGACATTTTTTCGTCACTGCTGGCATTACCTTTTCTTGTGTTTTATTTTACTGTTGCCTTAAAATATATTTTTCTGGGGAGTGAGACTTTGTTCTGAGGAACACTGTGAATAGAATCCTCTAAAGGAATAACGGTACTTCCTTTAGCCTGATTTGTTACTGATTCTTTGTGGCTTGTAGGTATGCCACCACCTGTTGGTCCTCGTCCTGGGATGCCTCCAATGACCCAAGCACAGCCTGTTACAGCACCGGGCATTCTCAACAGGCCTCCAGCCCCGGCCGCATCGGCACCCACCGCCCAGCCTCCAGTTACTAAACCACTCTTCCCAAGTGCAGGGCAGGTAAGGTGTCTCATAGCTGGAGTCTAGTGTCACATTCTTTAACTTGCCACAGTGTCAAGAGTATCTATTCTTATTGAGGAGACCCAAGAAATTAATAGTTAAATTTCTTGCTTGTGTTGATTCTGAAGTTTTGTAGTGCTTGAATGAATTTCTGAATATTCTTTTGTTTGTTTTACAACAGCCATGAAACCAGACGAGTTTTGTAAGCAGGTGGGGAGGAAAGGAGTAGGCAGAACACTTCTTGAGTTCATAATTTATAAGGGTGCTTTGGGTGGGAGAAGGGATGTGTTCATGACTTACAGCAACCTGATTGCATAGAACGTTATCTAAAATTTCCAAAGTATGTATCTGGACAGGACTTGTTCTCTCCTGTTCTTTTCATAATGGACTAGTTTATTCTGTCGTCTTGTTAAACGTTGCCTGAATTGAGAGGCTTTTTACTTAGTTTAGAAGTTAAGGTAGTAAAAAATTTCTGTAAATATTCTGGGGAGGGGAGTGGGTAATTAATAGTGGCTTGTGACCTCTACCCTTTGATTACATTTGTGTGTAAGTCCTGAAGCTTTTACTTGCTTTCAAGTATGTTGCAGAAACCTTCATAGTGTACTATTTGCATTTTGGACTTCTGCAGGGAAGATACTTGTTGCAAAAACACAGTCCTTTTGTAAGAAAGGGCTTAGCATAAGAAATCCTTTCATCTGGATACTTTCCACCCATTTGTTTGGAGACTTTTCACTGTTTCCTTTCTTTTATGCTACAGATGGGGACACCTGTCACAAGCTCAAGTGCAGCTTCCTCCAATTCAGAAAGTCTGTCAGCATCTTCTAACGCTCTGTTTCCTAGCACAGCACAAGTACGCAGGAAGTCACAGTTCAAAACCAATTGCTTTGCAACTTAACCCTTTGGACCGTTTTGAAAAACCTAAAATTGACTAAACATCTTCAGATAATTTCTCTTATATTCCTGATTATGTTTAGCTGGCAAAAGTGCAGAGTCCTTGATTGAGTTGCATCTTACTAGAAACAAAGATGTCAAAGTGCCCAATATTTCTTAGTGTGAAAGAACGAAATGTTACATCCTGGTTCTAAAGGGTTAAAAAAGCATGAAAGCAGTTAAATGCATTTTAGTGGGCAGTGGTTAGCTTGATGCATGGTGAAGGCTTTTTAGTTTATGTTGTTTAATATGGTACATCATAATGTAGGGAATTTGATAATTTGCATTATGTGCAAAAAATTGAAATAGTTTGTTTTGATCGGAAAGTGAAGCTAATTGTAAATGTGCAGTGACTAGAAACAAAAGCATTCTCTCATAACTAAAGCTTGCTTTGGAGATTGCTGAATCTTCAGAGAAATCTTGGTAAAGCAACCCTTTTTTGCCTAAGAGTTGTAATTTAAGAAAAAAATAGGAAAGATGAGATGCTGGAGTCTGTAGTGAACCTCATGTCTACCTTTAGCTGATTTTTTTGTTGGCACACAAGATTAAAGATACAGAGAAACGTAGCACTTTGAAAATTTCACAGTGCTTTTATAGAGACAATGCTTGAAACAAAGCCCCGACACCATAGAGCTTTCTTAAATACTTAAAACATTTTTTAAAAAATCTACTTTTAATGAATACTAATACTTGAAGCATTACTCTAAACTAATGGTTGATAAAGTATGCGAATAATTGAGTGAGAGAACAAGGAATTTATACCTAGAGGTTCTTCATAAAACAGTATTTCTGGAATGATACAGATATTTACCAAACTCAGTATTTGAGATCCAAAAAATTGATAGTGGGTTTTTTTGTTGTTGTTGTTCATTTTTTCTAGTTGTGGCTTTTGACCTGCAAATTTTAGACTTTCCAGTGTGTGTTTGTGTGTATATATGTGTATCTACTGGGTTTTATTTTGTCTTGTTTTCAGTTGCTCTAGTATGCAATAAGGCTGAACTTTACTTTTATCAAGCTTGTTTTAATTATGTATCTCACTGGAAGGTTTCAGAGGTCTAACAGACACCACTTAAGTTTTCTTATGCTTTGAGAAATAAATATGGATCTATCTCTGTTCCACAGGCTGCAGCAGCTGTTCCAGGTCCAGTTGGTACTGATTTCAAACCTCTGAATTCTACACCTGCAACAACAACGGAACCCCCAAAACCTACATTCCCTGCTTACACCCAGTCTACAGCCTCAACCACTAGCACAACAAACAGTACCGCGGCTAAACCAGCTACTTCCATAACAAGTAAGCCAGCTACCCTCACAACAACCAGTGCAACCAGTAAGTTGATCCACCCAGATGAGGATATATCACTGGTAAGTTAAAATACTTACATTGTCTGACTGAAAAATATAATTTATGCTGATATGGCTGATTAAATAGAGTTTCTTCAGAGATCTGCATATGCGTATTTTAGTAACTGGGAGAGTGCAGACTGCAGAGTTAATGTAACGGAACCACTCATTGAGAAAATTTCTTTGATTGCAAAGTGGTGACTGGCATATTGCAGTGACCTTGCTGCAAATATAACACTTGGTTTTCTTGGTGATAGGAAATTGCTGAACCCAAAATACAGTTTGGATTTTTTGTGCATATGACTTAAGCTTGATGTTAAATAGATACAGCAGGTGAGCACAGGACAGAATACGCAACAGTTTGAAGTGTTCTTGGTGCTAT
Organism: Thinocorus orbignyianus; assembly: GCA_013400375.1. Taxonomy (NCBI): domain Eukaryota; kingdom Metazoa; phylum Chordata; class Aves; order Ciconiiformes; family Thinocoridae; genus Thinocorus; species Thinocorus orbignyianus. The sequence continues at coordinate 120,476 of VXBW01004301.1, forward strand.
TACAGTGGTCAGGAATACGGAATTTATGGATGAAACAACTGAGATCTGAACTGAAATTAAGGTCCTGTAGGTTTGTGTTTAACTTCACGGTCTCAGCTTCTTACAACAAATAGGCTTTCTTCAGCTGAGGGAGGAGAACTTGTGTTGCTAGATTGGCCAGTCTTAGTACAGTAAATTGAAGGGGGGAAAATCCAAATGCCACTGTGTAATGTTAGTAGTAGCAGTCTTTGAATTTGTAGAGTAGTTGAAATAGTTTAGAACCTGTGATCTGCTTTGTTACACTGCTATTTACTTTGCTTTTGGTGAGTTTTTTGTCTTAAAATGTGTCATGGTTGTCTGTTCTTTGTTTTAGGAAGAGAGAAGGGCACAGTTGCCTAAATATCAGCGTAATCTTCCTCGGCCAGGACAGGCTTCCTTGGGTAATCCACCAGTTGGACCAATTGGAGGTATGATGCCACCACAGCCAGGAATTCCTCCCCAACAACAAGGAATGAGACCTCCCATGCCACCTCATGGTAATCACAAATTTGTTACCTTTCTTTTGAAAAGATTCAGATTTGCTATAAACCTTTTAAAAAACTTGAAGTGCATATACTGGTGGGGTGGGTGAAGCTTTTCACAAAATGCAGCTTCTGCCCATTATTAAATAAAAATAAAAATCTTCTTTGCATCTTAAATGTTCTGCTTATAGGTCAGTATGGTGCTCATCACCAGGGCATGCCAGGGTATCTTCCTGGAGCGATGCCTCCATATGGTCAGGGACCTCCGATGGTGCCCCCTTACCAAAGTGGACCTCCTCGACCTCCGATGGGAATGAGACCTCCTGTAATGTCGCAAGGTGGCCGCTACTGATGCTACTACACACGCTCTAATAGGTTTGGAGATTAAACCTTTTCTCATCTTGTGCTGTTAATATAGGCGAGCTTCCGTCAATTAAGGCTTCATTGTGACTTTAAAAAAAATAAGTATCTTCCCCACATGCAAGGAGCTATTGGACATTCTTATTTTACACGGGAAAAAATTATTTGGAATAATAACAGCAACTTTTCCTGATGTTGCAATTTATACTGTATGGCTTCTTTTTCATGTTTCATCTAGGTTTTTAGAAGTGAAGTATAGTAAATATGGTTCGTTAAATTGTGAAGGCGCTGGAATTACATGAACATACCACCTTAAAGGCAAGTTCTGTAACATTACGTTGCTATTTGTGAAATGATGCCTTCACAGCACTTCAAGTGCTGTTGGACTTCATGTCCCCAACGTAGTTTGGTGAGGGCTGTAACTATTCCCGACTACTTGTACATTAAAGTCTGAACTTGTAACAATATTTAATGTATTTAGAGTTCCTCCTGTTTCAGGGTTTAAGTAAACTGACCCACTAAGGTCATGTGACTTTTCTGTACTGTTATAAACTTCATTGTAATAAAAGAAGAGAAAAATTTATATGCCTTTTTATTCATGACCAGCTGTGGACAACTGCCTGAAAGGTTTGTACAAATGCATGCCGTGGTAGCTATTGGCAAAATGAACACCATTATCGGTCCTGTTCTGATAAAATCTGAATTCCTTGTTCTTAATTTAAGTCACTCTTTAGCTGCACATCTGAGTAGACAAAGACCTGTACACTTATTAACTGACTCCTCAAAAATCAGGCTGCAGGAAGCACATCTTAACTCTTGTTTGTAACTTCTCTTAAAACATATGTTTATTTGTGCTTTCTTGTCCTTGAGAAATTTTAAGTGATTTCTAGTCCTGGCACTTAGAGGATGTAAAAGCGATTACTCTAAGATGCATCCTAGTGCCAGATGTGTCCTGGTAGCTCATTCTTTGACTGACTCTCCTCAATTTGCAAATGCATATCAATTTCAGGAGTCTTTTAGGTGAAGATTTCTAGAAGCTTAGGTGCATGTCACATGGGTGAGTGACTTCCAGTTGATGTATTGAAGTTGACCTGCAAAAGAGAAAAAGTAGCTTGACTTTCTTCTCATTGTATAAGAGAGACGAGGGACAAGAGTAATATGTTATATGCTGTAGTTTTACTTTAAATGTTTAGAATTTCAGATCTCAGCAGAGTCTAAAAGATGAACCATTCATTAAGTGCTATGGTCAGATATTGGCTGAGTTTCTTGAGCCATTTAATGAAAGTGTCCAGAGTAAGAGGCCTTTTTATCAGTTCTCCTAGTAACAGTTACCAAAAAGAAGTCTTCCTTGTGTGAATCAGTCATTTACCTGTTTATGAGAGTAGAGTGATAATTTACTGCCAGGGTTGCAATTCCCTGAATGTCTGATGGCAGTGTGTTAGTGTGCTAGATCTCTGATAGCAGGAAAATGTAGAGGGAGACTTCTCGGAGGGAAGGGAAGTGAGAGGAGCTGTGGTCTCTTCACAGCAGTACGAAAACGGAGGGGTGAATTTTTCATTTGCAGGTCAACTTTAAATACAAGTTCCAGCCTCAAGACTTATCTGTACAATTTAATTTATGGGGATATTTCTTCCTTTAGGGTAGGTTAGAAGGATTATCAGCATTTTTGTGCCAGTTGATGTTCCATAGATGTTTTTGTAGATTGTGGAGATTTACTCCCTTCATTATAATAATGAGCATTTTGGCTCTTTCTTGAAAGAATTGTGGGGTTTTAGCTGCACTCAAGTACTTTGTGTGCATTTATTTTGTACTGTCTTGTAAACATGTGGAAATACAGTACAGCTAAAATACTACATTGTCTCTCAGCTTCAAACTTGGGGTCATGAAATAGCTGAACAGCCATAGTTTAACCATTAAGGATTGCCAGGTGCTTTTCCTGAAGTGTTTAGCAGTTTTAAGACCATAACTCCAAGCCTCTGTTGAGAAGCAGTTCTCTCTGACCACTGGTATCTGCTGATCACCTGTCAGATGTGCAGTATTTGGCTTGCTAATGTGCTGAGTGGGCCTTGATGTCAGATCTTTTGTTAGCTCTTTATCTTGCTTTAGACATAAGTCTAACAGATGAAACTGGTTTGCTTAGGTCATGCTTTTATACTCTGGTTTTCTTCTGTTTATCTAATAAGGATAATTACAAAACACTGGAGAGATTTTTACAGTGGCTTACATTCATCTTTTTTGTAATACTATACGTAAAATTCATGCATTATAAATTGATCTTAACTTCTGCTTTTAAAACTGTAGAACTTCTTGCCTTTTCTGAAGATCGTATTGCTGATCCAAGGATGCTTTTCCTTCCTGCCCCTAGTAAAGTAAATACCTTCTCCCTTTGGTGTCTTTCCATAACTCGTTGGTATGTTGTTTTCAGACCCCTGCTTTTCCTGGGATAAATACCTGAAAACCTTATTGCATGTACTGTTAACTCAGCATATTCTGCAAGTTATATTAATTAAGAGTTTCTCTCTTAAATAGTGAATGTAATAGCACCGTTTTGTAGGTAATACTGCTCAGACTTGTAGCCTGGACACTTTTTAAGATTGAACTTTCCTTATTAGTAATGTTATGGTAATTTCTCAACTTAAGTACTGCTATGTATTATTCCTCTGGTACTCTAATAATCAGGCAGCAGGTGAACAATTTTTCCATGATTTTTCATGTGGATACTTAACATTCCTGCTCCTGTCATTTCTGTGCTATAAGAGCTGTGACGTGGCTATCTCCAGTTCCTCTTGTGTCTGCTGTGTGTACTCCTCTGTAAGCAGGCGGGTATTTCAGTGCATACGTTGTCTGTCGGTCCCTGCCCTCGTTTCTTTGGATACTGCTTCTTAATATTCAGAGAGTTGGATTTATGGTGCATTTTCCCAAAAAGAGGAAAACTACTTTGAATGTAGTTGTAATTGCTTTGATTAAGGATTGGTTTACAGCGCAAAGTTTAATCAAAATAAGCAAAATCCCTAATGCAACACAGCCGTGCGCGTTTTTTGCTTTAGTTAATCTCTCCCTGGAAAGAGATTGCAGAAGCTTTTGTGATTACAGAAAAGCATTGCTTTTATATCTGTTGCAGGACTCAAGTGGTATAATTACCTAGGTGGAAGCCTTGTTTTTCAGTTTTTGCCTAAATTTGCCTCGGCAGAGCTTAACAGTAAAACGAAAACTCACAAAGGGATTTTGATCAATCTTTAAATTGGAGTGTCATGCAAATGTTGAATAAAAATAAAGCCCCAAACAACAGATTGCAAGAAAATGTTCAGACAGGTGGGAAAATACGTTTAGCAAAATACTTCAAATTTATGGCATATAGGACTTGTTTAAAAGGTTCTACATTATTTCATGCAAGGTCTCTCAGTATCATTATGAGAGGCCGAGCTCCTATCTGCTGATTTTTAGAGCAAAAGGGATGAGACTGGTGTGAAAGATCCTTTCAGAGGTCTTGCTATGACCATTTTTGTACTGTCTTTAGAGTATCTTTCTGCCATTGGCAAACATTGCTTTAAATCTGAAAGGTTTAGCTGGCTCATGTGGACTAAAAAATTCTTCTGGAACTTTTGGAATTTTTAAAATTTATTCTTCCACAGATGAGATTTAGGTGTTAATAAGTTTGAGGCTGGGATGTATATCTAATAATTTCAGTGGATAATATTCCTCACTCTGTGCATGCATGGGAGTACATCAACAAGCTTCTAGAAAGACATTCAGCTGCATCTGCCTTCTATGGTTTCTGCAATTATTTTAGTGTGTGGAGCTCTTGAACAGTGCTTAGGTAGACCTGTATAGCTTACTTTCAATTTATCCAAGTTTTAAGAATGGAATATATAACCTGCAGTTATTTTATAGGAATCAAAGAGTTCTGCATACAAGATAAAAAATGAGATACCAAGATTACTTCAGTTTTATAAGCAACAAGAAGGGCATTATGACTCTTCAGTTAAATTGAGTCTCTGATATATCAGTCCATGAGCTGGAGCTGCAATTTAACATGGAAACTGATGGCACTTAATAGCAAATGTCTTAATAATTGTACTGGTCTAGCTTCTACCTAAATACTAAGGTGAGGGTGTGTATTTTCAGTGGCTGATGGAATCTTTAACTCTACTTTTTGTGAACTAGTACAGAAAATACTATCAGTTATGGGAAAAAATGCCCCAAGACGATTGTTCCATTGATCAAGATACAAAGCAAAACAAACTGTCCAATTCAGAAATAGCTACCAACTGTGAAAAGTTTTGTTTGGGCCTAGCAAAAGAGGTGCTATAGCAGTCATTTTCTTTTGTTTGCTTGATCACTGGAATTTTGTTAACTTTGAATGCATGTCTTTCACTTAATTGGGTCATGTTTTTTCTAAAATTTAAATTTTTCTTCTTCTTATAGCCCTGCCATAGGACAGGCTGAGGCAGAGTCTCAGTGTTGCCCTGTTCAGTCTGAGGCAAGTGGGATTTATTTTATTCATTCTGGGGGCTTTCACAGCTTTATGGCTGTTGGATATTTATGTCCCCAAACTTGCAGCAAGTTTGGTGAAGGCCCCTAAATTTATTTTAATTTAGGTTTTTTATTCTCTTTTGGTAGATGGGCTCTATATTAATATTTATCTTTTTATTATCGTTGTGTTTCTAAGAGTCTCAGGGGGAGGGAGCATGTTTTAAGATGTTTGGGTACCTTTTCTGTTAATGGAACACATTTCCTCCCAGGGTGGTCAGGTAGTCCTTCAGCCACGCTGCCCCTCTCCCCCTCTTCCCCTGCATTGCATTTGTGCTGTATTTGGGTTTGGGAATGTGACTTTGTGTAGTCTCCCAACTAGTGGCATGTAAATATTGATTGCTGTTTCCTCTTCTGGGGAGATTATCTACTGAAGTGCTTAAAATACTTAGGTTTTATTAGTAAGTGACACAGTCACGCAATTGTGTAGCCTAAATTGTAGAATACAGGTTTTTTGGAAGAGGTTAAGATGCTGATGCTGCTGCATATGTGAGCTGCACCACAACAAATATTAATGTAGAGCCCTCTGAAGAAATAGAGATTCAACTTGGTAGAGTAGGAGAATGAGAAATGAAGCTGCAAATTTTTCAGTTTGTCAGTTTCAGGGAGAACCTTTTCCTCAATCTTTCAAATGCACCAAACTTGGCAGAATTTTGTCTTTTACAACAATACTGAAAATCGGAGCGCTTTTTGGAAACCTTACGGAATTCTGTTGCATGTACTTGGGTATGTACTTACCTGGAGTTCCTTCTTTCACACAGTGACTGTCAAAAAATTGTACCCTTTGTGAGGAAAACTGAGCCTTTAGTGTTGCTGCTCAATTAGTTACTGATGCATTGGCTTTGAATGCTTGAGGTTGCTTAAAGAAAACTTCAGCTTCAGAAGAACAGGTATTGTCCAAGGAGGCCTTGCAGCCTGCCAGCAGTGAAATAGAATATCAACAGATGTTGGAGACAGGTTTAAAAACTGTAATGCTTTTTGAGATATTTTTAAAATTTGTGATGTATTTTGATGAGCATAGACTGTATTTCATTTCTTCAACATTTTGCTAAGTAATGACAGCTGATGGGATTTCCAGACATTTTAAAGGATAGAGCTGTAATTCTTAGATTAGTTCCAAGAGCTGGTTTCACATTCCTGTTGTACTCTGCCCTTTGCATTTTTCCTGCACAAGCCTCACACCCATTGTCTGTGTGACTGGGACATTGACATGTGTGCTGTTCACTGACTCAAAATTATTATTGAGCATGGTGTTACTTTGCTAATTCTCCTTGTGGTGCTCCCCTTGGTAACAGTGAAGATGAGAACAACGCTTCAAGATATACTACTGCAACTAGTGTTTCTTTCACATGTTCAGTCTATAGAAGCATTTGGTGTAGTTCTTATTTCCCTAGAACATCTAAGGAAATGGTGTAACCAAAGATAAGGTGCAGTATGGCTAGTACTTGCTTGAAGTATCTGAATCTCTTGAAGACTGGAAAAATAGGCACATTTCAACTGCCTGATACTGAGCTTTATCAGTTTCCATTTAAGACCGATGCAGCACTGGGTAGTTCCTGTCCAGCTGCTCATGTTTGCCCTGTCATCAAGCACACCGAGCTAAAATGCAGATCATATGGTGTCTTGTGTCCAGTGAAGTATCCCACTTAGATCCACACTTGGCTTATATCTTACAAATGGATATGCTGGTGAGAGTGAGTTTTTGAATTTAGAGAAATTACTTAGATCTGTTTTCATTGGTGATAACTAGGTTTGACGTGTTAATGGAAAAAAAGTTTCCACAGTGCAGTTCTTGTTTTCACTGTGCTGTTGTTTAAGCTCTGTGTGTTAATCTGTTAGAGCAAATGAACCATTTCTTTATGGTTTGGCTTGTTTTGTGAGCAAAACATAGCACTGCTCAGCACCACATTGCTATAGAATTTTTTTTCTTGAAGCTGCTTCTAGACTATTCCAAGAAGATCAATTTCACACTATCTACTTCTGAAAGACATATTTGATGTGAAGACAATTCTTTGGGGTATTAGTGTATGAATTAAAGGGGGTTTTGGCTCTGCATTTCCCTACTATACTGCAAATACTACTTGTAATTTCTGGTGAATAGTTCACACGTGCTTCACTTCCACCCTTTACATTCTTGTTCTGTCTGTAAGCCTCTAAAGGACTGGACAGGACAGGTGTTTTTTGTTCCCTCTTTTGGAGTTGGGAGCTTTAGCAGATTATATTCATGTTACTGTGATCTGTTACAAGAGATTAATGTTTGTCCTAAAATTTGCAGCAAGTAATGATCTGCATTTGCCTTTTGCTTTGTGTTTTGTCCTTAAAGATGTGTGTGTAAGTGCTGCTGTCTTCCTAGTCTCAAGGATGGCATAGTAACTCTGCTTCGTGTTGGGAGTATCTCCTCAGACCAGCTGGCCTGTCATCTCTTCAAAGCAACTTGTAAAATTCTCATCTAGTCAAATGGTTCATATTTTGCTCTTTTTGGAAAGGTCTGTTAGTGACATTTTACTCCCTGCCTCCTTGTGTGGATCTAAGGGGGATAGTTCTGGGAAAAAAGCAACTTACAATGTAGACAAAATCTCTTCATTTTGAGGAATGGCAGTGTGTTTTTACTGAAGCTCCAATATTGCAGCTCTCAGTATTGCAGCAGTTGGTATATCCCAAAGTTGTGCATCTCACTGTTTATGGAACTTCTTTTCTAATGATGATAATTTTTTAGTGAATTGACTTTTATAGTTATTAATGGAAGTAGGTCTTGGAGTTTGGGATTTTTTTGTTTAAGTAGAGGTGCATGAATTTTTTTAAGGGCAAGAATTACCAATACTCTGTTAAATTGGGTGAATTTTCACCTGTTTTTAGCAAGAAACTCAGGTGGGAGATGTGGCAAATAAAGTTCATACCATGCATGAAGTTTTGGGTTGCTTTAGATTTGTGTGGTGAGTTTGTAATGGATTCTGTGTCTTGCCTGACAAAGATTGTAGCCCTTAAACACTCTGGGAAATCGGCTGCCTCCAGAATTTTTTTTCAAGCACGTGGACTTGCAGTCAGAATCAGACCAGTGAAGTAACGGTAGTGACTGGCTTCTGTAAAGATGCAGCTGTCAGTGACTACCTTATTTTTCTACAATAGTTGCAGTGGGTTGGATTAGTTTAGAGTAAGAACAGTTTTGAAGCAGCCTTTGAAGGGATAAGGACAGAATTGAAGTGATTCTCAGGTGTAACGTATATAATATTTCTGAACTTCTGAAGAAGACTTTGAGGGTTTTCTTACACGCTGTAAGCAGCAGCTTTTTGCAATCTTTCATTAGAGTGCAGAGTCTGGTTCAGGCTCCACCACAAGAAAACCCAGGTCAAGTACAGTATTTGTAGGCTCTATTGTATAATGAACAGAATTTAACTTCTGTGCTGTGAAGGTCTGTTTGGGGGAGGCAGGCACTCGAACTTGCTGCTTTGCAGCCAGCCATACCCTGTTCTGAACCACGGGATCCAGGATGTTGTCCTCAGTCGTTTGTTCTTAGCATCCTGATGGGTCAATATTGATGGTCTGTGGTGTGAACTGTCTCTGAGGGCTGTTACACACCTGATCACTGTTGTGGATAGTGAGGTGCTTCCACCTTCTGAGCAAGTTTACAATAACTTGTTCTATTCTTACGGGCTTACTTGCAGTAGAAAAAATAAGCTACACTGATGTTATAATGACAAAGAATTTAACTTCTCCATAAACATTGCCTTGAACTTCTTTCTCAGGGATTTAAAGAAGTTAAAAAGTTTTGAGAAAATGGTAGAATTTTAATGTCAGTGTCATCATAACTATAAACCAACACACACACAACTGAGAGCTTGAAAGCTTTCTTAAAAGCTTCCCTTGACAGAAGTTAAAGCATATCTCTGTTAGATAACTGTCTTGTACCAGTTTCAAGCCTCTGAAGTCTCAAATTTCATTTCCTAAATTTTGTCAAAACCTTAACTGTGTTCCCAGATGCTATTCAGAAAGGGCAGGTATGTGTAGAATTTCAACTTCTGCTGCCTTTAGCCAATATGTATAAATGGTTTTCACTAACAGCAATTGCTGAATTACCAGAAATGATGGCATACAACCAGAGAAGCTATTTTGCTGTCTCCCAACTTAGGAAATAACACAATGCTTTGATGTGAAGGTGTTGTGCAGAGCTTTTCCTTTCTCTTTTTTCATTGAGTTACTTGCGTATGTGTTACTTGCACTGAATTCTTTAGCTTCTTTCCCATAAATTTTAGTGGAAGAAAATGCATTTTGCTCTTTCATATGTAAAGTCTAGAATAAGAAAACACACTATATGAGACTGTTTAATGAAGGAACCTGGCAATGTAAGTATTGTAATTTCCTTTATGTTTGTGGTAGACAAGAGGATTGCCTTGTTAAACTTTTGGCTTATGTATGAGAAATACCAGAAAACTGAGGGCAAACTCAAAGTAGTTTTATAGTTGCCTTTACTTCATATGCTTTTCTTAAGCAAAAAAAATTGCACTAATTGAAGTTTGGCAGCTTTTTTTTTTAATGAAAAACTAAATTATGGGTTAAACTCCTTGGTTTAATACAATTTGTGTTTCTGTTAACTAGCAGCAGAATTTCAGCATTTGCTACTTACTGGTAGAGAAGAAAAATTCCACAGCACTGCCAGTACAGGTTAGTTTAATCTGTAAGTACCTGATGTTCCTGTTTGAAATAATTTGTTCAAATGATACCTCTTAAATACATGAGGGGAATTTTGGTCTCTGAAATGTGAATGTATCTGTTATCTACTACTGTTCTCAGTAGTGAGTGGACATCTGGAATTTTTTTTTTGATCTGTAATGGTTTTAACTGCACTTGTGGGCAGGTAATATCTACAAACACTTGTAAGGAAAATTAATTACAGAATCTTAAATAGCCATTGGTGTTACTGAAAATTGTGAAGATCTAAAGTTGAACGTCACTTCTTCAGTAACAGACCTGTTATAAAAGAGGCTGGTTTATCAGTGAACCATTTATAGGATACTATATTTGTTGTGTGGGAATAAGCTTTTCTGTTCGTAAGCATCTGTAGCAGTAATGTAATCTTTCTTTTATTTTTCTTTAGCTTTTGCTAATTACCGTCTCCTACCAACAGATTTTTACTCTGTCAGGCCTGTAAGCCAGGAGCTTCTTCCTTTCTGATTTTTTTGTTGTTGTTGTTAGACCATTTCAGCAATTCAGAGGCTACCTACAAATGTGGTTTTTTCCAGCTGTTCTATCTTACTGCTCTGCTTGTATTCTTTATTTTCTTCTGCCCTATTCCATATTCCTGGAAATTTTGGCTTTTTATTTTATAGAACATACTGCACCCTAAAAGAAAACAGGAGAGAGTCTTTGGGATTGGATAAAGGATGCAGCCTTCTCCAGAATTGCTGCATACATTTATTTTTACTTAAGCTTTGTGTTACCTCATCTCTTCATACCAGCATGGAAGATGAAAACTTTCTGTGCTGTAGCACAAAGCCTAGTGTCGCAGCTGGATGAGCTGTAAATCTCTGTGCTTTAAGTCACTTCACAAGGGCATGTTATCACACGGTGAATTTGAGGGGCTTTTGATGTCATTGGGAGATAATTATAAGAAGAAAGGTATTGGAAAGCCATATTAGTGTGGGAGCTGAACAGACACTTCAGTTTTGCCAGCTCATCTAAGTGGTCTAGAGTAGTTTCATGAGTGATGGGATGCTTCCAGCACTATTGCTTATTTTAGAATTTTGAAATCTTAGGTGACACTGCAGAATTCCATACTAACGTAAAAAAATTCAAGGGGATTCTTTCTTCCCAGGTTTTAGAATAGTTATACTTGAAGCCAATCTCCTGGCATCTTCTCTACCCCAGTTTTCAGTCATTCACACTAAATTGCTTTGTCCGCAAGCCTAGCTACGTGCACATTTTTTGGACGTAGGTGTTTCTCCCTAGAAGAAAGGAAAAAAAGGAAAGTTGTATATTAAAATTTATAATTTACCTTTGCCTCTATATTTTAATGGCAGATGTGCATGTATAATAGGGGTACCTTGCCTTGAGGCCATTATCCTACAAACACACATCTTAACTTCTGTGGTTGGCCCTAGTTGGTACTTAATGCAATGGTCAGTAATAAGTCAGAACGAGTAAGTGATGGCTTTTGGCTGCTGAATTACTTTGTGAAGTCTGTTTTGGCAGCGGTTGGATGCTGACCTGCCCTGCCTGTACACCAGCTGGGCAGTCAGTGGGGATAACTAAAGACTTCTGGTGTTCTATAGTGTCTTATCAACAAAAAGTATATCTGTCCAGGGTAGATCCTCATATGGATATCTCTTTGTGAAACTTTTTATGGCAGTTAGTTACAGTATTTTTGGGTAGAATTAAGTTTATTTTCTTCTGAGATGGGACCAAAACAATACAAAGAATCTGAGCTTTCAGAACCGGGTGAGCAGTCTTAAGTTGCAGCTCAACTTCTGATACACCACTGCAGCAGCTGTCTGCTGTCATGTGGTTCCAAAGTCCCAGTTCTGGTACGGTATCTGTGGAACAGTACGTTCCCACTATTTCCTTTAGAATTCTGCTTAATGGCTCAGAATCACCCCTTCAGAGATTCTGGTCACTGTGCAGTAAACCCAGATTCCAGACTGGTTTTAGTACCTTCTTAAAGTACCTTAAGCACGTGATGGAATGATTCCCCTCTCAGCAGCAGTACAGCCACAGAAGTTACTGTGTCGTGAAGGTTGTAACTTGTTACTGCCTTTGTGTAAGAAGTATGAAAGGGATGGGATCATTGACCTTTTTCAAAAGACAGGTGGCAAAATACTGATGTTGAATTTAATTAGAGAAAGTGAGAGACTGGTAAGTATGTGCATCACTTAATGCATGCAAATAATAATAACAGTAACGAGCTTAATTTTATAGCCTTCATTTGACAAAGAAGATTGAAAGAAAATGCAGAGCTGTCATCATTTGCAGCCACTGGGAGCCTTCTGTGTATGAGCTGTGTGCTTCGGCAGCGGGTCGTTGCACATACCCCCCTCTGTAACGTGTGTCTGCCGCTTTGTAACAGTCTCCAATTAAACAGAAGCAAACCAAAATGTCTGTGTATTCTTTTTTTCTCCTCTTGAGGACCTATTTCATTTATTATTTTGACTAATGGTAGCTGTTCCAAAGTGTAAGTATAAAATCCACCTTCATTCGTGTTACAGTTTAAATAACTTTGTACGAGCTCTTTGTACTGCAAAAATTCATGCGTGTGAGCTTTATCTTAAAACAAAGTGAGTTCTACCTGAAGACAAGCAAACTTGGAGGTTCCTTTTGCTGCTGATCTCCTGTCTTTCTGCTGAACTGACTATACAGAAAAACTGACTCTTGAAAGAGTAAGGAGAATATGGAGGAAAAGTGTCTTAACATGTTCATCAAACATTGCTGAGAGGGCATGCTGTTAAGTGGTCTGTTCTAAACCCTTTCAGAGCAAAACGCTGGAGAGATGAGGTAGCTTTGAAGATGTGTGTCCTTGCAGCTCCTGCATACAGGATGAGAATGGATTGCTCTGCTAGGCTGGTCGGTCTCATGTAGCTGCCAATGTTTACTCACAGGTAAATTTTTCACGCTGAGGGTGGTGAGACCTGGCCCAGGTTGCCCCCAGAGGTGGGAGATGCCCCATCCCTGGAAGGATTCGCAGTCAGGTTGGACAGGGCTCCGAGCAATCAGCTCGAGTTGAAGTTGTCCCTGCTCATTGCAGGGGATTAGACTAGATGGCCTTTAAAGGTCTTTTCCAACCCAAAACATGCTATGATTATATGAAGTTTGATTTATCAGAGTTAGGGAATTTGGGTAAAGAGCGAGAAGGATGGGTTTGTACTTTCTGGGCCTCAGCAGCTTGTTTTGCGGTGCAGGGCTGCAAGTGTGAGTATGTAGGTTTATGCTTTTTCCCTAAACCTTGTTTTTTTTCCGCAGGGCGCGGGGGGAGGATTGTGTTTCTAATACCCTGATGAGGTAAAGATCTTGGACCTAAACCTTTAGTTTCTAAGAGGTAGAAATAAGTATCTTTGAGGCTCCATTCTTGGGCCTCAAAAGAAGGTGGCGAGTCTGCAGTGATGTGGGCTGCAGGGTGAAGGATAGCCAGCTACAGGATCCACTCAGGAGGCTGCAGACCCACAGGAAGGAGGCAAGTAATAAGATAACCTTGGCCAGATACTCTGGCTTTAATTTGTCATTGTGATAAGTTTCTTTCTGAAAACAAAAGCTGTGCTTTTGCCACAGCATTTGAGTAGGTTGTATAAGCTTAAGCAGTTAAAGGAGATAAAAGAAAGCATTTCAGTAAGTGTGCATATCCTAGTTCTGCTCCAGGTTGAAGCCATCCTTACGCCCCGTGCTAGACTTGAGAAACCTGCCTTTGCCCAATTAACTTTTCAAACATACCCCCTCCTTCCCCCCTGCATCTAGGGTGGGTGCAGAGGCATTGGTGGCAGACAGAGGAGGCTCTAAGACTCCTGTCTTGCTGTTCAGGTGCTGTGTGGTTTCCAGTGCAGCTTCCAACTCACCCTGGGGAAAGCTGCCTTTGATGTGCTTAACCCTTTAGGATTAAACCTAACACGTGTGTGTTTCCTTAACCCTGGTGAAATCTGCCAGCCTGGATTTCCCAAGCACAAAGTGCTGCCTCCCCCCAGGAGTCTGCTTTGCCTTTGTCTCCTTTCTTCCCTTGCCTTCAGCCTGGGAGGTACAAGCATTGCCTGCCCTGCAACCACAGGCTTTGGTTTTGCTTCCTGAGGTCAGGAAGTGAAGGCCTGCATTAGAATATTATTTGGTTTCATCCTGTTTGTTCTGAATTCATAGTGGCTTGCAATTCCTTTTACAGCTTTTGGCTGTGCCCAGATCTTGACTGAAGTTGGAAAAGCAAATCATACCTTGCTACTGTTAGAACTGCACCTTCAGGTAGGGTAACTGAGCTCGTGTAGAAGTGGTAATTCTTCCTAAAGGTTGTTTATTAGCTTAAAACTTAAGCTATAGGACAAGTTTTCTAGGAATTTTAGTGACAATATAGTATCAAACCATGTGAAACTCAAAAAATAACAAGCAGCTTTATTAGTAGAAGCTTGGTGTGACATGATGGTTGCAGATACAGTACTGAAAAACTCCTTTGCATTTTTCAAATTAGTAAATCAGGCTACACAATGTATTTAAGCATGGATATACACAGACGAATCTGCATCTTGTACTGTGTCAGCATTTCTTGGATCATACTGCAAAAGCATTGCACCAAGTGCAGGAATGATTCAGACTATGAGATAACAGCACTTACAGTTGATCTCTTGTGTCCTCAATACCTAACTGCTCACATCACTGCACCCCTGCCCAGATACAGACACATCTAGCATGATTTGCAGTATTTACACAGAGAAACAATGTAAAAAAAACCAAACAGTGATGTAAAAAAACCAGGACTATTCTTTTATAAGTCCCAATGTTTGCAAAGTCAGCTTAAAAATAGCTTATTTTTTCCCTTTGCTTCTGTACTGGCTGTTGGCTTGCGGTTGATGGGCAGGTGTATTTCATACAAGGTACAGTCAGTGGGCAGAGCAGGTTTGAGCAGTGCATGTGTGTGCTGCCAGTTCACTGAAATTTTTTGTTCCCAATTCAGAAAGAAGCAGAAGCTTACGGTTACAGTTGCGTGTCCCATTCCCCATCATCATCATCCCCCCTGCATCCCCAAGCAAATATTGCAGTTATTACTGACTGAAGTTTGAAATCTTGCTTTTGGTGTCTCCAAGGCTTCTGTTTCAAGATACTGTATTGCTGGTAGGTTTCAGGCTTTTTATAGATATTTGGTCATTATTGTAGTAGTTGTGGTTATCTTGCTCCCTGGCATTCAGCCAGCACAGTCTGCTGCTTCAGATGCGACAGCGGTAACTTCCTTGGTGTGTTACACACTTTGTGTTCTGCTGGCAGTTGGATTATTTTCAACCTCGATGTTGAAAGCAACGAGACCATTAAATGAAAAGCCTAAATAAAAGGTCACGTTCTCATTTCCAGGGGGCACTGAATCTCGATGGAGTGGCAAGATGGGAAATTCCTTCACGTGACCACGCATAAATAAATTTCTGTTTGTGGTCCAACCAGAAACTCTCTTGAGGATGTCCCGAATCTTGCCAATATTCCAGACAGTTCCGTGTAGCCACTTCATTCTCTTCTCATCTAAGGACCCGCTAATTAATTTATCAATTTTAGTTTTGTGTACAATCTTCAGTAAGCCATAACCCTTTCCCAGAAAAAAGTGAGTGTAGATCCTTTTCTTCCTGGTAGGAACGTCTTTCACCTTGATGTCATATAAACGTTTCAGGGTTTGAAGGGCTGAGTGTAGAATTTCATCTTTTTCTGGACTAGGCTGTTTGTCCAGTGCCTCATCTGGCCAGTACAGCAAGGTGAGCAAAAAATAGGCACTTGCTGGAAATAGTCTTTTTCCTCTAAATCTCACACTGAGGTCACGAAGAGTTGACAGTGGAAGAAGTTTGGCTGATCCTGGTGCTAAGCATGATAATGTGATGTGGCACAAAATATAATTGATCAGATCATTGTCCTCTAGCCTGTCCCTTAGTGGGTTTTCTGTATAGAAACTAAGGATCTTTTCTAGCTTTTCAGCTGACCTCGTCTCTTTCTTGTCTGTTAGGAATGACAGGATGTTGGTGACGCTGCCTCCACCGCTCCTGTAAATATTCATGCGCCTCATCAGCTGGCTCTCGGGGCCGCTCTTGCTGTCCTCCATGAGCGATGCTGAGATGAAGAATCTGGCGTATACCTCTGACTGTCTCTTTAGCCATTTTCTGGGATTATAAACTTGTTCTTCTTTTTCATCGTCTTCTTCCTTCTCCTGGGTTTTGTCTGTTTGGAAATAACTGAGGTCTTCTGAAATCCATTCCAGAGCATTGTACAGGTTCTGGCGTAAGCCTTTTAAGCGGGAGTGCAGCCTTCCCCAGGATTTCTCAATGTCTTTAGGAACATAGTCTGTGATTAGGTATTTTACAAGCTCAGAATATTCCCCCTCTGGATTTCTGTGAAACACAGGGATTGTGGACAAAAATCTAAGAAGCCGACATCCTACTTCTACTTCTCCAAAAAAGCCAGCATTGTTCATAATGTCACGTTCTGCTTTTGCAGCCTGTTGTGCAGACCTGAAGCATTTCATGGCTTTAAGAGCAATCTCTATTTTCTGTGTGGCACTTTCAGGAGTGTCATCCTGTGTCATTTTATCCACAGTGAAACTGAACCATCTCCTGTAGACTTGACCTTCTGTGTCTAAAATATAAGAATCATTTGGCAAATGAAGCTTTGCCTCCCCTGCCCAGTATTCTGCATCTTTAAATTTTTCATTGATGTAATGCAGCCTGGCAAGCTGCTGGGCAAAAAAAGCATCTTTTCCAAGGAGTTCATATGCAGCTTTTAAAATGGCAATAGCTTTTTCACAGTCTTCAGCTTCACAGATGTGTTCAATGAATGGGGAGAAAAGGGTGTCCGTGTTGTCACCCCTGCTGCGTTTATCACGCCGAATAAACAGATCTCTGATGAACTTTATGAATTCGTCTCGTCCAAATCTGTTTCCAAAGAGTGTCTTTTCCTGAAGAAGTGTCAGTGCAAGGTGACTTTGAGGTTCATTTCCTAAAAGCTGATACAGAATTTCTTTCGCAACCAGGCAGTGTATTATCTGAACAGATGAAATGTAGGTGGTGCTTTCTCTTAGCTCAATAAAAATCATTCTTGCTTGTTCGCTCAGGTGACTTTTGAAATCGTATGCTCTTGATGTTCTCTCTGTATACACCCCCAGTCCCAGAAAAGCCTCACAGTGTGACAATGAAACATATGAATTAGGTACATAAAAATTAAGCAATGCCACGTAACACATCAGACGTGTATCACGAGAAGAACGGTCTATTCCTTGCAGTATGTGCCCTACAAAGTCTCGCACGTACGTTTCGTTGAACTCCTCACACATCAGGACAAATGTGAGTATGAATTCTGGCCTGACGTCTTTCTGCTTCAGTTTCTCAAGTTTGGTTTTGAACATGGTTTTCTCTGAGTCCGTCAGCTTGTGAGTGACAGCAACTGTGTCCAGTGGAGAAATCTTGCAAAGCCTTTCAGGGTCATTGGATCGTCTGCAGCACAGAAGGATGAAGTAAGGTCTGGGGGAATTGATTTTCCTAATCGCTACAGCGTCCATTAACTCATACCTTAGTTCTTCTAAATAGTCTTCATCATAGTCTTCGATGAGGAGGAGCACAGGCAGACAGGAGCTGATGTCTCCTTCTTCATACTCTCTGAACGCAAGTGCGTGCTCGCAGACGGTTGCAGGTGGGTACGAGGTTTTGATAACAGCACACCTCAAGTCCTTTTTTCTTTTCCATAGAACTTGCCGTGCTATTGTGCTTCCCCCACTTCCAGGATGGTGAAATATCTTTAGTTTAGCCACAGAGCAGTTGTGTCCGCTTCCCCGTAAAATGTCATCCAGGAGTTTGCTGGCATCCTTACATGCTCCACGCTCAATGATTTCCCCACAGCGCCCTTTATCAGCGAGCCAGAAGTTTTCCCAGAGGATTTTTCTCCCTCGGTAAAAATTTTGTTCTGTTGCTTGTATTTCTTTTTCAGTCAAAAAATCTAATTTGATATCATCACATTGGTCAACACAGAGGATTTCTAGGGAGAAGAGTTTCTCTTCTTCCAGCGAGGGCAGCATACACAGCCCTCGAGTGGAAACTGGCAGGTGTCTGGGCTGTGCTGTAGACGGCAGCATCGCTTGGATGGTGGCGTCGATGTGACTTAGTTTCATCCCCACCACGCTGCATCGTTCCAGAGTCTCAATGCTGCAGGAGGCCTGAGCTAGATTGGCCCATTTCCCGTAATTTTCTTTGGACTCTGCAATGCAAACGATGTACTCCGTGCCGTTCATCTCTGTATAGAATTCCTGAAAAGCGTCTGCAAGCGTTTTCTGCACTGGTGACAGCAACAGGAAAAGCACAATGAAAGATCCCTTGGGCAGGATTTCGTCACAGATACGAGTAATTGCTTTCTTGAGGTATTTTTTTTTCGTTCTAATCCATGTATTTTCATCACAAGGTTTTTCATCCCCGCGGAAGTCACTGCGCCCATTGCAGAATATCCAGCTGGTCTGATCAAACAGGCATAAATGTTTCTGGGTGGTGGGGTTGCTGGTCTTACTTTCATTGGCAAAATCCTGTAAAAAATAAGACCTTGTTGCATGGTGTTCTTTGTACTTGCTGTACAGTCCTGACACGTTAGAATCTTCATCGAAGTCAAAGACGCAGAAGACGTTCAAGCGCATTAAGAAGTTGATACAGTTCAGGTTGTCCTCTGCACACCTGTTTGTGACAAGGATGTACCGTAGGGAATCATCTATGTAGCTTTTGCCGTTGTTCAGTAGAATTTCTAACTTTCTTCCTAAGTTTTGAGCTACTTCTGTATGCACTTCTGCCCTGGAGAGCTCAGCCTTTTCTCTCTGAGCGTCCCTGTCTTGTAAGCCCTGAATAAAAGTAACCAAGTCGTTGTGCTTCACGGGTTCAGACTTTGCTCCTAGTCTCTGATAGAGAGCTCGCTCTTTTGTCAGGAACACCTTCTGGTTGCTTTCATTGTATTTTGGCAAATAGACTTCAAAACATTTGTTCTTCACTAAACTGAATGTTGGTTCAATGTCAACCTCCACCACAAATCTTTGTTCCCGAGAGTCTTTTGAAATAACTTCCACAAAAACCGGTGGGTGAATACATTTCCTTGCGACTTCCTGTACATCTTCAGGAAAACATTTTTCTATATAATCTAATGCATCGACGTAGTGTTCTCGATCTTTAATCTTTATGCCAATGATCTGTCCGTGTTTCCAACCCCCATCCTCGACGCTGTCCATGATACCAAAGTGGATGGTGCCGTTGGTCCGAATGTTCATGCAGGCTGAAGCAAATCGTATCACTTCACAGGCAAATTTTGACTGCAGTTGATTTTTGTTCAGCTCTGCAGCAATGGCAAAAGATTTGTATTCGTGGCAAGGAGTGATTAAATCATTGACTCCTGATTCTGGAATAAGAACCCTGTCTTTCACATATTTGAAGTCAGTATTCTGACTTCTGAATGGTCGACAGTTGCTCAGCTCTAAAACTTCATCAGTGCTTTGATGCTGAGATTTGTTACTTTTCTTTTGCCTCTTGCCAGAAGTAGCAGCTGTGCTGTCGCTGCTGGTTTGCTCTCCTGGGCCACAGCTGTCTCCACTTGAAGTTCCTTCAGCAGGGGCATTTTTGGGCCTGGCTGGATCTGTTTGTGCATCAGTTCTGTCAGGCATTTTGCTGCTGGAAGGCTTGCTTTGCTGTGTATTTTCCTGTAGCTGCCAAAGTTTGTTTCTCTTGGAGATTAACATGTGGATTTGGCCTCCCTTCATACCTATCTTCTTGAGGAAAGATTCATCCAGTTCCATTAGAGCTGGACCTGTCACTTCTTCTGCATATAGTTTTTCTACATAGTCTTTCTTGATGCCGGTAGATTCTAGCCAGCATTTGACATCGTTCTCATTCCATTCGCTCACAGGTAATTTCCTGTAATCTAGAAGGTAAAATTCTATGTTATTATTGCAAACTAAACCCAGGCCTCTTAATGCTTGACAGGGCGTTATAATCCTTGCAGAACTGGCCATGGGGAATGGCTGGATGGTTTTCTTTCTACCAGTTGCCGTGAGAGACTGTGTCTTAACTTGTAAAATATGTCAGTTTGGATGACTAAAAGCAGCCCTAAGTGACGGCACAAGGCTGTGGGGAAGCAGGAAGCCACAAAGGAGGTTTGGATACTGTCCTCAAAGGGAGTTACAGAAATAACCCAAAGTATTTTTTGAAGGGAATGATGTGCTAAAGTTTCAGGGATGGGCTGAGTTCTCTGAGCTAGAGAGGTTTGGGTGGGTCATTTACCTGCATTTACCTTCTGCTGGATGAAGATGGCATCAGTACAAACCATAACACGATGTCAGCTCCCCACTGAGAGAAACTCTTAAAGTGCAGATACTGAAAAGCAAATTGCTGCATAGAAAGTACAGATTTTCTGAAAGCAACACCTACCCATTGCCTTTGATGAGGGAAGTCCTGCTGTCAGCGATCAGAGCCCTGGAGGGGGCGAAAATAATTGTTTTCAGATTTAGTGACCGTTGCTGTGTTAGTTGGCTTATTTGTTCTTTTCCCCCCAACCCCTGCCCCACCTTTTTGACCCAGTTTGGTAGTTTCTGTACTGGTACAAGCCCGGCCTTGCCAGCTGTGCTGCTGTGTGCCTGCACTGAGGGACTGTGACAGTCCTGCTCCTGGGAGGCACGTGAGCGGGGCAGATGGGGTTTTGCTGGAGCAGCGTGTGCTGGGACCTGTGCCCGGTCAGCACTGGCTTCTGTTAGATACTGGAAAAGGATGCCCAGTGCTGCCCTGTCCCCTGAGGGAGCACAGTGTCTTGATTCCTGTCTTTTTCTTGTGCTCTGCACCTTCCCCTGCCTCTTGCTCCTCCCACTTCCCTTTTTTTTTTGCNTCTCCTTTTTTTCCACATCTCCAACCCAACAAAAGATTATTCTTCTTTTAGTGGGTTCTCCTAGCTTGAAACACAACATCTTCTGCCTGGCTCAGGCGTCATTTCCAGGGGGCAGAGGTGGGCTGGGGCAGGTAAAGCCAGTTCCCAAGGGCAGGAAGAAATGGGGTAAATAAATGCTGAGTGAGGCAGCAGGAAACTGTGCTTGATTCACAGGGTCAGTGGTAACCACCTCAGAGCTATGGACTGGCCACCGAGCCTCGCAGGGAAAGGGACCTGGTGGTGCTGATGCTTCTCTTACTGTAGTGCAAAAGCTCAGCTCCGTGCTGGTTCAGTGGGTGGATGTAGCCCAGCCAGCTCCAGCCATGGAGCGCGTGGTGGGACAACAGCAACAGTCACGGCCTCTGAATTCAAGTGGCAGGGGAGCAGGAGCCAGTGCAGCCAGCACAGGAGGCAGCTGGGAGACTCCGTGCAAGTTCCTGCGATGTCTGAAGGTACAAAGGCTGTACATGGAAGGTGAAGCGCACTCGCTCCCCAGGACCGTGGCTTGGCAAGAGGTGAGCTCAGCAGAAGGTGGTGGTTGGGGGAAATCCTGGGCCTGGGAGAACAGGGGATGCTTGAAAAAATGGATGGGGCTCAGCAAAGGGGACACCTTCAACTCCATCAGGTTGCCTGACCATGAATGACTGTGGGGCTGTGCTAGCCAGCACCTCCCCAGTGTTTCAGCATCCTCTGTAATAACAATGTCTTTGTATCTACCCTAAATCGTCCCTCCCTTAGTGCAAAGCCATTGCCCCTTGCCCCCTCACAGCGGGCCCTGCTAAAGGACTGTGTCCCCTCTTTCAGTACTCCTCCT